>BMAW01000103.1:0-134411 GCA_019974015.1 Nephila pilipes | reverse complement strand
AAACGCGATGGATTAATTCAAAATAAGAGTGGAAGAGGAAGGAAAAGTATTCTGAGTGATGTAGCTAAAAGCAAAATTTTAAAAGATATCAAGATTAATCCTAAACTGAGTGCAGTCAAACTAGCTGCAGAAACTTCTCGAATAATCTGCAGAAGTGTAAGTGCTGAAACTGTGAGAAATGTGATTAGACATGCTGGATATAGCAGTCGAGTAGCTAGAAAGAAACCTTTCATAGGCTTTCAAAATCAGAAAAAGCGTTTGGAGTTTGCAAAAACTCATCAGTTGAAGACAGAAAACTTTTGGAAGAAAGTTATATTTAGTGATGAAGTAAATTCAACATTTTTGGAAGCGATGGTCGTCACACCGTTTGGAGAAAGCCGAACACCGCTTTGGATCCAAAAAATTTACGTCCTACAGTTAAAAATGGTGGTGGCTCCGTCATGGTTTGGGGTTGTATGGCTGCAAATGGGGTAGGAAATTTAGTTTTTATAGATGGTATAATGGATCATAAGCTTTATATAGACATACTCCGCAACAATCTTAAAGAAAGTGCACACAAATTGGGTTTAGATGGAAATTTTATATTTCAGCACGATAACGACCCCAAACACATGGCACGTAATGTCAAAGTGTGGTGTCTTTTTCATTGTAAACAGCAATTGCACACACCACCACAGTCCCCTGACATCAATGTCATAGAAAATTTGTGGGCCATACTAAAAACAGCGGTCCAAAAACACCAGATTAGAAACAAAGCCCATTTAAAGCAAGTGTTACAAGAAGAATGGGATAAAATATCTCCAGATACCACTAACAAATTGGTCGAATCGGTACCAAGACGTTTGGAGGACATTATAAAAGCAAAGGACATGCAACAAAATACTGATACTGTCTATGCATGTAATATATCGGAAAAATTTCATTGGTGTATCCTTAATTTCTTGAGGTAAAGATCTGCCTATGTTTACTTCAAATATTTGTGAAACTTTTAATTTTAGATATTTTTTTGTTGATTTTCGTTATTTTTACTGTAAATTAACCCTTTTATTACGTGTAAAAGTAAAAATACGTCTTCTATTCTAGTTAATGTGTTATTTTCATTAAAAGTTGGATTTATCAAGTGAAAGTAAGGTGTATCCTCAATTGTTTGAGCCACTGTATGTTACATAATAAATTAATAGGTGAATCATAAACTGAGATCTTTCACCGCAATTCGTACAAAACATTTCCGAATCGATTTCGGTCTTCCGGAATGGACAGCAAACTTTGTACCTTTAAAATTTCAAAACAGAAAAGTATCTCCAAAATATTAAGACATCGACTCTTCAGTGTTTTTCCTCAACTAAATTTTAAACTGTAACTGATTCCCAATGCCTCTTAATAACAGCGGAACAATGCATTTAAGAATATTGGAAAAGTATAAAAAACAACATTACAAATTTATTTTGAAGTTAGAGCATTATTTTTGGTTTTGGTTTCATCAACGTCGCACCGGAAGCAACATGAGGACTATTGGCGACGGACCTCATAATTTTGAATCACGGTCAAGTAACGAGGACGACACCTGAGCTGGCGCTACCCTCTCCTAACTTCAACACCACGCTAGACTTTGGTAGGACTTTGGGCCCCGACAGATTTAACGTGCATCAGCTCCGACAATACGATGAGTCTTTAGTGGCAAAGGCTCGAATCTGCGACACATTGAAAATCGACGACCACGAGTCTAAAACCTTGACCATTAGGCTACCGCTACCCTAGAACGTTAATGGAGAACAATTTCTACCAATGTCTTACGTACTTCATAGAAAATTCATATGAAATTTATAAATGTGAATTTGTGTTTCAGGATAAAACATTTTCCAATGTCAATTTAAACGGATTATTTGATGAACCATAATTCTTAAGAAATTTTCATAACTAATGATACATCCAAAAATGCTTAAATATAAGATTCATAACTACTAATACTAGGGTGGGCGAGTAGAGGCATCGCCCGAAGAATGCAAGCTCCTGAGATCTTGTGTCATCAGTGTTCGAATTCATTATTCGATGGAAAAAACGCCCTTCGCGAATATAGCCATTAGGCTACTTTATAACTTTGATTATATGGTATTACGAATACTGATTATTTTTAAAAACCCTAAAAACTATACGCCTAATTTAATTTTACAATGTATTGGCAAAAATACCTCAAAAACTGAATAGAAATATAATTAAGCTCGTGACTATTACAACTCTGTTACCGCGTTCACATTTCATCAAATGAGCTTACAATTCAATATATCCACTAGCTGTTTGCCCTGAACCTCTACCATTAGCTCATACTACAGCAAACAGTAACTATAGTTGCATAAATTAAGTTAAATAAAACTCAAAATTTTGAGCATCATGAAGCGGAATTGGTTATATCAGGCATCAAGTCAGATGTACATCAATATATATTAATTATGATGTAAACACTAAAATACTTTATACCGCTCTTTTGAATTCGCAAAAAATTTAAATACATTATGCGGTATGAATTATACTAATTAATTCAAAAGTTATATGCCAATATAAAATCATAAGTTCACACATTAAGCTTTCCGGAACACCTAAAACGATTCTGAGAGATTTTATTTGTCTTTTATTGAAAGATTACGGATGATGATTCACCATTTAATATATGGTGTGACATGTATAATAGAAGGTCAAACAAATACTGTTATTGGGTAATTTAGCTAGATTCTTAGCTCTTAGACCATAGTGATTTTATGTCATAAGACCAATTAGTGTTTTCAAAAAGTATTCTTTCCATTTGATTCATTATAAATATATTTAGATACTGTTTGGAAAGACATGCTCAAAAATATTTAATCGAAGAATTTCATGGGAAAGGGTCTCCAGCTGGCTTAATATTAAAATAGTGTTTAATTCCTATATTTAAAATTGATTATTGTTCATTAACGTTGCACTGTAAATGAAAAGCAAAAATAGAGTTATTAGCGCCAGACCTCGTAATTGCGAACTTTGAAGTATATATCTTATCTCATAACGCTGTCAATTGTCCAAAGTAATAATTAATAGTTCTTAATCTCTTAAAGGGAGGTTCTATTTATGCTTTTTCGGTTAAAACAGTTATCGTTGGATTAATATGAAGATTTCATAAGTGGGTGAGATTAATGTATATTGTACTGTATTGAAGACTATTAACAAAAATGACTTGTTTTCAGGACATCACATTTATTTGCGCACATATTTTCAAACATAAATTCAAGACACAATTTTACACAGGCACCATTTATCAACGTTCGTCTTTACCTCTTGGAACCAAACTCAATACTAAATTTCATATCCGTTGCCAGTAAATTATCTAAAATCAAAACTATGATCTGGTGTTGCCAAAAAAATATATCTTAATAAAGAATAGTGAAAAAGGTATCACTTAAAGTTTAAATCGTCTGCTTTTAAAAGTAGAATAGGTAATGTCTTAAATAAAGTATCACATTAGATTAAATCGTCTGCCTTTAAAAGTCGAACAGATAAATCTTAAAAAAAGTATCACATTAAATTAAATAGTCTGCCTTTATAAGTTGGACACATATCTTAAAAAAGTATCACAATAGTTTGTTTTTAAGAATTGAATATATCACAATATCATTTAGGAATATGAGAAATTCATAATCTCTTTTGATATGAAAGCTGTAGCGTTTTATATAACTTCATTTGATAATCAAAATTATATAAATTAAAATATTATTAATCAAATCTTCTATAAAAGTTATACAGTTATATTAATTTTTACAGAAATTTATCATGGAATAAATTAATTTTAAACATTGAGTTCAGTTTGTGAAAAATTATAATTAGAAGACATTTATTTTCTATGGGTAAGGAACTCAAGCTGAAGTTTGTATTTTGCCTGATAAAAATTTTGAAGCTAAATCCGAATTTATTCTAAATTTTCCTATTTTTTTGTAGAAAATAATACATAATGTTCACTTTAAGAAAAATGACTCATGATTCAGTATATTATTCTGTAATAACTATGAATTATCTTTCCACGCATTAATAAATAATTAAATTACGCTAATATAAACAAGAAAAAAATATTTTTTTAGTTCAATAATTCATTTTTTCACAAAGTTGGTAAATGTCAGCGAGTGTATGTGATGCTGGTGTTTAATGGCACACACATACATACACACAACATGCACACGAGCCAGATGTGGCTACACTGCCCCAAACAAGGTGCAACTCTGTGGCAGAAGTGAGAAAAAAATTGAAAAATACGAAAAATCTTGTTTGACAAGAAGGAGGGTAGATAATATGGACGGATCACTAGGGAATCTTGGGGACGAGTCACCCGTGTTTACAATGAACAGTGAACCCCATGGGAACGAAAAAGGTTCTTTAGAGTGTCTTCGGGTCATAATTTCCGTACTTACATGAAGATAAACCTGAGAGATTTTCCAGCCTGGAGAAGAAGTCCCCTGATTAAATCCCAAAGGGCAAGGATACCTGGCTATAACAACGGGTACCCAATTTAATCTCCTGTTACAACATATATGAGCTACAGTGGACCTATTCTTCAGCACCTGAAATAAGGGGAATAGTTATTAAATAAAACGAAGATTTTTTTTTTTTTTTACATTTTGGTCAATATATGAAATGTCTATAACATGAAAACATTGAGTGCTAAATACTATTGCTTTCAAGTGGTTTACAATCCTGAAATTACAAAGCAAAAATTTTGATTTCTACCAACGTTAAGACCCTGAAATTCTTTAAGACCTTAACTATTTCCACCGCACGCTGTTTCTGGGAACAGTTTTACAATTAAAGTCTCTTTGTTCAGGAAAATACAATATATATTTATACGCCTATCTTCAGAAATAGGAATGAGATAACATTTAAGGAACTGTTCACAATACAACTATAACTCCAGACACAAATTTCGATTATAATTTATTTAATCCAACAATTGGTCAGCTACTTTGGTCAATTCCAGACACCTTTCATGCTCATTTGTATATTTTGTAGAAGAAGTATAGCTCGGCTCAGAATCGTTTTTTCAATTATATAATTCATAACTGTCTCTGAAATTTTATTAATATTTTGAATATAATCTGTTACTTTTCTGGTCAAATTTTTACTCTTCATCTTTGTTTTGGTTTTACTAACTTCGCTCTAGAAGCAATAAGAGACTTGATCTTCGGATATTGATAAAACAATTTATATGTCCAAAACGTTTTCATTACCGAGATATCAATTTTTTAAATCTTTTTTACCGTCTGACATATACATAGGGTGAATCAACACTTTTTTTTCAATAGCCAGTAACAAATATTTTAATTTATAAAAAACAACAATTTTTAATTAAGATCTGGTTAGATTTCGTTGACGTCGAACTTACACGTCAGTCAAGTGACGAGGACAACACATGAGCTGGCACGTGCCTCGTGCCTCTTCTAGCTTCTCTATCACGCCAACGGGAGGACTTTGAGCCTTGACATATTTCATGTGCATCTGTCCGGCTACCCGGCGAGTCTTTTGTGAAATCAAGGCTCGAGACCACGACTTTAGAAGAAAATGTCCATCTATGACCATGACCATGTCATAGACGGACATTAGGCTACAGCGGTCAAATTAAAATGTAATGTTTAAACATTGAATAAATTCTTTGGTGTTTTATTATTATTAATATTTTATTATTATTAAAATATTAAGATATTTACTTTGAGGTGCGATTATTTTTAAAATAAAATTTTTATTATTCCTATGTTTTGTGCAACTATTTTCTTATAAAAAAACAATCGTAAATTGTGCAATGTGATCAAGTTCAGAAAAGAATTTCTTTTTTCAAAAACGATATTCACTACATTTTGTATAGTTTCATGAGTTTCGTAATACTTTGATTCTTAATTCGTGAGAAGAAAATATACCTTAAGTACATTTTTGAAACTACTAAATACTTGAAAAAAAAAAAAAAAAAAAAGGAAACAAACAAATATATTTGATGCTTTGAAAACTAATTTCTAAAAATTTCTCCCTGTCAAAGTTATTCGCTGATATTTTTCTGCAACTTTACAATTATTTATATCTTTACAAAAAATTAAAATATTGCATGGTTGTGAGTGAAAGTGAAGTTCAATGACGCAAGAGCCAGATGTAGCTGTGCTGCGTCAAACAAGAAGTAACTATGGTTTAGAAGTTAGAAAAAAATGGGGGGGGGGAAACGTTTGGCAAGGACAGTCGAAAATATAGAAGGATTGCTAGGGTATCCCAAGGACGCATCACGCGTGTTTACCAAAGACAGTAAGCTCCATGGGAAAGAAAAACATCACTAAGGTGTCTCGGGTTCATGATATCTACACCTACCCAAAGAAGGCAAGCCCCTGAGTTCTCCTTATATAATTCCCAGGGGAAGGATGCCCGGCTGCACCCCCAGACACTGGTACCCATTTCAGTTGCGTCTTACGACATACATGAGTTTCAGTGGCATTATTCTTCTGCACACAAGGGTGAATATTGCCTGAGGATTCAGAGAAAAATACTCAATTTTAGGATGGTGTTTTGAAATATATATACGTGTGTGTGCTTTCGTATATGTTAGAAAATAAAATAAGGTGAAATATGCTGTAAAGGAGGTTTTTATTCAAGGATTTCTTATAAGCTTTCTCAGTTTTTTAATAACATCGCCATTCGAAATCATTTTATATTTATTTTGACGCGCCTCGTAATTTTAAGCTCTGCTCAAGTGACGTGGATGAAACCCGAGGTGGTATATCTCCCTATAAGCGCCACATCCAAATATGTTCTTTTTAATAAATTAAATTTTGGATATTTCATATATCCTTTGATGCAAGCGCTTCGACCTTATTTTATAAATCTACTCCTTATTTTACATACTAAATAATCCCCAGAATAACATTTTTCAACGAATAAAAAAATAATGAAATACTCCAAGTTCGATGCAAAATGTACAATTGAGTCGGCTAATAGAGAATTAATTTTTTTTAAATAATCAATTATATTAAGAATCAATAAAGAATTGAAATAAATTCTAAAATTCAACATAAAATATACATTTTACATATTTTTAAGAAATTTATATATTAAGAATAATGGATGAAATAATGTGGTGTATTAAAAGCTATAGAATTCTGATTGTAGAGGAGCAAAATCCATTTTTCATTTCCGAACAATTTTGAGTTAAATGAACTCAGGTCCATTTGGGTATAAATAAGTATATTATTAATATGACGGTACTTTGCTTTATGATTTAATGTGGATTAGTTTAGTTTTTATTAACGTCGCACTAGAAGCAACACGAGGGCTATTGCCGATGGACCTCGTAATATTGAACCACGGTCAAGTGACGAGGACGACACCTGAGCTGACACCCCCTTCTAACATCCACACCAACGGGAGGACTTTGGGCCCCGACAGATTTAACGTGCATCAGCCCCGGCTACACGGCGGGTCTTTAGCGGCCAAGGATCGAACCCGAAACTAAACGAAAACTGCCGGCCGCGAATCCGAAGCCATGACTATTAGGATACCGCAGCCCCTATCTGCTGATGAGACCACCTTCACAATATTTGGAAGGGGTTCACCGGAAGCAACCCAATGTTTTGATTTTTGCTTGATTTCCGTGGCATAATGATAAAATCAAGTGCTTAACGCGACTGTAGTCGAATTTTGATCCAGCAGTAAATGACTATCAAATCAAAACTTATAAATCAGGATAAAAAAAAATTCGGTTCTTTCGTAATTCTGAATCTGTGGTTTTCAGGATTCAAGGTCTTTTTTTGATTTCTGTACACCGTCCTGTCTCATGAAATTCAATGGTAGAAAAGACACGATGTGTGGGATAACTCACGTTTTATGCTTACCATTACAGCACCGTCTAACGGTTCACCACGCGCTTGCTCTCTGCATTTGCAGTGTACGTTGAAAACTGCTTAATTTGATATTTTCTATAATCCCTGCAAAATTTTTACTCATAATTTTTGAAACACCCTGTAAACCTGAAAAAGAATGTCCTACATTTCTAACACTACTTTTATGTTTGTTACCGTAGCAATAATTAGCAGTATAAAGTATATTAGTGGTGATGATAGTGAAATTTTATTGGCACAAGAGCCAGATGTGACCATACTGAGCCAAACAAGTTAAATCTGTGATCTAGATTGATAGATTCTCACATGAAAAAAGATTGATAGACAAAAAGGTCATGTGAGAAAGTTTATTGGCGCATGAGTCAATTATGGTTATGCTGCACAAAACAAGAATTAACTGTGGTCTAGACGAGAAGAAATTGAGGAAAAGACAAATTGGTTAACAAGAAGGAGGGTCTAAAATAGAGAAGGATTGCTAAGGTATCCCGAGGGCGCGTCACCCGTGTTTACCAAAGACAGTAAACCCCATGGGAAAGAAAAAGATCACTGGGGTACCTCGAGGTCATGATGCCCGTACTTACCTGAAGAAGGCAAGTCTCTGAGGTCCCCTGATACAGTCCCCTCAGGCAGGGTGCCCGGCTATACCCCCAGACGCTGGGTACCCATTTTAATCGCCTCTCAAGACATGCATGAGCTACAGTGGGACTATTATGTCATTCCCGGTCACGACACGGGTCAAAGTATATTAGTGACTAACCACACAATTTTAATTTATATTTAAGTGACACGACCATCACCAAATGGTTCTAAATTCAAACTACTTCCTCATCATGTAAAAAAATGATTTTTCTCATGTATCAAATTTTAGATAATACATATTTTCTTTGATGTAAAATTTTTTCATTTTGCTCTAAAGCCCCACACTCTTAAAGAAACTTAATGAAACAATAAATAACTTTTTTATTCAGTGGGGAAATTATGATTTGTTTCCAGTTACATACGTGAAATCTAAAAATAGTATTAATAATTTCTTAAGTAATACACTATAATAATTATACATTTTACTGAAAAACAGATTTTAAACATAAATATAAAATTACATTCGATATATGAAAAAATAAATCAATACAGAACAATGCAATAAAAGATCCGCAATGCACAAATAACGTAATATAACAAATACTCTAATATTCAGATGTCAGTGAAATAAATGCGAACTTCTTTGTGAAATAATTTAAATTTAAATTAAGTCATTCTCACTTTGATAATGTTTTGCTGGTTCACTACATGAATAAAAAAAGTTTAATTTACACTTTGCCGTGACGTATTTTTACAGCCAAGTCCAATCCACTTTCAAAACGGAAAAGCTCCCATGGCTCAAACTGTATTGAATACTTCAGACAGATATCTATCGTATCATCAATTTGACTGTACTCTTCTTCATTTTGATGTGGAAGTACATAGTAATATGGCGAAGCGATGGTTTCCAGGACTCTAAAATGATTGAAAAATTCACCTCTCTCCCGCTTAATGATTCCATTAAATACATTAACTTGTCTTTTTCCTTGTGATTGTTCCTTTACGTACGCAGCGATATCAGCTTCCGAGGTAGAAAAATAAGTGTTGTTATTTGCGTATACTCGTCTCCATGTAGATTTTTGCATTGAATTCAAGTAATCTACAGATTTATTAATTTGTAGGTTGTTCAGCTGTGTGGCTGAGAACAGTCGCCACAGCAAATTCCACAGTCTCCACCCTTTGAAAAAAGAAAACCGTAAAAAAGTTTTGAAACCAGGCATTAAAAAACGTTCCTCAGTTGCGTATTCATAAGTTACCTTACAGATTTCTTCTCGTGGTTCATCCCTATTTTGACCTTCTTGAAAAATATCATTGTCAAAATTTATTGTTCTCCATTGACGGAAAGGTGTGTAGTTATGCACTAAAACGTGAGATTTAACAACATTTGAAAGGGCATAACGTAAGCATATTTCCAGCTTTGACCTTTCGGTCAGTACACATGCTATGTCGTGTTGGAAAGGATAATCATTTAATTTTTCATAATCTTCTTCGATTTCGAATTGAAATTGAATTATATTGCGCATTCTAGTGATGTACAACATCTCTTCTTGACTACTATATATTTTTCGAAGAGTTAGCAGAGGAGACACCTGAAAATATATTGACATGCGTTAAATTAGCTTTTTTTTTTTTACACACTGTAAGTAAAAAATATACCTTGCTTAGACCTTAAATATACAGTGGATCCCAAATTTCTGTTACACATCCCATTTTCGACATTAGAAGTATAAAAATGTGGTACTGAATATTTAAATAAAATATATATCTGAGTGATAAAATATATTTTAAGAAATGTACTAGATGTGGAAACAAGTATGAAAACAGTTTAATAAATTACTTAATTTCTAAGCTCTAACTACATCATACTAAGTCACAAAATTGATTATACACCTGCCATAACTTTTAAATGAAAATAATAAAGTTAAAGTTACTTTAGCCTATATCTTTCAAACAGTTATTAAACGATCTTCACTCGTGATATGGTGCTTTTGGATAGATATTTCCAACTGTGACCATAAATTTTCAATAACATTGAGATCAGGCGATATTGGTGAAGTGTGGAACTGATTTCTACAGTTGTATGAAAGCCACCATTGAACAATTTAAGCTGTATGCTTAGGATCATTATCGTGTTAAAAAATGAGACTCGATCCTAAGCCGAAATTTTCACCACTTTAAATTATTTTTCAGATTGTTCAAGCATTGAATTTTGTCCATGATCACATCAATAAACACTGAACTTACCACACCATTGGCTGACATATAGTTTAGAGCAACCTTCGTTCTTAACAATAGGAATGCAGTGCTTAAGAAGCAACTCACGGTCAAGCTTCCACCAAACATAATATCGTCCATCACTTCCCAAAACGTTAAAATTTGCTCCAATTACTGAATTTAACTTGATTCCAGAAGTTTGGAGATTTGCAAATATAATTTTTAGCAAATGAAAGTCTTTTCTTCAGGTTTCGCTTAGAAATGAAAAGTTTTCTTCTGGCCAAGCCCAATAAAGCGTGCTTTCCTGAGTACTCCTGAGTTTCCTGAGTGATGACTTTGTATCGTAGAAATGGTTGAGCAACTTTCGGAACACTCACTTTTGGATTTTTGGTCACTTTTCTAAGGATCCTTCTCTTAGTTCCGTCAACCAGGAAACCATTTTTTACTCTTCCGGGAATATTTCTAACGTGTCTCGACTCTTTATACTTTTTGAGGATTTTTTAAATACATCCGTGACTTCGCTGAACTACTTTTGTCTTGACCAGCTCTCCAACTTGAACAGCAGATTCCATTCTGGAAACCATTTTGAATATTAAAAGTTAATATTTCTACAAGAAATTTGTACATTTGGATATAAATCCAATATTAAACGTAAAATCTTTAAAAATTAGCTACAACTATTTTACTAAAGTTGTGGTCATTTTCTACCTCGTTTTGTGAGATCAATTCGCATCATTTAATCAGAGAATGCAAATAACTTTATTATATTAAATTCATGTTTATTCTTTGAATAAATATCTTATTTAAGGAATGATTTATCATTCCTATTACAAAAACTCTTTTCATAAAACTTTTTATCATGCGTTTGTAATTTCAAATTAAAGAAAGAGAGGTGTACAATCAATTTTGAGAGCTACTGTATGTGAACGAATTTTTCATTTCTTCTTCTTTCTTATAAATAATATAGCATTAATAATAAAATGTACTATGGGAGAATGACATATATTCATGGTTTCGAGTTGATAAGTTGCTTTAAATGTAATTGAAGAACTGGAATGTGATCCGAATTAATTTTTCTCTCACTCACACACACACACACTCACAAACACACGTATTACAGCACTAACTATACATAATGAATTTATTACTGATATATCTTTATAAACCTGTTTAAGTTCTTGCGCAACTTTAACTTGAATGAAACAGCGTAATATATGATTTAATAGAAAAAAATCACATTTATTTAATGGATATTAAATTCAGCTTATGTTAGGCATCAATGCTTATAAAGATACAAAAAACTCCTAATAAATATTTAAGTTTTAAAAGAATGTTCGCGTAATAAAAATTCTTGATGAATATACGAAAGATTTAATATGAATTTTACTATAAAATAGCTTTCGCAAATATGTTATGCTGTGGATTACGTGATTTCTTTAACATTTATTTTTCCTCTAATACTGATATCGATCTTAAATAAAAAACTTTAGTATAGTTTAATTACCTTTGGGATTGAAAATATTTAGTTTGGTTTGGTTTTATTAATGTCGTACTAGAGGAAACAAGAGGTATATTGGCGACGGATTGGTTATTAAGGTTTCGATAAATTTAATGCGCATCAGTCCCGGCTACACGGCGGGTCTCTAGCGGCATCACTGTTTGAAACTACGACTCGACGAAAATCAGCGGCCATGCGTCCGAGACCATGGCCTCTAGGCTACCGCAGCTACATATTTCTCGCCGAAACTAAGAAACATATCAAATAGTTGGGATATCAATAACAAGATACCATTTAAATGATCCCCCGCCCTGATGAGCCGCCTGTGACTACCATTTGTTTATTCTCTTGACGCCGATGGGAGAACATCAGGCCTCAACAGATTCAACGTGCGAGTGAGTGAATGTAAAGTTTATTGGCGCAAGAGCCAGATATGGCTATGCTGCGCCAAACAAGATTAAACTGTGGTCTAGACGTGAAGGTGAAAAAAGGTAAGTGATTGACAAGAAGGAGGGTCGAAAATAGAGAAAGATCGCTAGGGTAAGCCGGGAGTGCGTCACCCATGTTAACCAAAGACAGTAAACCCCATGGGAAAGAAAGATCACTAGGGTACCTCGGGTTCGTGAAGGCCATACTTACCTGAAGAAGGCAAGTCCCTGAGGTCCCCTGATATAATCCCCAGGGGCAGGGTGCCCGGCTATACCCCCAGACGCTGGGTACCCATTTTAGTCGCCTTTTACGACATGCATGAGCTACAGTGAGACTATTCTGTCATCCCCGGTCACCACACGGGTCAGATTCAACGTGCATTTACTCCTGCTATACGGTGGATCTTTAGCGGCATCTCTAGCATATGACTGGACGAAAACCGCCGGCCTCGAACCCGTGACCGTGACTACTAGACTATCTCGGCCACATATTTCTCGTCGAACCTGAGAGACATATCAAATGGTTGGGGTTTCAATAACATGATCACGTTTAGATGAACCCCCTCCCTGATATGCCGCACTGTAACTACCACTTGTTCCTTCCCTTAGAAAAAGCATTCATGCGGTCTGCACGATGACGAGGATGATGTCAAAACATCCATGGTGCAGTGGTTAAACAATCAGAAGTATTTTATGAAGACTGAATATGGAATCAGGTTGTACCATATGATACGTACATCCACTTTGGTGAAAATTATGCTGAATAAGAGATTAAAATGTAGACTTTTTTTTATAAAAATAAAATATTTGAAAATTTCTCATTTTTTATTAAATATAGAAATGACAGTAAAATGTATTCTTATAAAGGCATTAGTGCTGTAACCAGAACACTGAACAGCAGATATATCAAAAATTTATTTTACAAGGTACAGAAGGCTCATTGTTGGTGGAAAAGTTGCAAATTTGTCTTAACATATAGGAATACAAACTATGCAAAAAATGCCACACAAGCACTGTAAAGCGCTTTGGACATTATACTGCAGAATTAAAAATATTTTGTAAGTGGGTGAGTTATATGCATCAGCCCCAAATATTACTAACATCCTGATTATGTACTTGTGAATCGCTGCTTACAATAATCTATTTAATGGATGTGCCTGTATGTTTGCTTTTTCAATCATACACACTAAATTATAATTTTTTTATCTCACAAGATGGAATTTCACGTCAACTATAGTTAACTTAATATTTCTCTTAGATTGCTGTCCTTGAATCTGTTAAGTATTTTTCGATCGTGGCGACTTGTTTAAATTATCAAGGATAATATATAAACTAAACTCAGCACATAGTTTAATTTATGTATACACAAATCATAATAATTTATATATAAAAAAAATCCTACTGAATAATAATTTATATAACATTAATTTATATATTAACGCAGCCATTGACTCAATTGATATAAACATGGGCTTTTTAGATGCTTCCTTTCTTTTTGTTTCTTTTTTGCACGTAAGAATTTCCCGTTTGTATTTAGTTTGAACCCGTAGTGCATTATGTGCGGAGCGGGGGGGTTGGTCTCTCGAAAATATGTATTTAGTTTGTATCTTCATTAGGTAGTAGATATAAGTTTTTTGCAGTGGGTAAAAGAATTAAATTTAATTAAAATAAGATGGTGAAGAGAAAAATACCTGTTTTGTCTGTTTTTTTGAATGTTTAATAAATTACTTCCGTTCATTTTTCGTACGATGTATAACATATGCATCACTGTTAAATTGTATAATTTTCATGTCCCGAATAGTTTTTGAAAACTTTGGTTAGCAATGTGAAAAACTCCTTCCTTTGAGATCAATGCTCGGTAATGGTTCACAGTTGTTACGGGCGCAAAGAAAAAAAAAAGAGTCTTAGAGATTGATTCTTGTATGATGTACCTGTCGCAAACAGGCTAACGCTCATGGTAGTATGGTTATGATTACCGTGAGGTTCAGTGCAACTGTAAAAGTGACGAGATATTTTCTAATGTTACCGAAGCTAAAGACTTAACTTTGCTCATTACTTTTTCAGTGCACGTGTGAAATAGTCCATGTTGTTTCACGCTGGTGTCGAATAAAAACATTTCGCACTAAGTTCTCCCAAACATTTTCGAACGGTGAGTCTGTGAATGAAAGTGAAGTTTTTAATGTCACAAGATGTTATTCTGCGCCAAAAAAAAATGTATTTTAACATTTTCGTCTGGACTTGAAAAAAAAAATAGAAAAGTGTAAAAAGTTTGACAAGAAGAATGATCGAAAATAGAGAAGGATTCCTAGGGTATCATGGAGGTGCGATACCCGTGACTACCACAGACAGTAAAACTAATGGAGAAGAAAAAAATCACTAGGGTGGTTCCGGGTTTGATGCCCGTACCCACATAAAGAATGCAAGCCCCTGAGGTTCCCTGGTACAATCTCCAGGGGCAGGGTGGCCGGCTATACCCCCAGACGCTGGGTACCCATTTTAGTCGTCTCTTACGACAGGCATAAATTACAGTGGGACTACTCTGTCATTCCCGGTCACCACATGGGTCGTACTTAATGGCTAGCGAAGACAAGTTGAAACTGTTTGTTGTCTGAACAGTTAGTGCAAGCACTTATGAATGGATGCGTCGTGTTGTCATGCAGTTAACTTTGGTTAATGTATTAATTACACACAGCATTTTATTTCAAATTGACGTCGCTTGAAGTTGTGAGTGGTCATTCATCATAGCATCAACCCATATGTTCCGTTCCGAGATAAACATCGGCTTTTTCGTGAGTAATTTCGTGTCGCTATGTGCTACAACTATCAAGGAGGATCAGATAGTTATTACAATCAAATAAAAGTTTGAAATCATAGAACAACACTCAACCCCCCCTTCGCTCTTAGTCTGATTTCTATTTTGTCGACGCCATTGGATGCTGACGATACGTTGCTTAGTGATTGTTAACACATGTGTTACTGAACTTTACAAGTAACAAAAAAAATTTAAATACATATTTGAGTGCTCTCAAAATAGTTTACCTTAAAGTAAGTTTATTGACTTTAATTAGTAAAGCCACTTGACAGTTATTCGAGTAAATGTTCCTGAATGTTACACAATTTCGAGACAAATAAATAATGCACTCAATTGCACGATAATATCGTTTGATTTTTTTTTTATTGCGACACACTTAAAAGTAATACCAGGGTCCACTGACGACAGACTTATTAATGAACATTAATTAGATTAAGAAAGAGACACCTTATTTGGAACCTTCATCACCTAATCTCCACACCTCGCCAAAAGAACTACGACACATTTAATACAGAACCGCTTCTCTACATGTGGACTCAAACCCATGTTTCGACTGTAACAACGTCAATCACGACTATGGCTGTTAGGCTACCATGGCCACCACAATAATATCAGATAAAAATACTTATCATTTAAAGTCCGATTTTATTTTATTCATAACTTAATCGAACAAAGTATTACCAATATATTTTAGAAACGAAAAATAAAACATTATCTAAAATGTTTTAAAGTAAAATATTGAAGAAACTAGTGCAGATGAATTTCAAAATTTTCATCATATTATAGCCATTACAATTGGACTCAAAAATGCCATATTAATGCGTGTGAAGTTTATTTAAGAAGAATTTTCAATTCTTTTAATAAGGGCAAGATGTGTCAAGATAAGACGTGACCATGGAAGGGAGGACTGAAATAAATTTCTTTCTTTTCATTTTTCCTTAACTGTATGAAATAAAAAGTCTATTTCTAAACAAATTTACTTAACATTGAATATTTTACATAAAAATCTAATGTTTTTATCAAAACATTCTATTATAGCTCTATTACAAGAGTAAAATACTAGATTTCATTAAAATATTTCACAGGCGTTTTATTTCACTTACAGAAGTCTAAATACTATTTTCTTACACCTCTATGACAATGTATTCCATAAGCTCTATGAAAATTATCTTGTACGTTTTAATACTCTGTCCATAAAATAATAGGATTTACACACATGTCTATAATCAGAAAACAGGTCTTGCGATATTATCGGTATACGCTATGCTTTTAAAAGCTTTTAGTTCAAAAATTAATAGAGAAAAATATAATGCTATGGAAGGGGGTATTAGTTAAAATAGTTTTGTCTAATAATTTTAAGAATATATTCCAAAAATAATTATTATCTTAGCAACTCGGGAGTATAAAAAGAGTAAACAATCAAAAGACTATCAAGGAGTCATTCTTAAGATTAACAATTAAAAGAAATATAATATTACGTTGAATACATTTTTACTCGTAAGTCCCTTCAAAACAGTGGAAAAATATGAATATATGTTATTTAATATTTAGAAGCATACTTACGGAGGTTGAAAATGAATTCATTTGGATTATTGATTGGGATTCTAGTTACTTCTACAAATACATGTGATAACAATTTTGCTCATCAGTTACTTAAATGATCGTAGAAAAATATTACGTATAGTTTTATGTAACTTATGTAGAATGTCAATCACTTTTATTTATATCATAAAGGTTTGTTTTGCTGTAACGTTGAATAAGAATTACTTCATTTGCATTTATTCTGGTTCGTTGATAGGCTTAAATTTACATCGAGAGAGAAAAATCCAGTAGGCTTAAATTGCGTCACTTCTGGTTTGAAGCCAACAATAAGAGTCAAATATTTCACCTAAGTTTATACCTTAACATGTTGATTTTAAAGTTTCCAAGAGGCGATGTTCAGATCCTGATTTATGATCTCACTTAATGTGGTGGCAGCCCTACTAATCAAGGTACAGAATACGCGATGGTGTTCTTTTTGTCAAGTTGAGGGTTCGAGCTTGATACCGCTAAAGCTTGATACCCCCGTGTAGCGGGGCTGTTGCATATCAAATTTGGTCGAGGTTCCAAGTTCTCCCTTTGATCCGTTGTGGAAGTTCAGAGAGTGAATTACCAGCTCAGATGTCGCACTCGTCACTTAACCGAGGCTCAAAATTTAAAGGTACGTTGCTAATCAACCTCGTGTTGATTCTTTCTCAGCCCAATGTTGATATACAATCTCTCTCTGCGTAGTGTAATAGCTCACATTATCCAGGGTAATAAGTCTTCAATTTGAAAATATTTTAAACGTTTTCCAGCTGTTTAACACATCGATCAATAACTCCCGAGACTAACATTGAAAACAACATTTTTTTTTGCAAAATTTTTTTTTATTCATCAACATAACACCTTTTGTTAATCACCTTTCAGGGTGATACAATCGTTCCAACGCTTTTCCAAATCTTTTTTTTTTTTTCCCGCAAGAAATCTTTTTTGTTGCGAGTAAATAGCGATAAACAGCTTTCTGAATCATCGACTCGTTGCTGTTTTTGTTCCATCGAAAGCAATCGCGGCACCCACTTGGAAAAACCCTTTTTCACTTCACTTCAAAAAACCTTTTTCAGTAAATACACTTTCATATGATATCTGTGTCATCTCAGCAATCTCACGGAGCTTCACTTTACGATCTTTCATTATAATTTTTGTCACTTCACTCACATTTTCCGGTGTAACGGCTTCCACAGGTCTACCCGAGCGTTCCGCGTCATTTGTGTCGGTACGACCACGTTTAAACTCGGCAAACCACCGACAAATCGTTGCTTTTGATGGACAAGAGTCCGGGTAACATTTTTCAATCCATTGTTTCGCTTGCACGGTGTTTTTACCCATTAAAAAACAATGTTTTATCAGAACACGAAACTCGGTTTTTTCCATTTTTTAAACAAACTACAAAACGACTTTACTCCAACCTCGATAACTCAGCTGTTTCTGGTCCGATCGACTTAAAATTTTGACACGTTTCAAGCAAAGGTTAGTACTCTAGAAAGATCTGGTTACTGGTTTACTACGAGCGCCATCTCTGGGTTAGTCTCGGGAGTTATTGATTGATGTGTTATGTCTTCACAACACATATATCTCTTAATCATGCCAATATACCTCGTAATTTTTCATTTACGATCAAATGATGGTGTCAACTTTTGTGCCGGCATCCCTTTTTCCATGCTTAAGCCTCAGAAACCGGAACCTGCAGATTTATCCCTTCTAAGAGATAGGTATTAGAATAAATTCTATAATTCACAATTAAATATGAATATTGACCGAAATTTGCTCTCGACGATGATTTATCTACCGATATTGTCACACGCAATGTATGAAACTCAAAAATCCTGTTGGATATTCTATTTTTATTTATTTTATTTAACTATAAATTAGACCTGTACGGCAGTTTGAAATACGCTCGATTTATTTGATTGATATTGAATAGGAGCGGAGTAAGAACAAATACGTTCCTTATAATTTAGAGCCATGATAAAAGTGTCAGATAAGACAATAAATTAGTTTCCTTTTCCCCGCTTTCTAAGTCTGCTAGTTTTGGGCTTCATTTCAGAAGAAAACAGTGTATGGATGCGGTAGCCTAAAGGTCATGGTCAGTGACTAGTAGCTGGCAGTCGCATAAAGTCTAACGTTAATTAATTATACCACACAAAATACGAAGGAAGTGAAACAAATTGACACCTTCAATAAATTACGCTTTCCTTATTTTACCTAACGGCTGACCGTGGCTTATTCTTGTAAGTAGAAAAAATGCAATATAGGTCAATTATTCTGCATTGCTTATTTTTAGTGGAAAACAATTACTCGGCTTTCACATCACATGACTACATGCTCTGTAAAACGGTTAATCGACGGCAACGCTCAATAGATTTATAGTTTATGAACGTCTCATTTAGAAGCAACACGAGGGCGATTGTTCAATGGACATGGTAATTTTCGATCTCGGTCAAGTGACGAGGACGACACTTGAATTGGATACTTCTCTCCAATCTACCACACGTAGGCTATGCGGGTATTTACAGCATGGAAAATTAACGTACATTGTTCCCACTGCATGGAAGGTCCTTAGTGACATTGTGACACGAATCCTCAAGTCGAAGAAACCAACGGCGGGCGCGAGCTCACGACATGACCACTTGGCCATCGCATCCACTAATGAAAGAAAAGAGCGATCACTCAGATACATCGAAATCGAAACTCTAGTATTTGTTTCTAAAAAATCAGTCATACCTAGAAGAGGAAAATAAATGTCTCAATAAATTTGTGAACTTTCCCAACAATAAGAATACAGCATAGATAAAATCAACAAAAAGTATAACATTCAGATTAAGTTATAAAGAATAAAATTCTTAATAGTCATTTTTCTAGTTCTTTCAAAAGCATAACTTAATGAAATGGTATAAGGTAATAAAGCATAAAAATTTAATACCTTTAAAATATAAAAAGATTCATTACTTCACCTACAGTAATAACACACAAAGAAATAATTTGAAATAACCTCAAGTAAAATTAAAAATTTTCTTCTATTTCATTTGTAGAAAAAATTAATTATGGCACAGAAGTATGACAATAGAAAATTTTAAATTATTAGATTTTAATACAAATAATCTTTAATTGAAACGTGCATAATAGTATGGAAAAATACCCTAAAACTGTTTAGTCCAAAAATTCTATTTATGATTGTTATGAAAAATTAAATATTAAAATATGTAGATATTTAAATAATAATATTCTATTTAGTGAGTAAACCTAAGTTTTAGTGATTTGCATTAAGGCGTACACATACAATGTAAAAATCATTACTTATTTAAAAAAAAAAAAAAAAACCATACAAATATTACTGACCTGTTTTCATAATATGGCGGTTTTAAGCAATTTCTTAGGAGTTTTTGCCACCAGTATCATTAATATACATAATAAAACCTATCTTTTAAGACGATTCTTAAAATACTTAGTTAACAAATAAAAAATAAATATATTGGTTTTAAATCTGGAAAATTGAGTCTAAAAGTTATTTAAAATATATAAATAAACTATCAAATGAAATATATATTATTATTTATAGTTCAAAGTTTATTATTATTAATAGTAATTAAGTATATATTATTATTTGCAATACAGGGCTTCAAAGATTACGAGAAAAGCTTCAAAATTAAAGTATATTCATTTTATTTTTTCAAACAAACCTTCAAATTGTTTATCTGCCTACTTTTTTTCGTAATTTATTTAATGTTATACATACTATTTATTTGTTTATATTTGATATCCTTAATATTTTGTAAAAATAAGGCTGTCTTTATCCCTTAATAAATACTTAAAACTTTAATTTCTGTTAACATGTTTAGTCTTATATTACGTGCAGTTTTATCTTAAAAATGGCACCTTTCAAGTTAATGAATGCAAAAGGAAGTTTTTTGAACAAAATAACATCTACGATGTTTTCTGTTTACTTTATCCATATACTTAATTCGATATCAAAAATTTTCCTGCGTAAATGATGTAATGAGATTTTACATTTTTACAATAAGTGTTCTTTTATTAGTATAATTAAGCCTTTAACTTACAAAACGCCTAAATGAGTATGGAATTAAGAAATATAGATGCTGCATATTTTTAATCTTATTAAGTCAAAAGATACTAATTAATCTTGTTTTCAGTTCATTATGAATTAATTTAAGATATTTAATGTTGTCAAGAAGTAATGAAGATCATTAAGATATCCACAGAGAATTTATTCTGAAGTGTTTTTTCCTGGCGGTAAATTTTTGAAACATATGTACGATAAAAAATAAATGTTTAACCTTATGTTACTGGTAATTAAAAGGAAATTAATTACCAGTTTGCTTACCTTTAGGAAAACTAGTTCACTTATTTTGTTCTTCAAAGTAGAGTACATTTTCTTGTAGTATTTTAGTTATTTTAAATATCAGTCTACTTGTGTTTCATGTCCCTTTATCAATTTTTTCCAATTAAAATATTTAGAAAGTGTATCAGCTGAATTATTTATGTACATAAGTATGCAAGATTATAAATTGATAACGAAATTTATATTTTTCGTTTTCAAATTGCAATAAAAGTTTAGAAGCATGTCTCTAAAATTTTCTTATGAACGAAATTATTGCTTCCTACCATAATATATATTGATGAGAAATTTAATTTAACTTATTTTTATCCTTTGATTTTGATAAATTAGTAAGACACGAAATCGTGTAAAATGGATCCGCTTCGTAAACAAAAATACAGTCATTCGGACAAAAAGAAATATAAATCAGTTACTAAATACTTGTTAAATTAAATTAGTTAATGTTTGTGTTTATAACAAATTTTTTCCAAGTATGCATGTCTCAGTATTAACGATCTATATTGTTTAACATTAACGATTAGTGTTTTTCGTTGCATGTTCCTTAAAAGTATATAACTCACAAACCTACAAATTTTAAGCTTTTACCCGACTATTTCATTTTGGGAATTTGTATCAAAATGTAAATAAGATGAATTTCATGATTTCTTTATTTAGATAAAGATACTAAAACTATGGCCTAAAGATTTTCTTAATTTTTTTCATCAAGCAATTTTTTTAATTCATTTACGTGCTTAATTGTATCAAATTCAAACTTTGAAAGAAAATTAGATGTATTTGTGCATACACTTATTTATTAACTGATAAAAGAATATTTTTGAATATTTAAACTTCGACAATTAGTTTCATAGTAATTTTTTTAAATTTGGGATATTTTGAATTTTTTAATTAATCTGATTTCACAGGATTTGATTTGTCAGTGTAAATAAGTTAATTCTAAGAAAACGTAATAGTTTTAAGAAATATTTTTAAAGATTCCATACACAATATGTGTTTTAATCAATGACAAGTAGCATTATAACATTATCATTTTGTAAGCATATGAATATTTCTGTAACAAGTCCTGTTTCAAGGAAATAATCGGGTCCATAAAATGTTTCTTTATGCTACATTTTTAATAAAGTGAAGTACGATTAAAGTATCCTTCTCAAAGAAAGTAAAGTTATTTTTCATTTGTCATCATGAAAGAGTATATTCATTAAAAAATTAAACACGAAAATAATTATTAATCTCACTGCAGCTTAAATATATGTTGGAATCAAGATGAAACTTAAATGGTTTTATTAACATACATAAGTTTCAAGGTAACATTCCAAAAAATTAAAACATTACTTCTTCAATTACATACAATAAATATTAGTTCGATTGCACACATTTACCTTGGACGGCCATGACGAGACTATGAACTGTATTAATAGTTCAAACGCACATACAATAATTCTAAGTAGTATACTTTTTATGAATAGAAATTCATACCAAAATTCATTAAAATATGCCCATTAGTTTCTCAGAAATTCAACATGATGAACAAATTTTCTCTTCATTTACACTTAAGTTTATGTATGGAATTAGTGAAAACGTTTTATTTAATATTTGAAATATATGTAATTTAAGATTTGTAAAAAGTATGATATTAAAATATAAGTATTTGAAAATTATTTTGCTGAAACATAGTTATCACAAAATCAAATGAAATTATCAGTAAGTGCACAAGTAGGACTTAGTTAAATTACTGCATTTAAAATTTTAATGATATATATATTTAAAGATAAAGTAAATTAATTTTATATTGAATATGATTGTGATTCTTAAACAATGCAGTAAAAATTTTGTATAAATCTATAGAATAGTCGGATATTTAAAATGCAATTCATTTGTGTCTCAAGAAATGACTTTTCTATAAAAACGCTTTTTAAGAGATTTTGGTTTTTTCATTTGATTAAAAATGCTTAGTTAATTGTTTCTTAAATAAAATTTCATACGCTCCCTTCCGAGATACTTTACCAGTACTTTGGAACTAATTTTCTATTTTATGCAAGAAAAGAGATTTGGTTTGTTTGGTTTTATTAACGTCTCAGTAGAAGCAACAAAAGGGCTATTTGTACGAAAAGAGAATCTAGCTTGCAAAACGATACATTGGAAGAAAAGTCAATTAAAATTATACATGCATACTGAAATACAGAATTGATACAATCACTAAAGTACAGACGTCAAGCTCAACAAATCTGCAATTTCAGTTTTGATTCAACTAAAGACCTGTCATGCAGACTTTAAATCAGTGATAATTAAAATCCTCATTTTGTTGTAGTGTGATTTGATAAAAGTGGGGTTCTACAATAGGTTTCTTCCTCGTCATCCAACTGTGGTTCAAAAATATCGGCTAGATAAAATAGAACTTTTCAAAAACATAAACAATCAAATACGGGGCTTATTTTGCTGTGTTTAGTTGTCTTGCATAGGAGAGAATGAATCTGCCAGAAAAACTGTCAAATATGAAATAAATTTTTAATGCATGAGCTACGAGCGGAATTGATATACTTCAGTGGAAATATAACAATGTGGTATTTTAAATGTTACCAAATATCCAATTCATTAGTTGCACTAATATTTCTCTTGAAATTCATTTGATGGCAAAATGAAGCTGGTGTTCATAGAAATTCGTCATACGTAGAATTATGTCGATAGCAACACACCCCGAGTGAATTTCATCCATTTAAAATTACATTCTGAAAAAGGTCATAATATAGTTGGAATAAATCTAAAGTTTTAACTAATTAAAACATTATTCTGTGACTTGTATATATATTCGGAAATATTATAAACATCCATTGTGAACTAATATGTAATTAGAAGCTAATTACAAATATTTAAATGGTTAATCGAAAAATTGTCTAACGCTTATTTGTTATACCTTTTTACTTGATTGAAACATACTACAATGATGAAAGATGATATTGAGACGAAATGAGATAATTTATTTGATGAAATTATTTTATGTTAACACTATTTCCGAAATTTGTATTAAGGGTAATACACTGCCAGGCATATAAAGTGAAATACCACGAAAATTAAGCAGTTAAATATGCAAATCTTGGGAAATAAACAACAAAACAAGATATGTAGACTATCTAAAATTTAATTTGGCCCATGTGGTTATAGCTGCATGAGATAAAAGTAGGGGAAATGGCGAATGATGCAACAGTCACTATTCACGGTTGCCTAAGGAATCCCGAATTTTGAGAAACTCTTTATTCCAGAAAACACGAGAGGAGTGATTCTTGGACGACGACACGCATAATACTTCTGGGAATCAGATGATATTACGAAGAATCATAGGCTTGCGTATACATGGTTGGTTTTACTTTCGTAACGTTGCTGAATCGTATATTTATCTAATGTTCATAGAATTAGGGGAAAGATTGACATGAGTATAAAATGTGAATTTTCGCGGAAGAGCACCTATACATGCCATGCAACGTACGGATTTAACATCCGAAAAGATATAATGGCGGTTTCCACAATCAATGCTAGATATTCTGTGGAATGGGCAAGTCACTTTCGATACTACAATGTTTCAGAGAACGGTTTTATTACGGCGATTGACTAAAATCGATTTGAACACAAGCCACTCTTTTCAAAGTCCGTCATTGGCATCAACTCATTGACTTAAAGAATTTCGATGGTGTCAGGACCGAGCCACATGGACAACTGAAATGTACAATGGTGTTAAGCAACGAATTTCTTTCCTGTTTTTCTGATGATAGTCGTCCTGCGAGAATCTGATGTTTTCGAGGAAATAAAGACAAATTAACCTCTATTATTTAATACTATACTGTTTGTATTAGTGGCATAATGTTTTTGGTTATCCGCGATACGGTTAACAAGCCCATTGATGCCTAGGCAACATTTTTATGAAGTGTTACTGCCAGCTGTGCTACTTTATATTCAGCAGTTTCAAAATGTTATTTTCCAAGAGAACATTTCCTATCATCTACAGCAATAATCAGTGGACATGCCTTACAGCATGCCCATTTGCTTCCTTGGTTAATAATAAATATCATCATCTTTCATCAATCTGTGACTTGATTAGTAGTCGTGTGCTCTAGCTGAATTTGGAGGACGAAATTTAAGGATGGTGAAAAGTATGTGGTCTCCCGTCCATTAGAACACTATTTGTAAGCTAGAGTAATATGGAAATTTATAAGGTTATCACTTGCATTACCACAAGAGGTGGTCTCATTTTTTGCTCATAAATCTTCCTTATCCTTCCTGTATTAAAATTGCCTTCTAGTAATGTGAGTGAGTGAAAGTGAAGTTTATTTTCGCATGCAAGAGCTAGATGTGGCGATGCTGCGCCACACATGATGTAACTGTGGATTTGTCGCTTGAAGAAAAATGGAAAAAGATGAAATTTATAGACGAGTAAGAGGGTCAAAAATTGAAAATGATCACTAGTTTATTCCTGAGGTGATTCACCCCTGTTGCTTTCTCGAAAATATGTCTGTTTACTTATATATGCATTACTAGTCTATGTATCAATTTGCTTCTCATTCTACCCACTATTTTAAGCAAATTGGGAGTTTCTGTTTCGTGTAATGCAAGTTTCTTTTGAAGTACTTAATTCAATTAACATTTTTCCTCACACTTTTGCTTTTCCATAAAGAAGACTTTTTGAATGTCGAATAACTGCATAAAAAAGTATTTTTAATGAAAGATATTATTATAAATGGATTACAAAATATTTTTTTATATTTTATAAAACATTCAGTGATATTTTCTTAAATTTTATTCCCAAAATCATATTGAAAAATGTTATACATTTTCCCTTTTCATCTTTATCCTAAATACTTTACAGTAATATTTTACTTTTATTTCTCCCTTTTATTATCTTTCCTTTAATATGATGAAAATCTCTGTTTGACAATAGTTTGATAATGTCATAAGCTAATTCATTTGAATTTTTCTAATGAAACTAGTAAATTCTACATACTCATTTCTTATGCAATAAAATAGTCTGGCAGTCTTAGGTATTATTATGCTGAATTTATAGGGGTACGAAATTTTCATAAACTCACAAGATATCTTTCCATCAAATGTTCGTTAAGGATAATCGTTAATAAATCTTTGACCACATTATTTATTGAAATGAATCTCGAACGTCAGTTGAAAGGAAGAAGTTCGAAGAAAATATTTAATTTATTTACATTATTAAAATACATCTCTAAAGGCAGCGTCTACAGTTTTAAAAAACAAATGTTGTAAACGTGAGAGGGAGCTTAAGTTAATATTGCATATGTATCCATAAAGTAATTAGTTTTTTACTGTTTTTAAATACTGAATTAAATAATTCATTCAAACGTGTTGTTTTGTGTTCTAGTTATTAGTAATATTGTTGCAAATTTAAAAGTATATGATCCTTGATTATATAAAAATGATATTTCAGATTTTTCGATATAAAATTTTTTTCATTAAATACTTTAAAGGCTTTGATAAAAAATTTAACTTAATTAAATAGTTTTTACATTTTATTTTTAATGAAATAATATATTTCCTTAGCAGGAAAAAACTTATTTTCTGATGAAAATAGTTAAAAAAAAATAATGTCTTTCTATACAATGTTAAAACTAAGAGTAAGATAAGGATATATAATAAGCATCGTATCTATTTACAAATAGTTGAAAAAATATAAATTTAGGCTGTTTTGCTTACTTCAATTTATTATCAGATTAATATACTGCATTATTATTTTGTATGACGTCGGTCATATAAATATAAGTGGGTGAAAGAGTGAATGTAAAGTTTATTGACGCGAGAGCCATATATGACTATGCTGCGCAGAATAAAATTTAACTGTGGTCTAGACGTGAAGAATTTGAAGAAAAGATAAAATCGTTTGACAAGAAGGATGGTAGGAAATAGGAAGAATCCCTTGAGTAACCCGGGGGCACGGCACCCGTGTTTATCAAAGACAGTAAACCCCATAGGAAAGAAAAAGATCTCTATGGTGCCTCGGGGTCCTGATGCCCGTAATTACCGAAGGAAGGCAAGTTTAAGAGGTCCCCTGATCTAATCCTTAGGAGTAGAGTACCCGGCTATACCCCCAGTCACTCGGTACCCATTTTATTAGTCACCTCTTACGGCATGCATGAACTACAGTGGGACTATTATATCATTATCGGTAAAAACACGTGTCGACGGTCATATAAAATACTAATTCGCTTACGTAAATTAACGAATAGAAGGAATGTTAGTAAGGAAAGAAAAAAATTGTAATCTTATGATTTTATCTATTTTTTTATAATCGAGGTTTTTCAATAGTTTTGCTTTGTGGTTCCTCATTGAGAGATGTATTGAGATTCTTTGTATTTTCCATTTCCTTTAAGTGGAAATGGGAAATTCAACTTTGTTTTGTGATGTTGGGCTATTCGCAGTTTTCTCTTCACTTATCTTGGGGACTTTCAATTAAGATTGATTGCTTTTTCTAAACAACTTTTACCCAACAAAAAATGAAACTTGAATATTTAAATTACATGCAGGAAGAAATAAAATGGAGTGAGGGAGATAGGAAGAAAATAAGCTAAGCTTGAGACACGCGATAGAAGTCGAGTGGTTCTAGTGTTTGGAAATTGTTCTACAGTCGAAGACGGGGTCGAGAATTACTATATATTATCGACGGCATAGTGAAGCTTAGAAGTCGAGACAGCCTCAACCTTAATGTATTGGTAAGACTCCGTTAATTTGATATTAGTGGAAGAAGTGAATATATCTAAGGCAATATTTTGGGTGAGTCGATATACATTTGTCGTTATAGTAGTAAGTTGACAAATAAATATAGTGTGAGAAACCTGTCTAACGTCTTCTTGAACGACATATTGACTTTTAGTGTTAGTATATCGAATTTAGCTATGGCACAAGAGGCGAATAGGGATATAAATTCGTCACAGTTTTTGTAAGGCCTTGATAAATATTTTAACTCAATAAAATACTTGGTTCCCAAATATCATGAAACAAAAGGTTTTAATTTTGTATAATCCCTCATGGATACTTTGATTCTATTCAGGAGAGATCCACAGAAAGTCATTGAAGGGTTACTTCTGAAGTGTGAATTGCAACTTCAGAAGTAACTTTAGAGTGCTTTTAGATAACTTCAGAATGTTTTAGATAACTTCAGAAGTAACCTTAGAGTGCTAAAGATAGAGTGCTTTCTCTATCTTTGAGGTTGTCCACGATCTTCCCCAGCGGCATACTAAATAAGAAGTTCAGCACGAATTTGGTATGATCCTACACACACTAATACTAGCACATCCGCAAACATGTCACACTCGCGAGTGACGCTCAAAACACCTACATGCATGTTTACATTTAAACTTCAATGATTGGCATATCTCCTTTCTCCAGTTATGTAATTGTTAGGTTAAACTTGTTCATTCAATTAATTTAAAGTGTGTTTCAAAGGAGAGTATTTCATTGGAATTTTTGTTCTCCATATTCTCATTCATGATCGGAACCTATTATATCTACTATACAATCACTTCTTTTGGCCCAGTTCATTAAGAATGTGTAAAACTTAAAATTATTAGTTTTAAATAACGTTTAATTCAAATAAGATGTTTTGTATCTGTAATATGTACAATTTTGAATTTTATTTTACGATAATCCTATCTCTTGAAAGCTCCATTTACCCTTTTCGCCAAATCTAAATGTTATGAAGGCAAATCTTTACTAAATTATTTTGCGTCAATTACATAGAAAAGAGCTTGATAAAAAAAGCTCAGACATAATAAACTTTACTAAGTTAGAAGTTGATGATTGGTTAAAATTTTCTGCAGTGTATTGCCTTGGATATATTCTGCCAAACATAAGTTAGTTAAGAGAGAAAGTCTTCTCCAATGAAAAAAAAATAAAATTTCTCTATCACCCGAAACATAATTTATTCAATTTGAATAACTTTCTGGTCATCCAATGTTTGTGTGTGTGTGTTAATGAAATTGTTTCTTTTTAATAGTGCATTTTGTTTTGCTGAAAAAAGTTCGAAACAATTTCACTTTAATTAAATGTGTAATTAGTCTTTTCGAATATATATATGGAATAAATTATTATCTACATTAAATATAATTCTTATCGACATTAAAATAATATATTTCAGTAGTGCAATTATAGAAACACTCATATTGAGTGATATTGAGAATAGAAGTTCAGTAATAAATTGATAAATTATCTGCCATTTATCATTACTGGCTGTTATTTGGAATAAAAAATGCAGCAGGAGATGAGACCTACAAAGCTAAGGAAGGAAAAGAAATGTATACATTTGTAAAAAAGAGGAGGATAAAAAAAACATGAAAGATCGATTGGGCATTCAAAGGGCACGTCCCCCGAGTTTGCCACAGACATCAATACTCTTGTGAAAGAGAAAACAGCACTCACATGTACATTAGAGTAATAAATTCCTGTCTTAACCGAAGAATGTTTGACCTTGAATGTCATTCATGACTTGTAAGATGTCCTTACAAATATTGGATGGATTTGATATGCTACATTTAATACATACATTTTGCAAATTAATTAATACCATAAAATGTAGGTAAGATCAAATTTTCAAGCACTCAATGAGTATTTAAAAATGGATTACCTTAAATCAGAATAACATTTTAAAATGACATTTGATCTTTATAATACTTTGAGGAAAATTCAAAGTCTTGAAAATTCATCACCTATGCCAGACAAAAATCAATCTATATGACAATTTAACTCATTGATTAAATATATTAAATATCTAATGCCCTGCATTAGTTTTCTTTAAATCTGTAACATTGATATTATTTTTGAGGAGCTGCATTAAGGAATTATATGATTTCTTCGATTTTTGGCATATTATAATCAATATAGCTGTCCACATTTTGAGGGATCAACCTCATGATAATAAGTTCTATTTATACGAAATATTTTACCCCCGTAATGGATTCATAAGCGATATAAAAGTTCTTCTCAAATGTTCTTAAAATTAAGCTCCAGACATAACATATTTTGTGCTGCCAACTCATTATTATAGTGAAACAATAGAAAAATGATTAAGTTACCTCAAATAGTTTGGTAGATTTTCACAAATTTGCTTAAGCTTTTATACAATATAAGAGCAAAATAGCTTACAATTATTACGAAACAGATAAATGGTCGAAATTAATTTTGTTAATTTCAAGGACAAAGGTTCCAATTCCATTAATACATTTCTCGCAAAGTTGCTCCTACAGCTTCTTTTAGCAAAGATTCCACGAAGGAATTTTTACCTTAATAAAAAACGTTGTCTTTAAATCCTTTTCTTTGAAACATGTATGTATTATTCTTGTTTTTAAATTGTTTATAGTCATTTTAACTAAACTATCCAAAGTATTTTCTGTAAATACTTTTGTTACGAAACCCATCAGAATCTTTCATAGATTTTGCACTTTCTTTATATACATTCGTTTGATGTTGAAAAACACTTTTGAACTATTAAAACATTAAAATAATTGGTGCACATACCATATATTAATTATTATAAGCACATTTTATACAAATAGGATATTTCATTAAATTATAATTAACCTGTAAGAAGCATATATCCAGTCTTATTGAAGAATATTTTGCGTTGAAAATAAACTGCGTAATATATTCGCAAACGTCACAACTACCTATTTGATAATGTTATCAATTACTGAAATGTATGATACGGTTTATTAAATTTTTATTTTTTCTCATAATTAACTGAAGAGATTCCTTTAAATATAAAAATATAGAATAAATTCGAACTTTATTTATTTGAAATATATTTGTGAGATGTTTTTCAATAAAATTTCAAATCATACGAGAAATCGCCTAAAAAGTAAATGATTTTCTTATTAAAGAACCTTAGAGATTACAGAGAGTAATGAACCGTATAGCATGATGGAAATTTATTAAAGGTATAGGGAGTTGCAAAATCGAATTATAATAAACTGGGAACAAGCTCATTTGTTCGAATTAAGTTCAGCTGTTGAGAAATGCAGATTAATCAAATTTAAATCATGGTGAACTATAGAACCTAGAGCTGACAGTTTACAATTTCTAAGTCAAATCCACATAAATTGATTTAATTACAAGATTCGATTAGATTTATATTACTCTAAGAAAGTCCACTGGTAGGAAGCTTTATTGTAGTTCGACAGTCGCAGGTTTTCAGACAAATTGAAATGGAAGTAATTTCAATTCATCAGTATACTTTGCGGCAATATGGCACCGTTCATTCAATTTTCATTATGTCCCTTAAAAATTCCAAAAATGGCTTCAAGTTACGTTTTTCAAGCATAATTTTAGAAGAAAATGCTTTTTGTTCTAGAATCCTCAGTGTACGTTAATCTCCACTCTCTCTTTCTCTCTATATATATATATATATATATATATATATATATATATATATATATATATATATATATATGTATAATCTCTTAATAATTAATAGTGGTAAACTTTTTAATGTAGTTAATCCTATTTTAAGCAACAAATTATAATGAACTCGCACTTAATTTGAACTAATAAAATAATTGACACATCCTTGATGTATACCATTTATTTTTGACAAACAGCTCATGAGCTCTACTTGATGAGACCTTCTATTTAAAAAATCAAATTCCAATCGAAATATCATAGAAATAAAACCAACAATAGCTTCTTGAGATATTCATGAATATATAAATCAGATTCATGATTTAAAAGGAATTTTGTTTCTATATACTACACTTTCCTCTTTCACTGATCGATTTAGGTTACTCCCAATATTACTATATCTCTATCTATTTGTTCTACAAAAATCGTATTTTAGAGTAAGTGAGAAATAGAGGGAAGTTTATTGACGCAAGAGCTAGATGTGGTTATGCTGCGCCAAACAAAATTTAACGGTCGTCTAGACATTTAAAAAAATAGGATTAGAGATATACGTTTGGCAAGAAGGAGGGTCGAAAACAGAAAAGAATCGCTATTATATAAAGGGGGAGTCACCCATGTTTAGCAAAGTCAGTTAATCCCATCAATGGAAAAATAAAAAGATTTCAAGGGTGCATTGGTTTTCGTGATGTGATTGTAACTTTTAATTGCTCAAGAGCCTGATGTGGCTACGCTGCACCAAACAAGGTGAAGCTGCGATTTAGAAATTTGAAAAATAATGAAAAGGATGAAAATTGTTTTACAAGGATAGTTTAAAATAGATAAGGTTTGCTAGGTTAAACTGGGGGCACGTAACTCGTGTTTATTAAAGACAGTAAGCTCTATAGAAAAGAAAAAAAAATACTAGGGTCCTTCAGGGTCATGATGCCTGTATTTACCTAAAGAAGGCCTTATTCCGTAGAATCAAAATCGAAGTCTTTGAAGAGTCCAGTATGTCTTGGGTGAATCCCATTGTTTACTCAAAAATAACTAAAGCTGATTTTCAAACAAGCATTTATCCCCGTACTACATTTACAGAGATGCCATTTATGTCAATTATATCAACGCTGACCAGTAGCAGAATTTTTCACATGAATGTAATATTTGGAATCTATTCTTAGAATATTATAGTTTTTGTTAATTATTTTAACAATTTTTAATAATTTTATACAAATGCGTAAAGAATATAACATACATTAGCTTATTTTGTACATTTAATAATATTATATTTGTGATATTTTTTGTTTCGTTTTTACAAATATCAGGAATATCATAAGAGAATATAAGGGATTGTTGGGTTAATCTAATACTTTAAAGGTGGATATATTAGACATTTTTGAAAATAAAAACAGTTAATCAGGGAAGTATAAAATCAAGCAAACAAAATATCGTGCTTACTATTTTGTACCGACTTTGAACTAGAAAGAAATTATGTGGTATTTGTACAAAATAGGTTATATCCAATTTTAATTTGGATAAGTGGATTATGTTCAAAACTTATGAAAGTATTAAGTTTAGATTTAAAAAAAATTATTTGTGATTTTCATAATAAATGTTATCAATAGTGATAAAATCATAATCATTTGAAAAGAAAAAATTCATTAAATCGTAGTGGGCTGAAATAGGGTTTTAGTGGGTTTACTAAGCTGAGAAAAATAATAATAAAATACTATGGATCTTCAAGCATTATAAGTTTTTGTTTCATACTTTAACCAATTTTAAGGGAGTTTTTATAGACTCTTATTTTTGTAGATATGTTTTCCACTTCCTTTGTCTTTATTTAAGTTTTAGTCTCAAATTTTCCTTTCTTGAAACTTTTGTTAGATGAGATCATATACACACTGCTATATAATAGAAGGGCCATAGTAGCCTATTGGTCATGATCGCGTACTTGGCATCGTTTGTGCTTCTATCGAGTAGCGTGCTGGAATCCTTATGCCACCTAAGACCTGTCGTGTAGCACGCTGTTTGCATGTTAAATCTTGTCGAAATCCCTATTCCCTTTGTTGGTGCAAGATTAAGTTTAGTGTGGAAGGTGTCAACTTTAGTGTCATTTGACCGAGGTTCAAAATTATGAAGTCCCTCGACAATAGTTGTCATTCTGCTTTTCCTTGCGAAGTTAATGAATAATCATTCGGATAATATAAATTGCTACATCATTAAGTTTTGCATTAAAAAAATACAAATTTCGCGGAAAATACATTCATTGAAATTACTCAAATGATCTGAAATGTTAGATAGTGAAGTGATTACAGAGTAGGATAAAAGGTATGGAAATGGAGTATGATCCAACAGTACTTATTCTGTCACCTAGGGTAACCTGAATTTTGAAAAGTTCAGTGTTCCAGAAGACACGTGGGTAGCAACCCTTTCTGTTGCTACCCACGTGTGGTATATTTTTATACGCTGTGGTATATTTTTATACCACATATTTAGCACGTTAAAAATCTTAGAAATTTACGCTTTTTTTCCCACCTTTTTGTCATCCCATGGTAGCTTATAGTTTTATTTACTTAAATTAGATGGCAAAACCAAGCAGAAGAATTATTAAAATTATTGCTTTGATTCTAATGAAAGCTCCTAACAATTGGTTGTTTTATGCCTCACAGAAATCTTTCTAAAACGATTTAGAAATTTTAAATTCATGATCTATCCAATCTTCAAGTTTGAAACTTTATGTAAATATTACTAATTACTCAAAACAAAATATATAAAGTATTGGTTTCATATTCTAAATTAAGTGGTATCATAATTATACTACCGTTTCTTCAGAGCTTACAGAGGGATAGTGAGCAACAGTTGGTAATACTGAATACTTCGATTCAGACTGATATGTAACGGCTCGCTTTGTATCAGTGAAAAATAGAAATCATAAATACGTTTCGGAGTTCCAGTGTGGCAAAAATCGGAATTATTCTCCTAAAAATATTTAAAACAGGAGTAGAAATTTATCAACGCGGTACATGTTCCTCGAAAAAAAGCGCAAGGTTAAAAATGAATATCTGAAAACCCAAACTATTGAAAAAAAAAATGAAAAATAACTTTTCAAAGCAACTAAGACAGAACTGGCTAGAGATATCAGATTAGAGATTTATCGTCTTTGATAGACATGAGACTTGTTAACCATCATTGATATAAAGTGTTAGTATGAGATAAAAAAAATAGTTTATAAGCTACCGCCAAAAGAGGGGCGAGAATAGGATCTTATTGCCTCTCGTGGCAGGCTTTATCAAAGGGTCTAAGTAAACTCATATATAAATCACTGACGAAAGTTATTACAAAAGATACAATACAGTAAAGATATACCCACTTTGTATGAATAACAGAATCATCGGCATTTAGATACTCACATTCTGTAAAGAACTCAGTATAAGGAGGGTTGTCCTCTTTGTTTGTTTGTCAGTTCATTATATGAGGTAGGGTATGTTCTGAATAGATACAGTTACCGTGGTCGGCTAGTTTTTGAAATTTTACAGAGACCATACAACGAACAGAATTTTATGTTTATCTAGAGTTCATTGAATTCATGTTTTCGTTTAATTATCGTGGTTATTTAGGTTTTTAATAGTAGTGTGCATAATTATTACTGAAAAATTCAAATTGTATTTTAAGTAGCTTTGTAATCTAGTTTTAAATATTTTTTAAATATTTATGTCTTCTAAAATATATCTTTAAAAGATTGCCTATACGGGGACATTCGATTGAGAAAGAACTTGCTTTGTTCGAAGAGCTCCCTTCGGATGGATCGGAGTTATCTTCAGAAACAAGTGGGGAAGAAAATTTCACTTCAGTCTGTGCAGTAAAAAAAATATGGCTTATTTTTAATAAATTTGTATATGTATTTCAACTAAAATTGTCTTATTAAGTTTATACTATAGTTTTAGCATTAAAATATGAAAATTATATACGTATAAATAAAGCTATACTTAAGGCTACACAGTACCCTAAAAATCACAAATTTATCGAAAAATTTTTTTTTGCATTTTCCTGTAGCCCATACATTTGGGAATCTTGGCCCCAAATTTTAGATCTATTAACCAATTAGTTTTTAAGATATTTGAAGTTTTCTGAGCATTGTCAGTCACTATTTTTGACAGCTGAGGGGGGCGTGGTTAGTTTCGGTTTCATTTTAAAGCATTTTTCCATTCTTAAATTTAATTAATTACTGATATTTTTTAAATAATATCGATACTTGCAGAGAAGTAGATATTAACTTTAACTTTCACTACTAAAATCATTTATGTTTGTTTATATTTTGAGTTCTTGATGTGCTTATAGTTACTTAGCCAAAATTGATAAGAAAAGGTATTTCTCAAGACCAATATTTATTCTGCATATAATTTTTATAATTTAAAAGCTTTTTTAAATTGTTTAAGTTAAGTTTCTTCTGTTGAGAAAATTCCACGGACAAAACTTTCATAGCTTGAGAAGAGAAGCAACATTTCTAAGAGATGGAGTACTGCTAAAAATGACAATTCTAAATAACTACAAAACTTCAGAAAACAAATGTTTTGAATACGAGTGCTGCAGATAAAAGTATGTTTCAAATTACATTATAGTGGATACTGAATGTTTGTTTACAGATAATTTAAGCAATATTTGTCATATTGCATCTTTAAAACTTTGCTATGGTCAAAGAAATAGATTTGCATATAAAGTGAATGTTGTATGTGTTAATTGTGACCAAACCTAGAGTGAAACATGTTCATAACAATTAATTGATGCTATATTACATCAAATATCAAATGTTAGCAAGCATCAATTTTTTAATGTTCCATTTGATGTAAATATGAGATTAGTGCAAGGTATGTTAAGTTTGTGACTTGGCTACTCATCGTTGGAAAAATTCTGCATGCATATGAATTGAAAGATAATGTTTAGTAAAACTTATAAAAGACATTATGAGCCAAAAGTTCTGATTGGACATCTTGTTCGGTCAAATCAGCCGTTGCTTTATATTCGTAAAGATGTCATTGAGGCGTAGGGCTCAAGGAATGATAAAGATATAGTCGGTATTGGAATGTCATATGATGGAAGCTGGTTGACAAGAGAACATACGTCAACGTCAAATATCGGAATAGGATATGTTATCGACTTGCTGACTGGCTTTGCGATAGACTACGAAGTAATGTCAAAGCGACGTGGAGAATGTGAACAGACTAAATTTGAGCTTGGAGAAGAAAGTGCTGAATTTCGTATTTGGTACAAAGGACAACAAAATGTTTGTAGTACAACACATGTCGGATCATCTAGTACAATGGAAGTAAATGCAGCTGTGAAATTATGGGAAAGATCTGAGAGTATTAGTTTCCGGGACACAATCTTGCTCTTTGACTCTTGGTGTTTTTACCAGTTATCATTAGCACGTGGAAAAAAATCAGGTATTCACAAAGATTGGGTAAAAATAACAATCAACGAAGAATATTTGCCCAAAATCTTGCCTATTTATCAGCGATTAGCATCAACTGAATTATTAAGCACATGTGTCAGAGGTTTGACACATAATTCTAATGAAGCATTACATTCGATGATATGGGACAAATATTCCAAAGAAAATACAGCTTCTAGGAGTCGTGTTGATTGCCATGTCGAGTGCAATACCTGAATTTATTGTTGGAACATTAAAAGCTCTAAAAACATTTCAGGATGCTAATTGAATTTGTAACAAGTTTGTCATCAGAACATTTAGTGTACTTTACTCATTGTAGGAGAACCTATTTCAGAAAGAAAAGGAAATCTGCAAATTTTAAAGTTGCGCAGAAAAAAATAAAACTTGCTAAATTGCGTCGATTTAAAATTCAGAAAAAATTGGGTGCTATGTACAAACCTGGTAGTTTTTAACTTTTTTTAAACTTTTATTTATATCATTATTATTTTTTATAAGTGTATTGTGTTTTAAAACTTTTGTGAAATTATTATGTTAACTTTAAGCTGAATAATCTGTCGTCGTAACAAATGCTAAATCGATATTTTGCAATAACATATTTTGAATAAATAAAAATATTTGCCATAATATTTAATTAAAGTAGTGTTTTCATATATTATATAAGTAGTTAAATAATATATTAAAAATTTAGATCTTTGCAAGCATTATTAGTTTTTGTTTTATGCCTTTAAAAACTTTAAATGCATTTTTCTCAGACTTTTATTTTTGAAGATGTAAGTGTTTTCTAATCCCTAAGGCTTTTTTTCTGTTCAAGATAGAGTCTTGAAATTTTTTATACATACTGAGATATATGTGTTCTATAAAAGTTAGTATGGATTTAGGTCTGGGATCCCTAGTTATTTTTTTAAAAAATGTTAAAGTTAATATTTTAAAAATTTTCCTGTTTTTTCCAGGTTTAGCTAGAAAAATAATTATTAAAAATCAACAAGGGAACAGATTTTTAAATCCATACTAACTTTTGTTTGCAATAATGTATGAAATATAAATCACTCAAAATAATTAAAAAATTTCAAAAATTGTGTATTTTATAAGGGTTTAAAAAAACTTCAAAATTTTTAAATTTTTTTAAATTTTAAAATAAGGACTAGTTAAATTGACTTTTTATTTTCAGAATCAGTTTAATAATATAGTATGAAAACAATACATAAATTACTTTTAATATTACTGTCTCCAAAAAAAATTTTTGAAAAAGAGTACCGTGTAGCCTTAAATTAATTGACATATTTTCGCTCAAATTATAATTCTTAGAAATAAAAGTACAACATTATAAGGTTCAAATTTTTTCAAAAGTGTTTTGTGATCCTAGTATTTGCCAAATTAGCTAAAATAATATAATTTTTTTTTATGAAAGTATTTATTATTTCTTCGAAGGGATACGAAACAGCGAGTGTACAAAAAAAAAATGCCCTAGAAGGGCAGTTGTATATTATATATACCAGGTCTTAAAATTCGGGAAATAAATAAAAATTAATTTTACCACTTGATACTGTGTCCTTTTAACATTATTAATGCATATCAGATGAATTTGAGCAAAAATTTAATGCTTTTTATATACTGCCCCTCGAGAGATGTCTGAACGATAACACCGAAGGCAGCTTTATTATTTCACATTGATGGTGTAATTGTGGGATCGAAGAACATATGGATAGACGTATCTGATTGGATGCAGTGGTGGCCCATCTGTCCAATTACTTTCCTTAGTGCGGAATGAGAAAGGAGCTTTGAATTCTCCAATAGTTAACAGCTTTACGACGATTGGCTAAAAGTGAATTGCACAAAAAAAAAAAAAACCTTTTAGGAAGAATGCCAATGCCCACCGACATGAAAGATTGTGGTGATGTTGAGACCAAACAACTTTCACGAATGAATGGAACCGATACAAAATAGTATTTTTCTGCAGAAAAAAGGGGGCCGCTGAACATAATAGTCATCAGCTGATACGCTTTACAACAAGTCCATTTGCTCCTTGGACTAAAATGTATCTAGCTGTTTCACTGATTAATCCTATATAGGATATGAATAGCCATCGTTTGCTCTGTCTGCATCATCTTATATCTGAGGACGTATTATGAAGGATTCAGAGAAGAAGGGTTTCTATTCTCTTGGACATTATTCGTCCGCTAATTTAATCTGTTTCTCGTAGCTTGCTGCTTGCATACCCACAAGTGAGTGAGAGAGAGAGAGGAAATGTTTAATAAACCAGAGTGAGGGAGTGACATTGGAGTTTTATGGCGCAAGAACCAAATTAAGGACCTAAAAATAAATGTGACTATAATGTGCAAAACATGTATATCTGTGTTCTAGACTTTGGGTTGCAACACTGAGAGGTAATACTACATCCTACTGGTCCCTTTGTATTTTTAAAGCTGCATTAATATTGAATTCTTGAAAATAAAATAATTTATTTACTTCATCATTATTTGTCCGTGTGATGAATCAAATTTTTTACAGCACGTTCTACTCAGTCTTGAATTAACATCATATGGGGTAGTGAATGCGTACTATAAATATCTTATGGATCTCGGGTCTCAGATTTCTAGATATTGGTTTTAAAAAATGTAAGAGTTAACACTTTTAGAATTGTCAAGCTTTTCTTCCGGATTTAGTTAAAAAAATAATTATTAAAATTAAACAAAACATCAAATATCGCTCTCAATTTAATGTTAATTTTAATTTTAATTCCCAATTATCGGGAAAATTGCAATCACTTGAAATAACTAAAGAAATTTACAAAATTGGGCTTGGAAAACTTCAAAAATTTAATTTTAATGAATTTAAATTTGAAATAATTGTTTTTAGACTAATGTTTTTAAAATCTATTTAATAAAATCTGAAAAAATCGATTACTTTTTATATTACTGCTTCCAAAACAATTTTTGGAAAATATGTAGTATGCATTTTTAAGTAATACTTTGTAAGAATAAATAATTTTTTTTTGACATCATTAATAAAAATATTGAAATACTAATTTTTTTTTAAAAAAAGTGCTTCAAATTCCATGAAAGTTTCCATTACTAAAATTGTTATCAAGTATTATTTCATGTTTTTATTGCTATCAATAAAATATTTACCGAAGTTAAAAATATTACTTCGGTTTATATTAATAAAGAGCCATTACATAATTTTGTTGCAAAATATTTTAAAAAATATAGATCCGTAAATTAGAACATTAATATAATATAGAAAATTTTTCCACTACAAGCCCTAGGTTCATTATTTGCTTATTAACGCTGTAGTAACTAGCAAACGAGGTCTATTTGCAACGATCTTTGGAATTTTGAATCTTAGTGAAGTGAGGATGATGAGTCCAGAATTGACACCAGATCTTAAAAATATTCTCATAAAGAATTTATCTTCTAAACTAAAATTTAATTCAAATTTCCCTTGATAAGAAAAATTTTAACCTTGTTATAAATTTGCACATTTTAACAAACTCACTGAAACACGGAAAAACATTTTCATAACCAATAGAAAGTAATTGATGTTCCCGGATTTATGGAAAAAGAATACGTGAGATACAACTAAGATGTATTTTGAAACCAATATTCTTTATAGTGTCCGTTCCGTCGCAAAATGATATTTGTAGTTTGGTTTTCATTAGCGTCACACTAGAAGCAACACGAGGGTTATTGGCGACGGACCTCGTAATTTTAAACCTCGATCAAGTGACGACGACGACACCTAAAATGGTACCACCTTCTCCTAACTTCCACACCACACCAACGGGGAGGACTTTCGCACTGACAGATTTAACATGCATCAGCCCCTGCTACACGGCGGGTCTTTTATGGCCAAGGCTCGAACCCGCGACTGAACGAAAACCGACGCCACTATTCCAAAACCATGATCACTAAGCTACCGCGGCCTTAATGAGCATCAGTCTTGTTACACAAGTCTTTAATGAAACCAGAGCTAAAACCCACGACTCGAGTCCACTAGGCTACTGAAACCCTCCAAAAAAGAAGATCATATTGAATACGAAGACTTCGATCAAACAACATCTGGGATGGTGGCAAACTGGTAGCCTCATGTATATCACTTCAGTATGTAATTCACAATCACAGCCTGGTTTCTAGAAACATACACAGACAAGCAATTCAAAATAGATCGGTTGAATATTTCCACTGTTCAATTAGACCGTAGGAATAGTGCAATGGTCAAGTTTTTATGTATACGTAAAATATAGCAGAGTTCTTCGTAATCAGTTTCTTTACCTAAATGAAAAATGAGAGGAACTCTTATATCGTGATATCCAAAATCTCATATCAAACGTCAGCAGTTATTGCCACATCTCTGATGTTTATAAAATAATCCATAAGGAATATCTATCAACTTATCCACTCAATCATAGTAAATGGTTCCACGATATCAAAGGATAACTTTTAAAGTGTTTGAAAGTGGCTATGATGCGCCAAACAAGATTTGAAAAAATTGGAAATAAAAGACAAATTGATTGGCAAAAAGGAGGGCTGTAAATAGATTAGGATCACTAGGATAACCCGAGTGTGCGTCACCTGTTTAACAAAGTTTTTTTTTGTTTAGTTTAGTTTTTATTAACGTCGCACTAGAAGGAACACGAGGGCTATTGGGGACAGACCTCGTAATTTTTAACCACGGTCAAGTGCTGCCCCTCTCCTAACATCCACACCCCGCCAACGGGAGGATTTTGGGCCCCGAATAGATTTAAAGTGCATCAGCCCCGGCTACATGGTGGTTCTTAGGCAGCCAAGGATCGAACCTACGATTGAACGAAAACCGTAGGCAGCGAATCCACGGCCTTGACCACTAAGTTACCGTGGCCCCTGTTCACGGTAAACCCGATAGGAAAGAAAAATATCAGGATGCCTCGGGGTCATGGTGCCAGTACTTACCTTAAGAAGTCAAGTCTCTGAGGTCCCCTTGATATAATCCCCAGGGTCAGGGTACCAATTTTAGTCTCCTCTTATGATATGCATGATATACAGTGGGACAATTCTATCATATCCGGTCACTACACGGGTGGATATCTTCTCAAAAGGTGCCCAATGTTATATATTCTATTTCGCCATTTTGTTTTAGGTGCTTTTTGGTCCTTTATGTCCGACAGTTCTTGTTTTAATTCACCATATCGGTATGCACACAATCCTATAAGAATAGTTTTCTAACCATTTTAATGTCGTCGACATACCGAAATGTCATCCACTAGGATTGTCTTGATGAAGTGAGTGATGGAAGATTTTAATGGCTCAGGGGCCATATTTGGCTATGCTGGGCCAAACAAAGTAAAACTGATCTAAACGATTGAAAAAAAAAATGATTGATGAAAATATGGAATGATTGCCAGGATATTCCGGGAACAGATCAAACCAATTTACGAAAGGAAGTGAACCCCATAGGAAAGAATAGTTTTACTAAGGTATCTCGTGGACATGATGCTCATACCTACCTAATGATGGTAATTTTAGAGAGAGCTACGACTGTTATGAGTCTATTTTAAGGCTTCTGGAATTTGAATCGTAGTAGGACCAAACGCCTTCACTATGTTCTTTCACTGTCATTCTTCTACTTATAGTTTAAAACTACATCGAAATCCTATAACATCCAATGACGTTTCACTTTAGTACGATAGGAATTTATTTCTTGCCCCGATGGTAGACTTCTTCTTAATTTCTTATTTTATTTTCTAAATTTGATTTAGCCCTTAATAGGGGAAGTGAAAAAATACGACATAACATCAAATGGGCGTTATCATCGACCGCGCTTAGTTATAATTTTAATTAAACGGTTTCCAAAAAATATAATCCAGTTACTTTACTTAATATTATTGGATATTTTATCTTTCATAAAAATATTCTTTATTTTAAAGCGAAATGAAACTTTCACGAGAAACAATTGACATAGCTTTATATTTTCCAGATTCAAAAATATGGTGCAGTAAAATTAAAATTAATAATTAACCTATGGTATATTGATTTTTTTTTTAATATGTGAAGCAAATTTCAATAACAGAAAATTCAATAACATAATATAGAAACATTTTGATAGCGCCTGAACTATTATTTCGGGGGTTTTCTATAAGTAAACAATTTTAGTTCTCGTCTTCTTTAACACATTCATTGCATAATTTTTTGAGTACATTTCAAGCAAACATGAATTCAGTAAGATTATATATTTGCGTTTATGTTTCATTCCTTGCTTGGGGGGCAGCACACGATATGTTTACCTTGGTTTTAGTTTACCTCCTTCCACACATGTACTTCTCTAAAATCTAGAAATATATTTTCCTAAGTTACCTTTTAGAGCCTTAGAAGCACTTCCCATTTGTTCTTGGAACCATCTACTCTTGTGTAGAGTACTGGTAAACTCGATTTGTCCATTTAACAGTTATGTATAAACGTTCATCAGTTATGTGTAAACATTCAAAATTTTAGTATAATTTTGATAACACAAAATCTTTTCCCTCGTATTAGAGTTGCCAGAGACATAAGCGTGAATGCACATTATATAATACTCTTTCGAAACAAAAGAGATCAGTCGCAGATCACATGCCCTGAGGTCCCCTGATATAATCCCCAGGGGCAGGGTGCCCGGCTATACCTCCAGACACTGGGTACACATTTTAGTCGCCTCTTACGACAAGCATGAGCTACATCCAAGAACTTGGAGGATGTGTTCATAATGTTGTAGCTCATAATACTCAAAAATGTGTTACTTATTTCAAAATTCTATCAACTTCTGAAAAGATGGAATTAATCTATGATAAATCAAATATTTCTAAATATGGATATATTTTTCTTCATCACGATTGTTTGCAAAACTCTCTCACTGCGAGTGATCTGTATTCTTAAAAATTTAATAATTTGCTAGATTGTATGGAAGAAGCGAAAGTTTATTCCTGCTCGGAAAACTTTGATTTTTGCTCCTCTGACATAAAAGTTTGTTATTATAAAATTTTGACTGATACTGAATTTTTACTTTATGTTTGTAATTTAACAGAATGTGAACAATTTTATTTTTGTCTCTTGATTGTAAAAATTTTGTGTTGGCAGAGAAATCTTGTTTATAATCATAAAATACCTATTGTATGATTTTTACTTTAAATTGTATTGATATTTGTAAACTAAATATAATGACTTGATGTAAATTCAAGCATTAAATAAAACCTTTTATGTGTAATTTGTATGTTGTTTTTGTCATTTTAAACGGTGTCATTTCAATTGTGCTTTGTATTTTTGTTATAAAAATTTTTTAACATTTTATTTTTATATTTTGGATTATAATTATTGTAGAAGTTATTGATTAAGTCATTAGATTTTAAAAGGAATAAAAACATAGCCTTTCCACTGTTCTTATTCCCTTTTTTTAAACCTGACCTAATTATTGCTCGTGTGTTAATAATACAAGTTTAAGAGCTGTTAAAAGTAGATTGTAATCAATTCACTCGTAGGAGAAGCAAACACTTAAACATTTCAAGGTCTTGCTATCCGAGACTCAGTTTAGGTTCTAACATTTTAAAGTATTTTCATTGCTTTGACAATGAATAATTTTTTGTCTGTCATTCTAATTTTTAAAAATAAAAGTTTTAACTGGTTGAGGTAGACAACGTTTCCTTAACATTTTCATACCTTAAAATTGATTGTTTGATCTTTGGTTTAACCATGAGAATTAAGTACCGCTTCAAAGTAGAAATCATTTCTCATGACCTTTTCTACAATTAACATAACAAAAATAATTGTTTGCATATTGTCAAACAGATTGGTTATGAGTATTTTAACCTTCGATGCTTAAGATTTCTTTCAACTTGAGCTTAATAACTTAAATAGATTATTTGTTATTGAAGATCCTTTACGAAAAATATTTTTAACCAACGACCTTCACTCTGTTTGACTTAAATACTCATAGAACTAGTTTCACTCACTCAAATAAGTCGCAGCTATGACATTGGGCTTAGAGGAGAAAGTTAAGAGATCAATGTTTTGAGGTAAGAGACTTTTTGTATTACATGTTTGCAGAAATTATCTTAATCCTTTATGTCCAAAATTAACTTTTGAAAAAGAGCTTGAAAATATTTTACAAAATTACTTTATACACACATGTGAAGCAAAATTAAAATTATTAATATTTTTAAAAAAGTATATTTTATTTTTTATTGTAATTACTACTTTTTTTTTTTATTGATAGGACTTTATAGTCCAGGGATGAAGAATTAAATTTGGTTCACTATAATAAGATAATTAAAATTTTTATTTAACTTGTAGGAGGTATTCTGCGGAATTTGCATTCACAACCAGAGAAATGTCTTGTTCAATTAAGATAATTACTATATAGCTTATATTATCTCTCTTCTCTATTTTTGTGTTCTCATTAAAATAGAATTAATTGTTCAAACCGTAGATAAAACAATTTATTTTTTTTTCATATACAGTACTTGATGCGGTTTCAAAAATGAGGAAACATGACGTAACTGAAACTGAATGATATAAGCTCAATTTCTTAAACAATTACTTACTATATTTCGGTGACTCGTAAAATGTTTAAATAAGTAAGCGAAAACTAAGATTAACACGATCTTTAATATAATTACAAAACTGATTGAAGTCAATTTCTTAAACGACCAAGGAATCTATTTCATTGTAAAATGTTACTATGTTTTTGTTGAAGTCATGAAAACATTGAATTTATTTTTATTTAACAATTTTATTTTCTAGTGTATTTTACTCATAGGATTCAATTTTAATTAAAATTATTAATTTCAACTGTACTTTCAGAACTGTAGAAATATTTTATACAATTATTACGCCAGGGACATATTTCAAATGGAACTGTTATTGACTAAAATTCTTAGCTTACTTTAGTTTTTTTTTCAGTAATTTTTTTTCCAGATTCGGAAAAGGATAAGAAATCAAAAAAATAAAATAAAATTAGTAAATCTGGAAGCGAGTCAGATTTGGGTAATTAATGTTATATGAAATAATACTCGCATTATTGAAGATTCTAAATTAAAAATGAAACTTTTTTTTTAAAAAAATATTTTGATAATAAATAAATTTTAACAAATTTTTTTATCTCTCCCTTAAATCATTTAAATTATTTTTTTGAACAAGTAAGTAATCCATTTCAACGTAAAATGTTATGTTCTTGTCGAAGTCATAAAAACATTGGATTTAGTTTTATTAAAAAGTCTTTTTACAGTATATTCTGCATTCAATTTAATTTTGTTTACTATTCTTAATTTCAAGTGTACTTTCTGAACTACAGAGACGAGCAAGAAATATTTTACTAAATTATTACGTTAAATTTATATTTCAAATCGGTTGTCGTTGATTGAGTTTACTCTAGCTTTTCTGCCATAATTTATTTTGAATACTTTTCCAGTTGCAGAAAAAAAGCAAAATTTGGAAAAAGCATTTTAGCACATCTCATACTGACTCTGATTTAGGCAAGTTGAAGTTATATGAAACAATTTTTCTTATTCAACACTCTTAATTAAAAATAATGAATTTGTAAATAAATATTTCGATATCAAGATAATTTTAACATACCACTTTTTCTTCATCTCTGTCTACCGAAGCTAAATATCATTTGAATCATTTCAAAATATTAACTATTGCTTAGTATAGACTTTACTTCACAAAATAGTTTTTGAAAAATACATGTATAGATGATAAATCCATTCTTATGATTGCATATTTCGAATTTTTTTTTTCTTTTCATAGTCCACATGTGATGATGATCGCAACCACATTCTCGGCTCAAGGTCCAAAAAAGTGTAATCAAAAGCCATGAAACCCAGATGATGATGATTGTGAAAATTTATTCGCGAAAGAGCCATATGTGGCCAAGTTAAATCTGTGATCTAGACGTTAAAACAGTGAAAAAAGATGGATTGACAAGAATGGTCAAATGAGAAAGTAAAGTTTATTGCCACAAGAGCCAGATGTGGTTAATACTGCGCCAAACATGATTTAACTCTCGTCTAGACGAGAAGAAATTGAAGAAAAGGCACACATTGGTTGACAAGAAGGAGAGTGGAAAACAGAGAAGGATCGCTAGGGTGTCCCGGGAGAGTGTAATCTGTGTTTACCAAAGACGGTAAACCACATGGGGAAAAAAAAGATAACTAAGGTGCCTCTGGGTCATGATGTCCGCACTTACCTGAAGAAGATAAGTCCCCGAGGTCCCCTGATATAATCCCCAGTAGCAGGTTGCCCGTCTATACCCCAGATGCTGGGTACTCAATTTAGTCGCCTCTTACGACATGCATGAGTTACAGTGGAACTGTTCTGTCATTCCCGGTCACCACACGGGTCCAAGGAACCCAGAAGCTATTTCAGCTGAAAAGGAGCAAACAGAGTGAAAGCCGTATGATATAATACTATCCAACGACTTGAAGCAGGGGGAGGAAAAAAATTCCTCCTCTCTTCGTTTATATCGGCTCTTGTTTTGCAGTGGAAGTAAAAGCTTACCGTAAGTTATTTTATCTAAGCTTCTCTAAAAATATTTGAATGAGACTACACGTGCAAAATACATTAACACTCCCATAACGCAATTAGAAAATGTTTTAATGGTTTTGAACATGATTAAAAAACATGTTCACAAATATGTAAAATGATTTGTGTATATTAATTTCATTATTATATGTATGTGCTTATAATATATATATTATTGCATCACATATATATATATATATACATTTATAGGTTTTGTATATTATGTTTCAAAGAAAAATTTGGAAAAAAATGGTTTTACTTGAAGTCTCAAGCATAAACAAACTTCGTTAATTCATATCGAAACAATTTGAACAAAACTGTTGATTCTATAATCGCAATAAATGATCCAAAAAACGAAATTTCTAATATATTAAAAGAGAGAAAAAATAGATTAATATTTTTTTGTTTCTATTCATATAACATTTGAAAAATTTAAAGACGGTGAATTAACCATAGTTTTTAATTCAGACACTAAAAGATTATTATCAATGTACGAGCTCGAAGAAAAAATCAATTCTATTTTAAGAATTCTTAAGAAAATTGAAGATTTTTGAATTTTGGATCCGGGTGGTAAATAAAAACCATTGATTTCATTGAACTGCATGTAGGTTTATATCATGAAAGAAGAGCTGGTTGTAAACAGATGAATTTACCAAAAAACCTAAAAAATAAAAAAAATATTGCTTAATGTTCAGAGTGAAAACAATATATGCTTTTTATATTCAATTCTGGTTGGACTTTTCTCTCAGAAATACAATAAATCACTAGAATCAACATACAAAAATTACTTAAAATATCTATCATTAAATTTTTTGACTTTTCCTGTTAAAGTGTGTGATATAACAAAATTTGAAAGAAGAAATCAAATTGCAATAAATGTTTTTGGTTACGAAAATGAAATTTTTTTCTATATATAGAAGTAAATTGAATATTTATAAAGAAATTAATCTCTTGTTGTATAAAAGTCATTATTTTCTGATCAAATATTTTAATAAACTATTTCACACACATCACGGAATATATAAATATTGCAAAAATTGTTTAACTGGTTTTGCTCGCCAGAGTTCGATAAATGCTCTGATGAAAAGATGTAATTTTTTGGGCTTGTTGTGTATACATTACCTTCAAACGATCAAAAATACTTGAAATTTAATTCTTTCCAAAAAATGTTCTCTCACAAATTTTGTGTCTACGCAGATATAAAAAGCATCACTAAAAAAGTACTTTCTACAGAACCTAATAACGAAAAATAGTTTTCTTTGCAAACTGAATTACTTCGTCCTATCGCATATTTCATCTTCCTTATAGATGATAGCAAAAAAAATCGTTCACCACAAGTTTTACTGTGGATTGGATGTCCTTTCAAACTTAATATTGTGTTTACAGAATATTTCAAAGGTTGTTTTAAAATATATGGAATTAAATATTCCTATGAATAGAAATTATGTAATATCCCAAAACAAATATCATTTTTGTGAAAATTTGTTTTCAAAAGGATCTGCTAAAATAAGAATTCATGTTCATTTTACAGGTAAAATGCTAGGTTAAGCCTGTCAAGGACGTAATTTAAATTATAAAGTAAGTCAAATCTTACCAATTATTTTTCATAATCTCTCAGGATACGATCCCACTTGATTCTGAAAGAAATTTCTAGCAAAGCTCAAAAATGAAAATTATTCCTATAAATTCTCAAAAATGTATGTCATTCAGTATTGATAATCTAGTGTTCATTGATAGGTTTTGTTCCTCTCATCCAAACTAAGAACATTAAAAGAAAATCTAAAGCAAGAGTAACCATAAGTTTCCAATTTTTAACTCTTTTCTTGGGTCATATGCTTATATACAAAATTTATTACGTAAAGGAGTATTTCCATATAGCTATTTTGATTCTTTTTCTAAATTAAAAGAAAGAAAACTTCCATCTAAATCCGTGTTTTTCAATAATATAAAAAATGAAAACATTTCAGAAGATGAGTATAAATTTGCAAAATTTATTTTCTCTAAATTTGAATGCCGAAGTTTTAAAGAATATTTAAGATTATATTTAAACACAGACGCTGTTTTACTTGCTGAAGAATTCGAGTATTATGAATTATTTTGAATTGGATCCTGTCCATTTCTATACGACTCCTAGTTTAACATGGAGCACTGGACTTAAAACCACGAAGGTTACTTTAGAATTACTAACATATATCTATATGTATTTAATGATATAATCAGGAATTCATGGAGGAATGTGCTTAGTATCAAAACGTTATTCAAAAACAAATAAATATTTAGAGAATTTCATTGAAATGTTACCATCTAAGTTTATAATATCATTGGATGTTAATAACCTTTATGGAACTGCTATGACCTTTTACAACTTATCTGAATCGGAATTTCTATTTTTAAATTAAAACGAAATTGAAAAAAATAATCTAATGTCTGTAAACTCCGATTCAGATATTCGGTATATATTAAAATAAGATCTTTTTTATCCCCCATATCTTCACTCTAAACATAATATCTTTCCTATGGCTCCTCAACATGATCCAATTAGTTATGATATGCTTTCACATTAACAAAAGAAAATTTGTAAAAAATTGAGTGAGTTAGTGAGTGGCTGTGAGGTTTTATGGTGCAAGAGCCAAGGTAGACTAAATATTTAAAATAAATTAAAAAAATATTTTTTTAAACAGGCAACACACAGAAAGTAGTAATACAGGTTAAAAGTTCAAATTTGGTGTAAAAGGCCAATTTGTTTTTAAAATGCAAATAAGTTATGGTGAAGGGTTTCCTCCACCAAGTCAGATAGGTTTAAAACTGATGATTGAAAAAAAATACGACAATGATGTAAAAAACTGAATATAAAAATCAACGAAAAATAAAGAAACTTTTAAATACTTTCAATGAGAAAAACTATTTTGTACATTATCTAAATTTGCAATTTTATATTAAACACGGCTTGAAAATAAAAAAAAAAACATTCTTAAAATAATTACGTTTAAAAAATCTAACTGGTTAAATTCATATCTAATATTAAATAATGATAAAATAATGCAACCAACAGTTTTGATAATTTTTTTTAAATTTATGAAGAACGCATTTTTTTTGGACTCTCTTGCATGAATATCAGAACACATAGTAATGGGAAAATAACACTAAATAAATTACTTTGCAAAAGTATTTAGCAGATTATAACTTAGAAACTTCTTAAATTACAATTGAACACTGTGCATTATTTAAGCTCTTAAAATCGATCCTGTATTTGAATCAATCAATATATGTTGGCTTTTCAGTGCTGGAGATATACAATTTGCTTATGTTTGAATTTTATTACGATATTTTAAAGCCTATTGATAAAGAAAATATTAACTTATTATGTACCGACACAGATTTCCTATGTTTAGAAGTATGGACTAAAGATATTTACGAAGATTTACACAGTAAATTTAAAAATGTAATGAATCTTTCAAATTATGATCCATCCAATAAGTCCACTAAAAATCAGCAATCTCAATGGAGATATCTGAAAGATGAAACAAAAGGCATTCCTATAAAAGAGTTTGTTGCGCAACGGCCTAAGATTTACTCATTTATCTTTGGAGACGAAAACAAAAAACTTCCAAAGGAACAAAAAAGAATGTTAATCAGAATATTTTAAAACATGAAATGTATTTAAATGATTTGCAAAATAACGAAGTATTAAAAAATAAACAAGCATTGTATCCAAAAACTACATTCTATTTACTCAAAAATCAAATAAAACAAGACTTTATTTGACAAGACTTTTAAGCAATTTTTATGATAAAATGTATATGTATGATGAAGTTCAATGTTTTGTATATGGAAATGCATTGATCAAAATGTAGTGAAGTGTGCCAGCATTTTTATACCCGTTTCTAAATGTATAAGTACATATTTTATGTTTAAAATGAATCGTATTTTGATTATGATAAAATATAATATTGGAAATAAAAATATATCTTTAAATAATGTTTGTCTCAATTATTGCATTCTAATTTATCTAAATTTTTACATACTTGTTGATTTTATACACATAAAACAAAAATAAAAATCATAATTTGTAATAATAGAGCATTTATATTTTATTTTACACGTTTTTTTTTTTTTTAAATAAAGTTCCGATACCGATTCAAATTAGTTTGAAATAAAAAGAAACAGTACTTTCAGCTTTCTTTCAGCTCATTTTTTCAAATTTTCTAAATAATATATTATAATCAAAGAAACTCGATTTAACACAAAGCACTATTTTTAAAAAAGGGTAAATAATTTTCTGTTTATTTTGAAAGTTTGATGAATACAAATTACTTTGATTTTGTTTTCCTACACCAATTACATCTTACAACACATCAAAACTTAAAATTATCATACACAATATTTGTAAACGTTTACAGTATTAGAAACTATACTCGAAATAGTATTCCAAACATATTTAGGTATATATTCATAAAACACACTTCTTAAAAGATTATTATACATATTTTTTGAATAGGGTCGAACATTCTAGCAAATAAAGAAGTTTTTCAGTCTATGAAACAAAACAGATTTTCATCATTGATAAAAAGTAACTTAAAATCAGTAAATGTTTTTCAATCCAGCTACCAACAAGTAAAATGTCGATAGGTATTTAGTACAGGTACTAACAAGTAATAGGTCAATAGGTATTTAGACCAGATACCAACAATTTATATTACTGTAGATAAATAACAAATAATTTAACATTTGATATCTCTTAACTAAATTTAAATATTTATAATTTTTGTACATAAGGAAACAAAATTGAATAAAAATAACCGTACGGTGTTTTTATGGGCTTTTCTATCATGACCCATTTTTTATACCAATTTGCAGTCTGCTTTCAAAATTAAAAACCACATAACTTGAGCTTCGATTCCTATAACACCAATCCTCATCTTCTTTAAATACAGCATATTCACGTTCATTTTGATGAGGAAGTATATAGTAAAAGGGTGAAGCTATGGATTTTAAGATTTTAATGTGATTAAAAAGTTCACCAATCTCCCGTCCCATGATTTGTTTGAATATATTAACTGATCTAATTCCGCGCTCATTTTCTCTTTCATAAATAACACAGTCTTCATTCAAGCAAGAGAAAAGACAATTATTATCTCCATACACGCGTCTCCACGTAAATTCACGCAATGTTTCATCAATTACAGAGCTTTCGGTTTCCATTCTCTCCAGTGAGTTAGTTGTAAATAATGAACGGTTCAGCGTATCCCAAGTGTGCCAATCATCGAAAAAGTAATACCATAATAATTTATCGAAGGTTGCTACCAAATAATGATTTTTTGATGCATACTCATCTCGGCGAAATACCTGTTCCTTCTGTTGATGGGCCTTTTGTCGTATTTGGAATCCATCACCATCAATACACACTCGCTTCCAATTAATAAATGTCAGAAAATTTTTTACTAACACATGAGATTTCACAACTTCAGTAAGAGACCGATTTAACAGAGCTTGCAACATAAACATTTGTCTCTCATGGCACAACAAGTTATGAGAAAAAGCAAAATATTTTAAGACTAGAAAATGCTGATTATCTTCAAATATCTGGAACTGAATAGCGTTGCGCATTTTTGTGATGTATGACATCTCATCTGGTGAGACATTTATTTTTGTCAGAGTTAGTAGAGGAGATATCTAAAAATAAAACAAAATATTAATTCCATTGCAAACCATGAATTAAGGAAATTTAATTCTTATAAAATATAGAATTTTTTTTAAAAATTTACGTAATGTAGATAAAAAAAATGAATGGCAGAAAATCACTCAAAAGTGTTGTCACCGAAATCACTTTAAGCGAAATACTAGAAAGAGGTATGAATTCATGCGCATGAGTCAGTGAGGGTTTGAATTGATGTCGCACAAGAAACCGCACAAAGTCTTTCTTCAAAGAACCTAGTAATTTTGAAAAAGATCTCCGTTGTTCCTCGGGTCATGATGACCATACTTACCAAAAGACATAATGAATTTAAATAATAACACGAAGAACTAAAATTTAATATAAAAGATTGATATTCCAAACTCTTACATATTTGATACTAAATAGAAACAACATTTGTCTACAATAATTAAATTTTTCCTACTACATATAATATTGATTATATGTAGAAGGAATCAAAACAATTTTGTAGAAGGAATCAAAACAATTTTGAAGAAAAAGCATAACAATATATCAGTTTATAACTTTAAAAGAGGATTTGCGGAAGATGGGGCGAGAAAAGCATTCATTTAAACATAATCGTTAATGAGAAAAACTAATGTTTTTATTTTATGAAATGCAATATTTACATGCAATTATGAACATGAAACCACTTTTGCTTTTCTCTTCGGTTTCTGAGAAAATATACCATCGCACAAAAAAATAAGAAATAGTAAAATGATACCATTAAATTTAATCATTGGAATTTAGCCGTAAATGTAAATCACCGCAAAAGAATTTTTAAACTACTAGTCCTGTAGACAAAATGAAGCAAATTTAAAAATTCCAGTCTTCCAATTATTCTGAGAGTGAAATAATCGATAAGCGAGACAGCCATACTATAAGCAACGAGTTGGAGGTGCAATCTGAAAATTAAACCTCCTTAATGCTGCAGGCAAACCGTGGTGGCGATACACCGGAATGTGTATCGTAGAGCCATAAAAAGACGTTATCAAAGGTTCCGAAGGTCTTCAGGAATGAATCCGGATATTAAATATTGCATCTGCAACAAGCAGTCTTTTGTGTTTCAAAGTTCTTTTAGGGTATATAAGTAAAAGATAGTGAGAAGCAGGGTGCATACCGTTATTCTGACAAACAGTATATCACAGACTTCAATAAGGCCAGATGTTTATATACATTTGACATCATTATTCACGAGAGCATTAGAGTTGAGCTATCGCAATTGCAGTTTAAATCAATGAAATGAATATTTTCCTCAGGAGTCAATATTTTATATGTAGAAGAATTCTGAATAACTCTACAAACGGAAATAATTTGGATTCGAATATCCTGCTCAAAACTTACGCTAATGATAAAATAATGAAAGGTTCTCGATTAGTGAGTGAGTGAGTGAATGTAAAGTTTATTGGCGCAAGAGCCAGATATGGCCATGCTGCACCAAACAAGATTAAACTGTGGTCTAGACATGAAAAAAAAGGTAAAAATGGTTGACAAGAAGGAGGGTCGAAAATAGAAAAGGATCGCTAGGGTATCCCGGGAATGCGTCACCCATGTTTACCAAAGACAGTAAACCCCATGGGAAAGAAAAAGATCACTTAAGTGCCTCGGGGTCATGATGCCCGTACTTACCTGAAGAAGGCAAGTCCCTGAGGTACCCTGATATAATCCCCAGGGGCAGGGTGCCCGGCTATACCCCCAGACGCTGGGTATCCATTTGAGTCGCCTTTTACGACATGCATGAGCTACAGTGAGACTATTCTGTCATCCCCGGTCTTCTCGATTAGTGAGGGTAAATATAGCAATAAATGACCTTATTCAACTCCTTTGTTTGAAGGACACATTTAACCGAAATCAGTTAACAATACGAAATGCTATCATATGATAGCATACATTCATCGAGACAAAATACTGTATCATATGATCATACATTTACTTTGTTACATATTCATAATTAATGCATCATTACGAGAGAGTGAAAACTTATCTTTATGACGTAAGACTCGATTCCACTAATGCAGTGTAACTAATCTGGACGTTAGAAAAAAACTCGAAGATAAAAATTATGTTGACAAAAAGGATCGAAAATAGGGAAAGATCACTAGAACATCCCTGGGGGCACCACCCGTCTTTACCAAAGCCGATGGGAAAGAAGAAATTAAATAAGGTAGCTCGGGGTAATGATGCTCGTTTACTTGCTAGAGGCTAGGTTTGGTTTTATTACTTCCCCCTAAAAACAACAAGAGGGTTTCGGCGACGAACTTCAAAATTTTGAGCTTCGGTCAAGTAACGAGGATGGCATCCGAGCTGGTATCCTCCTCTACGAGCTTCCATTCCATGCCAACGTAAGGACTTTGAGCCACGAAAGATTTAACATGCATCAGTCCGAGCTACACGGTGAGTCTTTAGTTGTATAAATATCCCAACCCCACGATTCGTCAAAAGCAGCCAGCCGCGAGTCTGAGACTATGACCACTAGACTACCGCATCCCCAACAAGATATTAAAAACAAGTTTAATAAATTTTTTAGGGAATTCCATGAATCTGAGGGAGCGATCGATTGTAGGTTTATGGCAAATGTGACTACGCTATGCCAAACATACTTCCTTGGACACGCATATCGAATAATTTCAAAAGAAGGTTTAATAATAATGTTTTATGAAGGCTACGCAAGCGCCACAGGATGTTCGCACTTACCGTAATTTCTCTCGAAGCCAAGAAAACGTCCGATTTGGCGGACTTAGGACAAAGAACTTTACAGAAGTATCGATTTTATCTTTGTCAGTTTAGCGGATCACTGTAGTCACATTAATATTAATACTTTTGATTAATTATTGTTTATAATCATCCCCTTGCCAGTGTCGCCCGAACCCAGTTCGGGCAACTGCTACGTGCAGTATTTGCAATGCCCGAACTGACTTGGGGCAGGAGGAAAATTAACGTTTCTATTTTGTGAAGCCAGAGCTGAGTTCATTTCTACTTTAGGATACTTAATTCACTATTTTCGTAAAGGATAGCATTAGTGGTCCTAGTTTTCACCGATTACGACTTCATTCGAGGTAGGGAAAATGCGGGTGCTGTCAGATAAAGACACTTCAGTTTAGTTTTTATTAACGTCGCACTAGAAGCAACACGAGGGCTATTGGCGACGGACCTCGTAATTTTGAACCACGGTCAAGTGACGAGGACGACACCTGAGCTGGCACCCCCTCTCCTAACATCCACACCACGCCAACGGGAGGACTTTGGACCCCGAACAGATTTAACGTGCATCAGCCCCGGCTACACGGCGGGTCTTTGGCGGCCAAGAATCGAACCCGCGACTGAACGAAAACCGCCGGTCGCTAGTCCACGACCTTGACCACTAGGCTACCGCGGCCCCTCAGATAAAGACACACTTGGATTGATAAACAAAGGCAGAGTTTCGCTTTCTCGTTTATTTTTTGGTTGCTTTTCAACGAGTTTTTTTGCAAACAACATTCATTTTTCGCAATCTCCGATTCAGATACCGATGTAGAGTACAGTTTAGGTATTTTTAATTAATTAGGTATTAATTTTAAATAATTAATTTTTAATTAATAGGTATATTTAAAAATTTATTTTTGTAATAAAAAAACCATTTTTTTTTTAATTTTGTTCTTTATATTATTACAAAAGTTAACCATCAAAAAAAATTTCCATTTTTGGTCAATTTTTCTGAAATATATATCACAGTTACTGGGTTATTAAGTTTTTAATCAAGATCAGAGAGATGCTTTAGCGTCAACATACTAAAACTATAATATTGTATATATCGTTGTTTTACGAGAGGAGGGAGAGGGGTCGATAAAGTTTAGTTAAGTGTAGTTTTTATTAACGTCGCACTAGAAGCAACACGAAGGCTATTGGCGATGGACCTCGTAATTTTGAACCACGGTCAAGTGACGGAGTAGTCGAATCACTCGAAGATTGAGAAATGCTTTAATACATCCAATATGGGACATATTTGGAATACGAATTGATAATTAAGCATTTCTTCATGGCTAGTCTAAACTTAAACATGCACTTCTGCAGGAAAGGGATTTGATAAATTAGTCATTTCGAAAATGAATTATCATGTGCATTAAAGCTTAAAGTCATTAAATAGTATATTAACCGAAAGCGACTTTGAAAATTAAGATTTGTAAAAAGCTAAAAAAAACCTGTCCAAATTAATCTTAGTGATAAAAAAAAAGTAAATGTAATTCAATGTAACTTTTAATATACACATTTCTCTTCATTTTATTTCTTTTTATATTTGATCGGAATTGTACGCAACAAAATTAGTAAATTTCAGACAAATCCGCTAATAGTTTGTTTTTATTTACGAACTTTTATTTGCTGCTTATTTTCGAGTATATAATAACTATCTTTATATAAAGTAAATTGCAACACATACGTAACTTAATAGATTTATAAACGAGTCTGGAATAGTTTTATTATAATAACAATACTAAGTATATCCCTAAAAACAATGACCCTATTAGATATTAGATTTGATAGACTCACAAGACCACTCACCATATTTAAAAAGTTTTATTGTAATAATTACAAAATAAAAGGATAATTTATAATTAATGATATTGCTAACGATAACATATTTGATTAGTGGATGAATGTGAAGGTTATTGGCGCAAGAGCGAGATGCGACTACGCTGTGACAAACAAATTTTAACTGTGGATTGAACGTGAAAATATAGGGGGAAAAAAAAGACAAAAATTGGTTGCCAATAAGGAGAGTCGAAAATAGAGAAGGATCGCATGAGTAACCCGGAATCGCATCACCCGTGTTTACCAAAGACAGTAAACCTTAAGGGAAAAATCACTAGGGTGCCTTAGAGTCATGATGTCCGTATTTACTTAAAGAAACATCATTGATTAGATAATCATATCGAATCAAATATTCAAAAATGTTAAATGTATAAATTGAATTTCATATAGCTTCAATATTTTAAGAGTCTCTCAGAGTTTTACTTTGTTCCTAACAGCTAGATACTTCAAAATGATTTTTTTTCTCCAAGGCTCTTGTTATAATATCAATGATAGATGACGAAGTCAAATAGGATGAGTGAGTGACTGAGGTCTTATGGCGCAAGAGCCAAGGTAGGCTATGCTGCGCCAAACATTTGTTAAAATGAATTAAAATTTGCAATTCATAAACAGGAATTCATAGAAAGTATAAATAAACGTTAAACGTTAAAAATTCAAATTTGGTGTAAAAGGCCAATATATCTTAAAAAAGCAAATAAGTTATGGTGGGGGGTTTCCCCCACCAAGTCAGTTAGGTTTAAAATAGATGATTGAAAAAAAAATACGATGATGATTAAAAACAGGACACATAATTAAAATGTGATGAATCGTGTAAGGGACATGGCAGGAAGGACACTCGGGAGCACCCTCACCAAATAAAAGATGGTAAATCGAGTATGTCCAACGCGAAGGCGGGTCAATCTGACATCTGCTCTTCGCATTGGACAAACAGGCCATTCTCCAATGATCGGCTTCACCGAGTGTAATTTGTTATTAATCTGAAGATTCCAATATTCCTGCCATGCCTGATTAATGTAATTTAAAATGTGACGTCGTATGTCCTCAAGTGGGACAGAGAGCTGCAGAGGATTCGTTGCCGAACGTGCAGCCGAGTCCGCTTGTTCATTGCCTAAAATACCAACATGACTAGGTATCCAACAGAATTTAATAAGATAACCCCTATTGTACAAATTACAAACAATGTCTGCAATGTCAACCACAGTAGGATGACTGCGATCGTCTAGATTGACCAATGTTTCCAGGACGCTTCTGCTGTCAGTATAAATGACGAACTTCCGGGAACTAGATTTTTCGACTAATTTAAGAGCACAGTAAATGGCGACAGCTTCGGCAGTATATATACTGCAGGAAGAGTCGAGCCGGTAATTATGCCTGATGTCGTTTGAAACGACACCACAGCCGACATATCCAGTTCCTTTCGATCCGTCAGTGTAGATTGGAATAAAATCCACATACTGACTCCAATGGAAAGCAAAGAGGCGTTGGAAAACAATTGGACTTGTGGTGATCTTACTGTATGAGGCAAAGGGGTTATGGTAAAGAAACCTTGGGATATTCCAAGGAGGAAATTTAATAAAATTTTGCTGTTGAACAACCAAGTCATGTAGGTTGAGTTCCTGAATGATTTCTTTCACCCTCTCTGCGAAAGGACGGATGAAAGAAGGTCGAGCATCATAAAGTCTCTGTAAAGATGTACTGATATGAAACGTTTGCAGAGGATGAAAATGTATCGATGACTTGCGAACAAAATAATTGAGCGACAATTTCTTGCGGCGTAAGTCCAAAGGTAACTGGTTACAAAGCACGTCAAATAGGATGAATGCCATATGCGTCTATTCTGTGTCCATTAATGTGTAAATGGGGAACAGACGTTTAAGAAACTTAATTTGTTGCCAAGAAGGGTTGAAAATAGAGTAGGATCCCTACGGTATCCTTGGAGTGCGTCATGCGTTTTTACTAAAGACTGTAAGCCCCATGGTAAATAAAATTTGTAAAGAGTTACTCATTGAATCACACATTCGTACCGACCTAAAGGAAAGCCCCTAAGGAGGTTTATAATTCTTCAGTTAAGTCTTCTCGGATAGTAACTACGATGTTTAATATTTTTTTTAAAAAAAAAACCGTAGTTATACTAAAATTAAATACTTCATTCTTCCCAAAGTGCAAAGGAGACTAATTTTTCATTAACGTCGCACTAAGAAACGGCCGCGGTAGCGTAGTGGTCATGGTTTCGGATTTATGGCCGGTGGTTTTCGAATCTTGGCCTTTGAAAACCCGCCGTGTATTCGGGGCTGATGCATGTGAAGTCTGTCGGGGCCCAAAATCCTTCCGTTGGCGTGGTATGGAAGTTAGAAGTGGGGGGATGAAAGCTCATGTGTCGTCCTGGACTTCAGGATAGTTTCTACATAAGTTCTGAAGTTATATTTTTTTAAAAATTTGATTTTAAGAAAAAATATCTTGTAGAATTTTCTACAAACATTGGGTGCAACATAATCAAATTGGGTTCTTGCGATATAAATTCTACAAACACTCACACCAGCTTTGGCATGGTAATAAAGTATGGGGAAGAAATTACCAATTCAGACATCCTCCAATCACTTGATGAGGTTCGAAATTACGAGGACCGTTGCCAATAGCTCTCGGGTTGCTTCTAGTGCTACGTTAATAAAAACTAAAACTATTACGAAACAACACACACGAGTGCTATGACATCATAATGTTTAACCTCAATCAAGTAACGAGGACGACATCCAAGCTGGCACCATCTCTTCCAAACTCTTGTTCTAAGCGAACCGGAGAGCTTTCAAACTCGACATTTTTAATGTGCATCATCCCCAATATAGGCGGTCTATAGAGACATCAGGGCTCGGACAAACAATTCGATGAAAGCCATTGAACTCAAGTCCGTAACAATGACCACTAAGTCTATTATGCATAAAGAAAATTAGTGTACGAAATCACGAATTTAGACAACACTTCCATTTTATATATGTAAAAGAAATATATACACAGAAATATATAGACCCATTGAATTATTAATGTATTAAATTCCTTTACTGAATAAAATACTTGTGTTTTATATTTGGGAGAACGTAACTATTGCCTTCGTAAAATATATTTCGAATGATATCGCGTATTAAGTTTTGGAAATATATTTCAATATAAATCACATGGATGGATTTAAAAACTGAATTGCATCACTGAGGGAGTGTTAGTGATAGTGAAGTTCATTGGCGCAAGAGCCAGATGTGGCCATACTGCGCCAAACAAGGCAAATCTATGATCTAGATGTTAAAACAATGAAAGTGGATTGGTCGACAAGGGTGAAGTGAGAAAGTAAAATTTATTGGAGCAAAAGCAAGATATGGCTATAGTGCGCCAAAAAAGATTTAACTGTGTTCTAGATGTGAAAAAAAAAAAAGGAAGAAAAGACAAATTAGTTGACAAGAGAGTGAATGTGAAGTTTATTGGCGCAAGAGCTAGATATGGCTTTGCAGCGCCAAACAAGATTAAACTGCGGTCTAGACGTGAAGGTGGAAAAAAGATAAATAGTGGTTGACAAGAATGATTGTCGAAAATAGAGAAGGTTCGTTAGGGTATCCCGGGAGTGCATTACCCCTGTTTACCAAAGTCAGTAAGCCACATAGGAAAGAAAATATCGCTGGGGTGCCTCGGGGTTATGACGCCCATACTTACCTGTAGAAAGAGAATCCCTGAGGTCCCCCGATATAATCCCCAGGGGCAGGGTGAACGGCTATACCCCCAGATGCTGGGTTTGATTGACAAGGATTGTCGAAAATAGAGAATGATCGCTAGTGTATCCTGGGGGCGCGAATCCATGTTTATCAAAGGCAGTAAAACCCTTGGGAAAGAAAAAGATCACTAGGATGCCTCGGGATCATGATGCCCGTACTTACCTAACGAAGGTAAGTTCTTGAGGTCCCCGATATAATCCTCAGGGGCAGGGTACCCGGCTATACCCCCAAACGCTGGGTACCCATTTTAGTCGCCTAATTGCATCACTGAAAGGGTCATACGACTTAAATGCAATACATCGAACGTCCCCCTCCTTATTTCTTCGATTCTTTATGTCTTTAAAATTTCAAATGAAATGATCAATTTTTTGTACATCATAATTTATGATTTGAACTTTCAATAACTAATTTGAATACTCATTAAGATTCTAAATAATTTATAAAACATTGCTTAATGACAAGGCGTTTCTTTCATATTACTTAATGGTATGTGGATTGCTGCACATAATCCTAAAAAACATTTTCTCCAGATCACTTTTGCGTCAATATACAATTAAATACTTCGAAATACAATTTGACCTAAAAAGATTTTTTTTATTTAACTCAATTCAATATTCTAATTTTTATTGAAAATTGGCGTTCATATTTTAATGTGTATATAGAAAGATATCAAAATATATGCTCGAAGCAAAAAATATTAGGTGAAATTATGAAAGAAAAAGATAAAATTATATTAATTTTCTTATTGATACTCTTAAATAGATTGAGATATATTGACAAGTGAAAAACTACTTTTTATGAAAATGATTTAAATTTTTCCGTAAGGTAATGTTCCTCATAGGTAACCTAATAATACCAAAAAAAAATTAAGAAATTCCCGATATTGTTTTAAATTATTCAGGAAAAATTCTTTTCAATTTTTTTTTTTACACGAAAACTTAAAATTGGAACCCTGAAAAAAAAGGGGGCATCCAATTCTAACTACGGTTTTGAGTATGAGTACCTCTTCATCTCGTAGTAATATTTTTTTTTATAAAACAGAAATTCCACATGATAATGTTTCTCTTTGGGAACGTCTCGAATATTTTGATATCGCAATATTACCCTATTCATATACGTTAATCACGAAGAGTAAATCAACTAGAAAAGAGCCCAAGGAATATTAATATGCATGTGATGCAATTATTTATTTACATCACGCTCAGTATGACTATTTGGCTATTAGTGTCAGACCTAGTAATTTTGATTGGTTTTAATTTTTATTAACGTAACACTAGAAGCAACACGAGGGATATTGGCGATAATGAGTGAGTGAATGCAAAGTTTATCGGCGCTAGAGCCAGTTAAGGTGCGTGGGGGCACGTCCCCCGTGCTTACTAAGGACTGTAAACCCCGTAGAAAAGAAAGATCACTAGGAGGCCTCAGAGTCATAAAGCCCGTACTTACTAGAAGGAGGCCCCTGATATGATCCCCAGGGGTTGGTTGCCCGGCTATGCCCCCATACGCTGGATACCCATTTTAGTCGCCTCTTACGACATGCATGAGCTACAGTGGGACTATTCTGTCATACCCGGTCACCGCACGGATCGATATTGGCGACAGACTTCGTAATTTTAAACCTCGGTCAATTGACGAAGAAGACACATGAGCTGGCACATCCCTCTCCGAATTCCCATACCATGCCTAACGCAGGACTTGCGATCTCGACAGATTTGATGTGTATCAGCCCAGGCTTCTCTTCCGGTTCTTAATTCGCATCAGGACTCGATCCCTCGACTGTACAAAACGACTGCAAGTTGGTGACCATAACAACTAGACTAACGCGGCCAAGATATTAAAATGTAATCTCCCCCTACTCTGATTCATTATCTTCTCACCTCAGGGTAGGTATTAAAGATATTTATATTAACTTTGTAATTTTAATGCAAATTTACAGAAAAGGACACTTTTCAGAACAAATAAATTTTGACATGTAGATTTGTAAAATCATTCCCACGCTATTAATTGAATTTATGTTTAAAAAAAAAAAAAAAAAAAACGGTCGATATTATGTTAATTACTTTGGTTTCCACTGGAAGATTTAGTTACAATAAAGCTTCCAAATACCGAGATGAAAGTAAAGCACAATATGAAACAACTTTCATACAATGACGATAATTACTTAAGCGATATCAATTAAGTGTATTTTACAATTATCAAATTGCACTTATCTTTTAAAATTATATTAAAATAATTCATCTGCAAGAAATTAATGTAGCATTTTAATATATCTAAGACATGCGGATTCCAAACATGGATAATTCTGAGGGGAGTATAATGCAAATATAATGTTATGCTACATAATTTAGAGAGTCTAAGTCATATCTATTTAGTATACAAAACGCGCGTGAAAGTATATAACGTGACTGCACATAAAATTATTCATTCGCATTTTGGCATTTAAAAGCTATCACTTTATGATAAGTTAGTAGTCAACTAAAAACTGTTAAGGGCTGAGCAAATTGTAATTCATGCTAAAAGCTTTTTGCTAGACTAAAATGCGAAACGAATGTAAATATATAAGTCTAAATACTTTAAATCATACTTACCGTGTGGAAGATTAAAGACATCGTAATAAATAAAGATAACAATAACTATTTCGTTACATCTATATTATAGGCAAGATTATTGGAACTTTATTGTAGCATACAATGGGCACCCGGGCTGCGCAGCAGGCCTTAAGCTCGAATTGGTTGGTTTTGGTTTGATTTTATTAACGTCGCACTAGATTCAATACGAGGTTATTAGCGACTGACCTCATAAATTTGAGCCTCTGTCAAGCGGCGAGGATGACACTTGAGGTAGCACCCCTCTCCTAACTTCCTCACCATGCCAATGGGAGGACCATTAAAATTCTCTGTCTCTCGCTTAATGCCTTTTAAAACCCACAACCGAACTTATTGATTTTCTTGTTGTACTATTATATATATACACACAGACATGTATTTATCTTTCTATACTTAGATCCATTTATTATTTTAAACTATGCTTTTCAAAACTCTACGTGCTATTATTACTTTTGCTTTTAAGAATCTGTAGACAAATAGATTTTTGAGGAATTTTATAATCGTTAAACAAGATGCCAATATTACATTTGCACCTTATCCCTTCACCTTGTTCCCGAGGTACCCTAGTGATCTTTCTTTCCCATGGGGTTTACCATCTTTGGTAAACACGGGTGACGCACTCCCGGGATACCCTAGCGATCCTTCTCTATTTTCGACCCTCCTTCTTGTCAACCATTTTTACCTTTTTTCAACTTCACGTCTAGACCACAGTTTAATCTTGTTTGGCGCAGCATAGCCATATCTGGCTCTTGCGCCAATAAACTTTACATTCACTCACTCACTCACCCTTCACCTTGTTTGACGCAGAATAACCACAGCTGTTTATTGCACAATTAAATTTCATTGTCACTCCCTCATGCTAATCTGCAAGGAATACAATTGTAGACTGTTTTCTTGAAGTTCTTTTTATAAATAAGGCTCACAAAAATATGAAAAGTTATGAAAAAAGCCAATTAATGTTAACATATATGCTACATTTCTTGCAAGTAATAATTCCACATCCCATTCATCCTTTGCTGAGCACTACCCTTTAGAATTAAGAGTTTGACAAAAAAAATTGTAAGCATTCTATTTCATTATAAAGGAGTGCGCAAATTAATTTTCGTAAAGATTGCACTTACCGTTTTCTTATTTCCAGTGGTCCCTGAACCACTTGTATTCCCATAAGAGCGCAAAGCATTGAAGCGAAAATGACTCAAGCTTCCATAGATGAATGAAAAAACACAGTATATCTTTTTTCGATTAATAAATATTTACAGTTCTACATACACGAGTCTTATATATAAATATATTTACAAATTGGTCTATTTTTTTTAGATTTATGATATTTTTGGAAGCACTTCACACCCTTTTGGAAGAAACACAAAACAACATATTGCAAGTTTTGCACATAAAAAAAAAGTTTCGTACGGCTTCACCTTTGTGCTACCGTACGCACATCTGCGCGTGCCTTTAATTGGTATGTGTTTAATATATGATCGTTAAATGTGATAAGGTAAAAACATCTTGTTAACTTACGAATACAAAAGTAAGTAAAAAACATTTACTGAAACTGTGTGATCCTTCACTTTACCTATACATTTTACTAAAGTTGGGATCACTATGTTATATTACATAGAAAAAAACAGAAACCAGATGTTCAGTGTGTCATCGCTTTCTCTTGCATGACATGCAAAGTGCTAGAGTCGATGTGTTTCCGCTTAGGAAGCACCCCGGTATTATTGAACGATGCTACGTGTACTTTTGGTATAAAAATTAAAATAATATAAAATAAATAATTGACTCTAAAGTCAACAAATTGACATAGACATTATTTATCAAGCACTAATTTTTGTACCTGGAAAAGTCTAAACAAAATTCCTCGGAAATATAAGATTTTACATCAAGTATTGTATTTGGAAAATTATGGATTGATATTTATAGGGCTATCATCTCTTATTTAATTAGATAGCTAAATGGAAATAGGAAACTAATTTTTATCCATTTATTGATGAATTTACTGGCTTGAGAAGCGAATCAGTTAAGTTGTTCCTTTACGTGGAACACTGAGCCAGAAAGGGTTAACGTATATTTCTTAGCAATAGCAGTTTTATGCCTAGTTTAGTTTTTATTAACGTCACACTACAAGCGACATGATGATTTTTGGCAACGGATCTCGTGATTTTGAACCTCGGTCAAATGACAAGGATGACACCTGAGCTTTCACCCCTTCTTCTAACTGCCACACCTCATTAACGGGAGAACTTTGGGCCTCGTCAGATTTTACGTGTATCAACCCCGGCTACACGGCGGATCTTTAGTGACCAAGGCTCGAACCCGCGACTCAACGAAAATCGCCACCCACGAGTCGGAAACCATGATCACTAGGCTACTGCGGCAATTTTGTGCCTGGTATATATATCATGTAGATTAAGTTAAAGTGTGGAAAGCAGATTTCATAACAATGACATTTTATTGAAACATAGCTGAAAATTAAACACATTAGGGATAAAAGTGCATAATGGCGGTTCTATTTGTTTTATTTTTTTCATGGCGCAATGCAAGCGATTCTTGCCCCTTCCTATTGGTGTCTGTACATGTATAACATGAAGTGAAGCACATCTAGCGACGTGAACGCACTGTCGCTTTTGCTTATCTTTACTGTTTAATCACAAGTACAACTTTTACTTGTGGCAGGAATGTATGACCATGTTTGTAGCTCTTAACAAATTAAGATTATTCCAGTTAAAACAGTGCATCATTATTAGCATACAAACGGTTGCAAACTCTTATTGAGTTAAGGAATGATTGTTTCAAAAATTACAGACCACTCGTTTATACAATCTACAACATCTTAACTATCCGCCCTTAACAGTCCTTATTGTTATAGAATATAATAAGATATTTTTTTTAGAAAAAAAATAACTTGCAATTTCAATGTGGTGAGAATGACAGTACAACTTGAAACATAGTTTTAGGTAAGCCAATAATTTAACTGAACATTCTCAAATTCAAAAGATAGCAACTCCTCAGGGACATTATGAACTTGAGATACTCTAGTGGTGTTTTCAATTCCCATTGAGCTTATTGTATTTTGTAAAGACCGTTATGTATTCCCTAGATATCCTTGTCATTTTTTATGAGGATTTCAGAAAATGAGGCGACGTACAGTAATCAGGAAAACATCACGTCTCCTGAAATCCAAGGTGGAAATGATCCTGTGTAAGAAAACATGCATTTACGCTTTGTATTTCAGCGCCGTCTAGCGGTTCACAGCTTGCTCTTTACCTGTGTATTGTATGAAGAAAATTTCTTGTTTACATTATTTTCATATGAATTTTGGCCGCGATAGCCTAGTGGTCATTGTTCAGACACAGGTTATAGATTCATACTTGAAACAGAACCCTTGTGATTGCGACAACATATGAACTGGGAACATTACCTGGAGTTTTGATATCTTATTCCATATTCTACAGAAATCTTACATCATTTCGACGGACAATACCTTTCCAGAATCAATGGGTATGCGACTAACACATCCATTGTAAAATGAGTAGCCCCGTTTCTGCCTAGTAAAATCCATTGACACTCCGCAGCAACTTATCTCTTTTAATGATGTTTTCCCTTTTCGAGTTTCATGTGCTGCATTAAACATGCTTTTTATAGCAGCTTTAGATACAGCGTGTAGAATTTTCATTTCCTGATTTATAAAAGCTCTTTTAGACAGGAAAGGCGAGTCTGAAATTTTTTAAAATTTATTTACTATATTTATTCCTTATTATTAGCCTGTATTTTGGTGCCAGAAATAAAAACTACTTGATGATATTTTTACTGTTTATTTTCAACGATAAACTTAACAAAAACAATGACAATTCTTTAGCTTAAATTAACATAAATTTGAATTACTGAATACAAATTAAGAGAAACACATCTGCTGCAGACCTAGAACTGTCAATTACAATGAAACATTTAAAAAAAGGCTCCTGGAAAGCTAAGGTCTATGTAGTCTATCTGGATGATCTAAAAAAATTAACTTCTTTATATATCGATATACCACATGGGATTGATAAATGCGGGGCAACTATGGTTCGCTCATGATATCCACGTAATTACCATCCAAGTATTGAGTGACTTTCAGGTTTTATGTTTCAACAGCATGAGCAGGCTATTCCTCTACCATCCTCGTTGACCACGGATTACAAATAGAGTCTCCATGGTGGAATAAGGAATGACAATCATCTTACAAGGAACAAAAGAAATTGTGAGGTATCTTCAGATAATATCCTACAACGGAAAACTTCATAGCGTTTTAGAGGGCAAGGGCGATTGCTCCCAGAGTAAGGCGCCATAGTCGGAGAGAATCTTGGATCAGGTATATCTCTTCCATAACATCGTCTACCACAAGTCAACAGTTTTGGAGAAAGGTAAAAGCCGCAAACTCCCTGTATCGGGAATTTTCTTTCCCGATACTGGAAACTGCAAATGTTGTGCATTCTTCGCCGGTTGAATTGGCCAATGTCATCGGCCTTTCATGTTCTAGTGCGTCAATCTCCGATTCATGTAGCGCTATCTTTTTAGCGACTAAGAATCGTACTGAGCAGACGACTATCAACTTCAGATGTCGGAAACGACTCCCTTAAAACTGTGACTTTGACATGTGGGAATTGAGAAAGGCTCACAATACCAGTCAAGGTTCTGATGGTATTACATACGATATGCTTCGACACTTGAGCGAGGATTTACTTGTCAGTCTGCTTTACCTATTCAACCGAATATGGAGGGAGAATGTGTTTCCTATCCAGTGGCAGGAAGCAATCGTTATTCCTATTTTGAAGCCTGGTAAGGATCCAAAGAACCCTCTCCACTATAGACCTATCGCTCTGACGAGATGCCTTTGTAAGACCCTAGAACGTATGGTCAATGCCTGTCTCGTTTATCAATTGGAAAATGATCAATGCATTCCTCCGTTTCAGAGTGGCTTCCGTAAAGGAAGATCCACAGTAGATAACATCCTTCTACTCGAAAGTCAGATTCATTCTGCTTTCGTACGGAAGAATCATTTGGTTTCTATTTTCCTTGATATTGAAAAAGCATATGACCGTACTTGGCGCTTTGCGATTGTGCGCACTTTATACAGTTATGGTCTGAGAGGCAATTTGCCTCTTTTTATTCAAATGTTTTTGTCCTTCAGATCATTTCGAGTACGTATTGGACATGTTTTATCAGATTCTTTTATCCAGTTTGAAGGAGTTCCTCAGGGCAACATTTTGAGCCCCAATCTTTTTATTTGTCACATTTCTCTCATAAGTTCTCATCTACAACCACCTGTTCATGGATCATTATACTTCGACGATCTGCAGATTTCCTGCGAAGGATTGTCAATGCGTTGAGCGACGACTTCAGACCGCAGTTAATAACCTGGTTTCATGGTGTGACGCGAATAGGCATAGTATTTCAGCATGCAGGAGTAGTTGCGTGCATTTTTGTAGGAAATGGGGTCTCCATCGCGATCTTGACATTCGCATCCGTGATACATCTATTCCTGACGTCCGCTTCCTCGGAGTAATTTTCGATCGCAAACTCACTTTCCTTCCGCACATCTTACATCCACGGAAGAAGTGCGAGGAATCCCTGAATATCTTGAAGGTGTTGTCCAACACCTCTTGAGGAGCGGATCGAACTTCTTTGCTCCGAGTGTTTCAGTCGGTTATTCTGTCCCGGATCGACTACGGATGCATCGTCTATGGATCTGCTTGCAAAACTACCTTGCGGAAACTTGACCCGGTCCACCGTAATGCTCTCAGAATCTGCTGTGGTGCGTTTCGAACGTCACCTGTGAAGAGTCTCTATGTGCTTTGTAACCAGTTACCTTTGGTTTTGCGGCGCCTGAAAATGTCAATCTATTATTTAAAAATGTGATCTCTTTCGTCTCACCCATTGCAAAATATTACTATCAGCCCGTCTTTACGGAGATTGTACAGTGCTCGTCCTTCCTTCATTCGTCATTTCTCTGAAAGGGTGAAAGACATCATCGAGGAACTCGGCCTACATGACTTGGATGCTCAGTAACGATATTTTATTAAAATTTCCCCTTGGAATATGCCAAGGTTGCCCTCTGCTTCATAGGGAAGAGCCCCTCTTGTCCAATTGTTTTCCAGAATATTTTCGCCTTCCATCGCAGTCAGTATATGGATTTTATACCAATTTATACGGACGGATCGAAAGGAACTGGATATGTGGGCTGTGGTGTCGTTTCAAATGACATCAGGCATAGTTACCGGTTCGACTCTTCCTGCAGTATATATACTGTCGAAGCTGTCGCCATTTACTGTGTCCTTAGATTAGTCTAGAAATCTAGTTCCCGTAAGTTCGTCATATTTACTGACAGCAGGAGAGTCCTGGAAACATTGGTACATCTTGACGATCGCAGTCATCCTTTTGTGGTTGACATTGCTGACATTATTTGCCAGCTATATAGCAGGGGTTATGTTATAAAATTATTCTGGATACCTAATCAAGTAGGTATTTTAGGCAATGAACAAGCGGACTCGGCTGCACGTTTGGCAACGAATCCTCTGTAGCTCACTGTCCCACTTGAGGACATTCGATGTCGCCTTTTAATGCTCATTCATCAGACATGGCAGGAATCGTGGAGTCTCCAGATTAATAACAAATTACACTCGGTGAAGCCGATCATTATAGAATGGCCTGCTTTTTCAACGCGAAGAGTAGATGTCAGATTGACTCGCCTTCGCATTGGACATACTCAATTTACTCACAAACATCTTTTGTTCGGAGGAGATGCTCCCGAATGTCCTTCCTGCCATGTCCCTTACTCTATTCATCATATTTTAATTGACTGTCCGGTGTTTGATCATCATCGCCGGACTTATTTTCATTCATCAGTTTTAAACCTGTCTGTGGGGGAAAAACCCCACAATAACCTATTTGCTTTTCTAAAACATATTGGAATTTTACACCAAATCTGATTTTTAAATTTTTCTTGTTTTTCACTGTGTGTTTGATTCATATTTTTAAAAATTTTAACCTGATATAATTTAACAGGTGTTTGGTGCAGCATAGCCTGCTTTGGCTCTCGCGTCATTAAAATCAATAATCACTCACACTATCAACAGAGTCTAACATGCTAAACAGTTTATTTCCAGCTGTATAGCCCTTTCCGAAGAGTCTTAATGCATTATTTAATTTTTTCGGAAAAAAACAAATACCTTTACAAAATCACAGTTCATACATTTAATAAACGAATTTGGGCATATGCCAAATCTCTCTCTTGAATTCTTTGTCAAGCTAAGTTCGTTAAGAAAACAAACTGGGGCACACAATATTGCAAATACAGATATTAATGTTCTGATATCATATATTCGGTAGTCAAATAGTTCACTTAAACTTTCAGAATAATTTTTTTCAGGAAGGGTGTGCTTCAGGTCTTCAAGTTTTGAAGCACATATGTTGTTTCCTGCTCATCATTACTTGGAGTAGATACTGCATTTTCAGGTTGAACATTGTTTGCTATCGGTATTTTTTGAAAATTTTCATTTCTTTGTTCGGTGATTTGTGAAATGGCCCATATTTATTATGTTTTGAAATGCCTTTAAGCAAAATTGCAATTTAAAATATAAATTATATCTATAAGAAAGAAATAAGAAATACATAGACAAAACATACATTCAAATGTAAATAGAAGCTCTTTCTCGGCAACAAATCATTAAACTGTAGAATAAAGGTTAAAACACTAAAAAATTATAAAAATATTATTTATAAATCAAAAGAAAGAGGAAAATGTAGAAACAGAGTTAAAAAAAATTCAATTATGTACAACTTCCGGCAACAAAATGAAACATGCGGCTCTCTTTTACAGCCAACGATATATATTTTTAATTGGTATATAATTATTTCTATTTCATATAAATTGAAAGAAAAACAGATTTGTGAAGAGAAATGTTGAAACTAAAAGATTCTTAAAAGAAAAAATAAAGAGCCCCAAGTGTTCTAAAAATGACATTTTTTACATAGACAATCACCTTTAAACTGGAAAAGTATAGCATACTTCTTTTTCGTAAAAAAAAATGTAATTTTTATAATTGATTGTTTGAAAACGTCGCACATAGAAGCAACACAAGGAATGTTGAGATCGTAATTTTCAATCTACAGTGGTTCAAACAATTGAAGATACACCTTACTTTCACTTGATAAATCCAACTTTTAATGAAAATAACACATTAACTAGAATAGAAGACGTATTTTTACTTTTACACGTAATAAAAGAGTCAATTTACAGTAAAAATAACGAAAATCAACAAAAAAATATCTAAAATTAAAAGTTTCACAAATATTTGAAGTAAACATAGGCAGATCTTTACCTCAAAAAATTAAGGATACACCAATGAAATTTTGTCGATATATTACATGCATAGACAGTATCAGTATTTTGTTGCATGTCCTTTGGCTTTTATAATGTCCTCCAAACGTCTTGGTACCGATTCGACCAATTTTTTAGTGATATCTGGAGATATTTTATCCCATTCTTCTTGTAACACTTGCTTTAAATGGGCTTTGTTTCTAATCCGGTGTTTTTGGACCGCTGTCTCTAGTGTGGCCCACAAATTTTCTATGACATTGATGTCAGGGGACTGTGGCGGTGTGTGCAATTGCTGTTTACAATGAAAAAGTCACCACATTTTGACATTACGTGCCGTGTGTTTGGGGTCGTTGTCGTGCTGAAATATAAAATTTTCATCTAAAACCAATTTTTGTGCACTTTCTTTAAGATTGTTGCGGAGTATGTCTATATAAAGCTTATGATCCATTATACCATCTAAAAAAACTAAATTTCCTACCCCATTTGCAGCCATACAATCCCAAACCATGACAGAGCCACCACCATGTTTAACTGTAGGACGTAAATTTTTTGGATCCAAAGCGGTGTTCGGCTTTCTCCAAACGGTGTGACGACCATCGCTTCCAAAAATGTTGAATTTACTTTCATCACTAAATATAACTTTCTTCCAAAAGTTTTCTGTCTTCAACTGATGAGTTTTTGCAAACTCCAAACGCTTTTTCTGATTTTGTAAGCTTATGAAAGGTTTCTTTCTAGCTACTCGACTGCTATATCCAGCATGTCTAATCACATTTCTCACAGTTTCAGCACTTACACTTCTGCAGATTATTCGAGAAGTTTCTGCAGCTAGTTTGACTGCACTCAGTTTAGGATTAATCTTGATATCTTTTAAAATTTTCCTTTTAGCTACATCACTCAGAATACTTTTCCTTCCTCTTCCACTCTTATTTTGAATTAATCCATCGCGTTTAAATTTCCCAATGATTTTCTGGACACATGAGTGACTCCTACCGACAATTTCAGCTATTTCACGATAAGACTTTCCCTTCTTAAATAACCTTAATATAAATTTTCTTACATCAATACTAGTCTCTTTCCGAGGAGCCATTTTCCATTTAAAATTACAGCTTTATATTCTCATAACCCACTTCAAAAGACAGAAATAACACTTGAAAAAGTATAGGATAAAATTTACCAAACTTAGATTATTAGTAGCAAGCAAAAAGAAATCAAGTGGTAGTTAAACAAAAATTTCATTTGTGTATCCTCAATTTTTTGAGGTAAAAATCTGCTTATGTTTATTTGAATTGCATCTAAAAAGTTTTATTTTAGAATTTTGTCGTTGATTTTTCTTTATTTTTACTGTTAATTAAACCTTTTGTTATGTCTAAGAATAAAAATTCGTTTGCACTTCTGGTTAAGGTGTTATTTTGTTTGAAAGTTGGATTTATCAAGTAAAAGTAAGGTGTATCCTCAATTGTTTGTGCCACTGTAGATCAAATGACATAGGCACTTGGGGAGGCACCTTCCTCTAACTTCCACATCACGCCCTGAGATATGCCTTAGACCCTCAACAAATTTATCTAGTATTAGCCCCGCTTTTCGACGGGTCTACAAAACCATTTAGGATTCAAATCCTGACTTGATTCACCAAAGAGACCCGCAGCGAGTTCGCTGCCATGACCACCGAGACTACAGGGTCCACATGTGGTTTCTGAAATTGAGAAATTATTTGTTTTGAAAAAAATATTTCACCAACTTCATTGTTTTTTTTTTTCAGAAAACGCCAGTTTTCAAATTATTCAAAAGCTCTAAGTAGCACCTGTTACCGATTTTTTTTATTTGATGAGTGTTCACTAACATCTGATGGAGAAGGATTGCAAGGCCTATTACTGACGGCCCTCGTAATATTGATCCTCGAAGAGGACCTTACCTGAGAGGGCACCTCCTTCTCTAATCTTTCAGTTTTAGTTTAGGTTAGTTTTTATTAACGTCGCACTAGAAGCAACATGAGGGCTATTGGCGACGGACCTCGTAATTTAGAATCACGGTCAAGTGACGAGGACGACACCTGAGCTGGCACCACACTCTCCTACTCTAATCTTTCAAACCACACTAATAAGAGGATTTGGAGCCGCGACAGTTAAAACGCGCTTCAGCTCCGCTACACAACGGGTCTTTAGTAATATCAGAATTAGAAACCAAGACTCGACGAAATAATATTGACCGCGTGATCGTGACCACTAGGCTATCGTGTCATACCTAGCGGAAAATAAGGGTTCTAAGATTTATTGAATGTCAAACGTCTTATATAATTTTGTAAGATAATTAATTTGCTCAATAATATTTTTTTAGCTTTTAGATAAGTAAAATCTGATGTTTTGTAGAAAAAAAAATCAGTCTTTCGATAAAATAATATATTTACCATACGTTTCGTTAGGAGAGGGGGTGCCGGCTAGGTGTCGTCCTCGTCACTAGACCGTGGATCAAAATTACGAGGTCCGTCGCCATTAGCCCTCATGTTGCTTCTAGAGCGACGTTAATAAAACCTAAGCTAAACTAAATTACCATACGTTTCAAATTGAATGACAAAACTTTTGATGAAGTTAGATAAGGAGTTATCAATAAAAATTAAAAGTTTCTTGCAAAAGGATAAGTTTATAGTTTAATTTTTATTAACGTTGCACTAGAAGCAACACGAGGGCAATTGGCAACGGACCTCGCAAATTTGAACCACAGTCGAGTGACAGGGACGACACCTGAGCTGGAACTCCCCATTTCCTAATTTCCACACCACGCCAACGGGAGGACTTTAGGCCCCGACAGATTTAATGTGCATCAGCCTCGGTCACACAGCGAGACTTTGGTAGTCAAGGGTCGAACATGCGACTGAGCGAAATCCACCGCTCACGAATCCGAAACCATGACCACTAGGCTACCGCGCCCACACTTGCAAAAGGAATATTTGTACACTTCTTCAGAAGGATAAGTTTTGCGTTCATAATGCTAATAATTGAAAGAATTATTTACATAGTATTAGTAATTAATTGTTCACATTATATAATTTTTTGAAATCTGTCATTTTCTCAACACTGTTCTAGAAGAAATTTAGAATAGCATTTTAAACTAGAGAGTTTTCTCTAGACACGAGAAATTGTAATATTACGCTCCTCAAAAATGTAAAATCATTTTGAGAATTTGGAAAAGTGAATGAATTACCATTTACATCTGTTGGATATATCGTAAGGAAATATAAATAAACTGAATGCATTGAAAGTAAACCCACACCAGCAAGTCCTAGCTAATTAATAAGGAAAGCAAAAATAATTGGGGAAATCCCTGTAAAGACCTATCGGTTCAGCTCAAAACACTGTTGCAGACCTTACAACACCTATTATTACCAGAATAACACCTGAAATAATAAGAAATATTTTCTATAATGTAGGTTTTAAAAGAAAAGAATCCTCAACGAAAAGACATTTCGAAGTGTAACAAACAGAATAAACTGTCGGAACTGTGATTTGGCCTACAGAACTGCGTTTCTCGGTCTTCACATTAAGTTTTGTTACTTCTTGTAAATAGTCTTCATTGCATATTTTTTTATTAGTTTTAAAGTTTATTGGAGAATTTGACATTAAATCTCTGAAATAATTTTAATAGCGCTTCTGAAATTCCTCAAAATCAGTAGTTCTTTATATACATTTCTCTGTAAAAAGATTATTCAAAATGCCAATTTTAAAGTATGTAACAGCTTATTTAATAATCTAAATTTTTGTCAAAAATTATAACATTAGGACGAAAACTTTTTTTTTTATTTTGTTTTCCTGAAGTTAGGCTTAACGACGCAAAAACCTCGACCAGTGTGATAGTTCCTTTGCAGTTTTTTTAGTTTAGTTTGATTTTTATCAACGTCGCACTAGAAGCAACACGAGGGCGATTGGCGACGGACCTCGTTATTTTGAACCACGGTCAAGTGACGAGGACGACACCTCAGCTAACACTCCTCTCTCCTAACATCCACACCATACCAACGGGAGGACTTTGGGCCCCAAACAGATTTAACATGCATCAGTCTCGGCTACACGGCGGGTCTTTGGCGACCAAGGATCGAACCCGCGACTGAACAAAAATCGCCGGCTGCTAGTCCACGAACTTGACCACTAGGCTACAGCGGCTCACAGTTCCTTTCCAATGTCCTCCGTCCTCAGAGAACGTCCTACTCCAAGGCATGGCGTCCTTAAAAGGTTTATGGCCAGCAGTGTTTATATGTGTGTTTGTGTGTGATTGAAGTGAATAAATTGTTGAAGAACTTCACACAAAGTTTTTATTTTTACAACATTTTTCTGAATTTCACTTGGTGTGTGTGTCATCAAATTTTCGATCGTTAATTTAACCAACTTCCCATCAAGCTAGAGCTTTGAAATTTTGGGAATCGTTCGTACTAGCCTAACAATGCAATATTTAGACGTTTGCGACAAGTTTTAACTAATATTTCAATAATATTAATAAGTCAAAATATTCTTTCCTCTCGGCGCTTTTAGGATTGAGGAATAAATTTCTTTCCCCCTCTGGGAACACTTGGCACTCCCCACGCCGCATGATGTATCGTAAAACCTTTGTACTCACAAAGGGGAGATACTATCTCCCCTTTACTATCTCCAAGATAGTAAGGGTTGCTGACTTTTAGTCAGTAATCATTCGTAAGAAAGAAAGTTTTCAATATTTGGCGCCATGTCTTATCACAATAATTTTTTCTGAATTTTGTTTCCCATTCTTTTTTGAATAGAATGACTTACAAACTTTCAAATGCATGTTTTGATTTTATGAGTATAATGAATTTTTTAATACTCTCACAAAAGTCTCTTTTTAAGTAAATTAAAGTTAAAAATAACTAACAGTTTTAACTAATATTTCAATAATTTTCTCTAATAAACTTTGCCACCACATAAAAACGTTGTTTTTAAAACGTTGGATTTTATACCGAATTATTGTTATTTAACTACACCTTTCTTAATTACTAAAGAAGAGTATACACATCTGTTGCATTACATTTTTGTATTTTTTTTGTTTTGTTAAAAATGATTATTTTTATTCTGCTTTTGCTTACCGTAATACATTAAGTTAACCGGTTTGTATTATTAGCTTAAATATTTTGGTTTTATTTTAATTGAAGAAAATTAAGTGCACGAAAATTATTTTGCTATCTATACCCGTAATTAAAAAATGTAACTTTTTTTCATGAAGAATTATTCCAACAGGAGAAAATTTCTTAAAACTCTAGTAATTCAAATATTTTTTGGAGAAAATCGAAACGCTATCAGTATAATAAATTTCCAACAATGTGTGTCTAGATGATTCATTTCTTTTCAAAGAAGCGCAAGCAATTAGTGTTTCTTAGGATATAAAATATTTTCATATCATTAAATTAGCCCTTTTGAAGCATTTTTATTAAAACTACAAAAATGATTTTTATTCAACGGAAAATAACTTCAAATTTTAAATTTCACATTAAACCCATATGCAATAGCTCGCCAACCGGTTAAAGTTCTATAACTATTTATACAAACACAACTGTATTCTTGATATTTTAGCTAGGTAATTTAAAATTACTTTATATAGATAAATCTCAGTTATAAACCACAGAACATAAAACAAATTTTATTAAGACATATCTGAAAATTAAAAATTTATGGGATCAAAATACAATGAAATCATTCAAATTATCAAAAAGAAAAGGGTGACAATTTTGATAAAAAAAATATAGAATTTCAATTTTTTTTCAATAAAACGTAATATTTGCTTAATAGCATTTAAAAAAAAATAAAGTATAACACGTTAAAGCATTTAAAAACAGTACTTTCATGTGAAACAGGTTTTGTGCCACCTGTATTATTTGATTATATATCCTACACAGTCTCTCGCCAACATTATTTTGCTTATGATACTATGTTACGTAGGCTTACTTCCAAGAAGATTCGCCTCGATTAATTTTTTTATTATTATTTTTTTTTATTCTTTAAGAAGTTGTTCAATTGTATTTGAAAAGAAAATCAAGTACACCCCCGATATTTGAGTATGTACCACACTTGACCTTGATATAAGAGGAAGAACAAAAATTCAGCTTAAATAAACTTTTTGCATACATGGAAGTATATTTCATCGTATTATATTCTTCACAGACTTATTCAACTGACTTCTAAAGGAAACTGTAATTACATTCCAACGATTTCTCCATATTAAAGTCTTAAAATAACAATCAACTTGATGAGGAAGGACATAATAATACGGTGATGCTATTGCTTTTAGAATTTCAAAGTTGTTAAACGATTCCCCCCTCTCTCTATTCATAAGTTGCTTGAATATCATTGTTTTTCTCTTTGGCTGTTTTTCTTCTTTTACATAAAGTGCAATTTCCTCCTCGCTACTAAAGAAAGTAGTGTTGTTATCTGAATATACTCGTCTCCATATTGATTCATGCATTGGGTTCAAATTACCTATACAGTTACTTAATGACAACATGTCTAGTGGTGTGTTCGGAGACAATTGTCTTCGATACTGTCTCTGACGGCTGGATCGCAGTAAATCGCTGCAGTCAAGAGAAAAACTGAAAGTTGCTACTAAATATCGGTCTCCTGGCATGATTTCCTTAGTGGTGTGGGGTGTTTCTATCCTCGGTTGGCCCTCATTTTCCAATAGGCTAAAACCGTCGTTATTAGAAATTATTGTCTCCCATTCAAGGAATGGTAGAGGATTGTGTATAAAAACGCGTGATTTCACAATTTCAGAAATTGCATGGCATAAAATAATATTGAATTGCTCAACTTTTTCTCGATACAATCGGATTTTGTGTTTAAAAATATTTCTTAGACAGACGTAATCTTCACTTTCCTCGATTTGAAACTGAATTACGTTACGCACTCTTGTGATGTATGATAGTTCAGTTTGGCTACTATTTATTGTTCTTAAAGTCAGGCGAGGAGAAACCTGTAAATAAAATATATATATATATTTGTGGTTTCTCGTTTACAAAAGGTAGTTATTTTTGCAAGACAAAATATTATGTAAGAAAATGTCAAGAAACTTCGTTTACCTTTCAAGCTATACTGTAAGATATTATATAACTATGTACGAAAGGATTAGGAACAGTTAAATATCATTATTTTGGGATAGTTTAAAGTTACAGGGATAGAAATAATTATTCACGAAAATCCTTTAGATTTAATTACCTCATCCTTTGTGACATTGTCTTCACAATCGTATAATAATATTCTTGAGATATTTTGTTCCATTCTTGCAGAAGGATACTTTTAATGTCTCATCTGAAATAACTGCATTTTATCCGTTCTTGCGTTGAGAAATGCTGCAAAAATGTTTTATGAGGTTGAGATCCGATCGTGGCCGTGGTAATGATGGGGATGGGTTTTGGCGCAAGAGCCAGAGTTCTAGTTACAGCTACCCAAACAAGGTGTAACTGTGAGTGAGTGAGCGAGAGAATGAATGCATAGTTTATTGGCGCAAGAGCCAGATATGGCTATGCTGCTCCAAACAAGATTAAACTGCTGTCTAGACGTGAAGTTGAAAAAAAGGTAAAAGGTGGTTGACAAGAAGGAGGGTCGAAAATATTGAAGGATCGCTAGGGTATCCCGGGAATGCAAAAGGTGTGATCTAGACCTTTGAATAAGTGATTGAGTAGTTGAATTTGTGTGTATGTTTCGGCGCAGAAACCCGGATGTGGCCATGCTGCACAAATCAAAAAAAGTGAACGAGTATAAATCTAGTTAAATGTAAAAATAAGATCATGACGTGTGAATGACTAAGTGAATATGAAAGTTATTGGCACAAGAGCCAGATGTGGCAATTCTGTGCCAAAGAAGATTTAACTGTGGTCTAGACGAGGAAAAATTGAAAAAAAAAAAAAAAAAAAAAGAAAAAGACAAAAATTGGTAGACAAGAAGAAAGGTCGAAAATAGAGAAGGATTGCTCGAGTATACCGGGGTCATGTCACCCGTGTTTGCCAAAGACAGTAAGCCCCATGTGAAAGAAAAAAAAATCCACAGGGCTTTGGGTGAGTGATGCCCGTACCTACCTAAATAAGACAAGTCTCTGAGGTGCTCTGATGTAATCTCCAGGGGCATGGTACTCGGCTCACCCGCAAACGCTGAGCCCCCATTTTAGTCGCCTCTTACGACATGTTTGAGCTACAGTATGACTATTCTTTCAAAATCTGTAACTACATGAGTGCCGAACTATACGGTGCCACTAATGGAGATCTACTATCTGTTTCTAAGCGAATTCATAGTTTTTGTCGATATTTGGATTGTAGCATGATACTGCTAAAATTTAATCCCACTCACGTATATGTCTCTAAAATTTGGAGCAAATCATGATTGCATGGCCCTTTCCAGAATAAATTTGTACTAATTAGAATTCATCGTTCTCTTGCAGAGTATTATTTTACCGATACCATTGACCTCCAAGTATTTCTATATCAAATTACCATCTCCTCCCTGCTTAACAATATGTATTGTACATATCTGAAAGTATCCTTCGTTTACCGTTACCCTCACATATGCCACAACAGGTGTGCTTAATACTTAAAATATTAAAACATTAACTTTTAAATATTTTTCATGATTATTGATACGCAGGGGCTGAATTCTTAACAAATATAAGTTTACTAAAGCATTCTGTAATTCAGATTCGACAGAGAACAAAATATTTTCCTATTCCTCTTCAGTATGTTTATGTTTAAGAACCTATGATTTTTTTTTCTTTATACTGAAGCCATTTCTCTTTCTAGCCACAAACCCTTTAAGTTCAATCTCTCCAAGTATTTTTTTTCAGTGATTCTAGACGCGATTCAACCCTTTCGGGACAAACGTACTATATACACATCACTCGCGATCGACACTCACGGCCGAACGTAACAAATACGCATCTTTTGAGAATGAGCTCAGGCGCCGAACGATGCATATTCGCATTCTTCGGTGGAACATCTTCTAAATATCTCTAGATGGCACCCTGTGGTCATTACTTTTGAAATGAATAGGAGCTTTAAGATCTTGACATTTTGTTGGTTGGCAGTCTGTTTAGTTTGGTTAAGTTTAGTTTTTTATTAACGTCGCACTACAAGCAACACGAGGACTATTGGTGACAGACCTCGTAATTTTGAACCACGGTCAAGTGACGAGGACGACTCCTGAGCTGGCATCCCCTCTCTTAACATCCACACCACACAATTGGGAGGACTTTGGGCACCAGCAGATTTAACGTGCATCAGCCCCGGCTACACGGCGGGTGTTGTGGGGGAGGAAGGAAAGCGTAAGATAAACAAGTTGAATTTTGTTTTTTTTAAGTTTAGTTTAGATTTTATAAACGTCGCACTAGAAGCAACACGAGGGCTATTGGCGACGGACCTCGTAATTTTGAACCACGGTCGGTAAAAAAATTGAACTCGGCCTTTTGAGCTTCCGCTTGATGAACATTCGCGTTTCTAGTTTTTCACCAAATGTTTTTTTATTGTTTTTGTTATGTAATTTTTATTTCTTTCTTTTCTTTTTAGAGCTGTACTGTCAGAACTGTTTGACTTCGCGTTGATTTTGGATGTATTTCTTTAATTACCCTTTTTATTCCGAAAAGCTTTGATTCCTGAATATAATTGCGAAAAAACTTTGTTTAACAGAAGAATATACTCACATGGTCCACGAGACAATAAAGGCTGAGAGTGTGATTAATTTTCTAAGAGGTTTCAAAAGAAAATTTCTAGTCATTCTGATGCGGACCTTTTGTAGAGACAAACAAAACGAGACATAGCATTTCTCCGCGCTTCGAGATTTACCTCACTTGGTCTTCACTTTAAGTTTTGTTACTTCTTATAAAACCTTTGTTGCACATTTGTTTTATTAAATTTTAAAGTTCCTTGATGTTTTTGTCAGTAAATCTTCGGAATCGTTTAAATAGCGCTTTTGAAAACTATTTCTCAAAGTAAGCACTTATTTATTTACATTTTTTTGTAAATTAAAGGAAAAAGATTTTTCAAAATGCAAATTTTGAAATATATAGCAGCTTAATTGAAAATATAAAATTTAATCAAAACTATAACATTAAGACGAATGTTTTTTTTTTTTGGGGGGGGGATTTTTTTTTTCTAAAATAAGGCTTAACGATGCAAAATTCCAGGCCTGTGCGACAATTCCCTTCGATTCTTATCAATCCGTAGGCGTCTTACACCATAACGTGCCGCTCCCAAAGGGTTAATTTATAGTCTTCAACGATAGATCAGCATGCAGCTGAGATGCTTGTTTGTGTTATCTCAAAGTATCCCAGTTCCTCAATTGGTCCTTTCTCGATGCAGTAACCTAAATTTTATTCCTATTCTTTTGCTATTTATATATGAATCAGAAACTTCAAGATTTTTCATGGAATATCGACTTGCACATTTTGAACATTTAACCACTATTGCAACCACGGTTTGTCTCTTGCTCTATTTGGTTAAAACTATAATTTTAAACGCTTTGACATCATGGCTCGTATACTTTGTGTTTTCATTTTTTTTTTGTTGCTTTATTTTTGGAATATACTCAATAGACGTCACTATTTCTTGCAGAAGGGGAAATTGATATGCTCCTCGCCCAGACAGTTTCACAGACAAAACGTCACCTTTAGCGAGAGCAATTTTCTGTGGGATGCTTTCTGATGTAATTGTGCGTGTGCCATATGAGATGCTTAATTAAATATTTTAAATATAACATGGATGCCTCGAAATATTTGCTACTTCTTCAAAAACTTAACTATTTAATCACAACTGGACAAAACTACATCATTTACGAGTTCGTGACCATGATTACAAAGCTACCACCACTAATCGACCAATGCAAATTATCTCAAGAATAAAGCTTCAAGTTCGCAGCTAGTGATATTTATTACGCTACCATAAAGTTTTGAAATTTCCTCCTTTGTTACCAGGTGTCGATACCAACTAACTTGAACCAAAAATTCTTAATCAGAATGTTCACAATCTATCTATTTCCATCAGTCATGACTTTATGAACCAGAATGAGACTATATTTCCAGGTATATGACGGAAAATTTGGTTAAATCTATAGAATGAAGGCTCAAAGAAATTATTCAAACTAAAGGATATTCATTACAAAATGTTTATTTAAGCATTTGAGAATATGTGCATTGTACGAATACTTTTTACACACCACAAGACTGTCCTTTATTTATTCTTATCAATTGCATATTTTTTTTCGTTCAAAATTTCTATGAAAGTAGTAGGTTAGTATTCCATTTTATTTATAATAAAACCTTATTCAACAATTTAACTATTTATTTTTAACATTGAGGGTACTATTTAGATTATTGCAATTAATGTGAGAATACTTTTTATACTTATTATAATTATTTATATATTTCAAGTACGCTGAAAATCAGTTTGCACAAGCTATGAAGCAATAAGTATAGAAAAGTTTTTTTCTTATAGAACCTTTTTAGCGTATGATGTTAGTTTCTTTCTGATGAAAAACAGGAAGAGGGAATAAATATGTTACTAAATTTAATGCATACTTACGTAATCCAAAAACTCAACCATTTCAACAATTGATGAAATTTGCTTAACATGTAAAAATTAGATGTGAGCAATTGAATATTCCTTAAAATAAAATAACATAATAGAATATTGATTGATTGATTTACGAGGAATTGATTGAATTTTTATGAGGAATATGGAACAATGGATGTCATTATTGCTAGTGGCGATGGTCGCGGTCTCGCTGCCGACAGCTTACTTCGAGTCATTGGTTTAAGTCATGATGCCAATACAGACCAGCCTTCTAACCGGAGCTAATGTTCTCTATATCTTTCATGTCTCAATGTCCCCCTGTTAGCATGGTGTGTCAGTTTAGAGAGGGAGGTTCCAGCTCGGTTGTCGTTTTGTCGCTTGACCGAGGCTCAAAATGACGAAGTCCATCGTTAATAGCCCTCATTTTACTTCTAGTAGGACGTTAATTAAACCAACCAACCTGGCCATTATCCCTTCATGAGGGATATGGAGCAGTAAAGTCTATTATACCAGAATCAAATAAGAATAGAGCAAAATTATTTCATTATATTTGATTCATTGTGCAATAATGTTGCACTTAAAATCATTCTGATAGTAATTGAGGACGGAACTCGTAATTTTCAATCTTGGTCAAGTGATGAGGAAAACACTTGAGTTGGCGCTACTTTCTTAAACTTCCAATACCCGTCAATGTGTGGAATGGAAATTTGATAAATTGAACGTGTATTAGCCTTAATACGTGGCGAGTCTTTTGTGCCCTGATGAATCGAATCTCCGTCTCGTCGGAAACAACACCGGCCATTAGTTGGGGACAATGACTACTAGGATACCACGGCCACAATGGCATGTCTGAAGAATGTGAGTTTAATGAAAATCTATAGTTGTATCTTTTATATCGGGTTAAAAATACACAAGAGGGAGACAAAAATCTATTAAGTAGATCGTAAATTTGTAACCGGAACTGTATAGTGTTTTTCTTTTTGTCACATCTTTTCAGAGACCATCGCGTAATGGATTTGGTTTCATTTTATTAATGTCGAACTAAAAGCAACACGATGAATATTAGCGACGGACTTCGTAATTTTGAACCTAGGTTAAGTGACGAGGCCAACACCTGAGATGGCACACATTTTTTCTAACTTTCACCACGACAACGAGAGGAATTTAGGGCCTCGACAGATTTAATGTTCATCAACCCCGGCTACACAGCTGGTCATTGGTGCTATCAAGGCTGGAGCCCATGACTCGACAAAAGCCGCCAACTACGTGTCAGCGGCGATGATCTCTAGGATAATACGGACACTGTACAATAAGGAATTGCACTCTTGTACATATGTTGATAAGTTAGCATTTATAAATAATTTTTTTCTTATTTCATAAATTGATAAATACATTAAGGCCATCAAATCTCCGCCAATCAAATCCGGTAGCCCACTGGTCAAGGTTGTGGCCTAGCGGCCGGTGGTCCTTGGCCGCTAAAGACCCGCCGTGTAGCCGGGACTGATGCACGTTAAGTCTGTTCGGGGCCCAAAGTCTTCCCGTTGGCGTGCTGTGGATGTTAGGAGAGAGGGGTGCCAGCTCAGGTGTCGTCCTCGTCACTTGACCGTGGTTCAAAATTTCGAGGTCCGACGCCCATAACCCTCGTGTTGCTTCAAGTGTGATGTTAATAAAAACTAAACTAAATGTATCCATGGTAGCCTTGTGGTCATGTACACAGATTCACAGTTGACGGCTTTCATCTAGTCGTGTGTTGGAACCTTGACTCTACTAGAGACCCACCATTTAGGCAGGGCTGAAGCACTTTAAATTTGTCGAGACCGAAATTCCTCCCGTTAGCGTTGTGTGGAAGTTATGAGAGAAGTTACCAGTTCAGGTGTAGTCCTCATCACTTGACCGAGATTCAAAATTACGAGGGGGTACATCGCCATTAAACAATTGAAAAAAAATTCTTTTTGCCGATAAATGTTGAGTGCGAGGCTGATTGTTTCCCGGGGGAGACGATTTGTAGCTCTTTCGGTGAGCTCGATCTCCTTGGGCATCGTGCGACTTGCTTTTAGTGCAACGTTAAAGAAACCATCCCCTCCAATACATTATATGAACCTTTTTAGTGACGTTTAATCGGCTGATTATTACCATCGCACTTAGAAGCAATGCAATGACTATTGGTTATTGATTTCGTAATTTTGAAAAATGATCAAGTCATAAAATCGAAACACTTCAAGTCACAGCCCCTCTCTTAAATTCACACCATTTCAACGGAAGGATATGGAGCCGAGACAGAATTAATGAAGATCTGCTATTCTTATGTGTTAAATCTTCTATTGCATAATGACTCAAACCTACGATTTAGATTGCAATACCACCGCCCATAAACTCTCTGCTACTTTAAATAGATTTTTTCCAGTAAAAGTTCTAATTTCAATACATTAAAATATAATTCAAATGTTCTTTAAAAGAGAATTGTTCATACTCATGCAAAATGGTTTTTTTTTTATGAATCGACATTTATAAAAAAAAACAGTATGTATTAATCGACTTACCGTTACGTAAATTTTAATTATTTCATTTTTAATAAATAAAAGGCTTTTTATCATACTTTTACAATTAGAATAGAATGTTTTTTAATCATTGTTTCACAACTTTAAATGTGTCACGAAAATCTTACAAATTTAAGTATACTCTGTAGAAAATGATTACAACCTGATAAATTTCCTACCACAATTTTACAAATATTTTTGCGTTTAATACTGTTACTGGATTTAGATCCTAATGCATGCATTTCTTGTAAAATATTAGTTTTTTAACTATCAAAATAAGTTCCAGAACGGAAACTGCAGTTCAAGTTAGGGAACTGGTCTGTAAAAGGGCTGAAGAGTTTAATTTTAGCTTTTTATTAACGTCTCACTAGAAGCAACAAGAGGACTATTGGCAACCGAGCTCGTAATTTTGAACCTCGGTCAACTGATGAGGACAATACCTGAGCTAGCACTCCTTTATCCTAACTTCCACACCACGCCAATGGGAGGACTTTGGGCCCCAACAGATTTAACGTGCATCAGCCACGGGTTTTTGGCAGCGAAGGATCGAACCCGCGACCGAACGAAAACCGCCGGCCATGAATCCGAAGTAATAGCCACTTGGCTCACGGCCACAAAATTGTTGAAGAAGGTAAATCTCTTAGAAAAATAGCAAAAATAGTTCTGCGAAGTCACGGATGTGTTCAAAAAATTAATCAAAAAGTATAAAGATTTGCGAAACGTTAAAAATATTCCTGGAAGTGGACGAAAGGAGAACATGGATGGCATAGTCAAGAGAAGGGTCCTACAAAAAAATGACCGAAACTTGAAAGGTAATTGCTCCAGAAATTGGTGCAACCACTTCTAAGATACAGTGACCTGTTTCAGAAGAGACAATTAGAAGAGAATTCAGGAAAGCAGGGCTTATGGTTCAGGTTCCCTGGAGAATACCTTTCATTTCCATGCGAAACCAAAAGAAAGGCTTTAATTTCCTGAAAATTATATTTCAAGTTCTCCAGTTTCGGAAACCTACAGTGAGTAACTTCCTAAAAGCACCATTCCTACTGTCAAGTATAAAGGTGGCTCTGTACTCGTTCGGGACTGTGTGTCAGTCATTGTTGTGGGATGGTTAGTGTTTATTGATCTGGTCTTGGACAAAATTCAATACTTGAACTTTCTGAAAATTAATTTAACCCTTTCGGGACGTTCGTGTAAAAAACACTTGGAAGTATAAAAACCAATAAAATGTTCCAAATTAAGTTTATTGATGTGTTTACGAACTACTTTCTGTTTTGTATCGCATGAAGAAACGAGGGATTTAAAGGATTAATATGGGTATTAATCCGTTCTTCATTATAAAATAAAATATGTGCATTTTAGCATATATTCCCGATTAATATGTGCTTTATATGTTTTTCTGATTAAGATATTAAAGCCAGTCTAACATATATTTTTTTTTCATTTAAACATAGTTCTTTTTCTTTAAAAGCAGCTTGGCTCTTGTATAAGATGACATTTTTTTTTTTTTTTTTTTTTTTTAAAAAAATAGATATTATCTTCTAATTTTTTCTCAAGAAAACTTTAAATGGTTTCCTTAAAAATCTAAACAGATTATAAAATTATCCTCAATTAAAACTTAACTTTCATTCTTCTGAAAGAAACTCCACAAAAAGTATATATAAGATTAATTCTAGTGTGTCGCGAATAATGGCATTGGGTACATTGTTATTATTTGTGTTCCTGTTTTTCTCTGTATTTCTTATTTTCTTTTCTATCTTTCTTTGATTCTAGTATCGAAGAAATTCTTATTGATTTCCCCTTGAAAAAGGGTTACGCTTCAGGTAAGGGGGTGGAGGTGGATTATTGATCTTGACGGAAGAAAGGACAAACTTTGAAAGCACCTGGAAAATGTGTCACAATCAGACGTACACACAAGATCCGAAGTTTTACGTTTTATTGCCAATAGCTTAAACTAACTCCCTTTGTCATGCACGTATATTACTTCAGTTATAGGGAAGCCGAAGTTCATACGTGATCTCCAGACCCTCAGAAGTAACTTCACATCTTCTCTTCCGGATTTTAGTTGCCTTGGACCTGATTCCACAATATCATTAGTCAAAAAACTATTTTAGCAAACATTGGTTTTCATATAAAATTATTGATTTTCATATAAAATTATTGATTTTCATATAAAATTATTGATTTTCATAAATGTATTTTTTAAAATCAATTAAGTTTTAAAAATATACATATATTTATATAACCAGAAAAAATTATTCTTATTTTTAACATGTATGCTTAGTAAATGTTGTATTGAAATGTAATAAAATACTTAATGTTCTGTGTTTATTTGTATATACTTAATTAATACACTCTATAACAAATGAAATGACGCAACAAGGAGTCGTCCGATGGAGACAAAAAATGATGGATAGGAAAATTATAGACAGTATAGAAAACGATTAAAATTTCAGAAAAATTGAATGATTTTTTTTCAGTGTTACATAGTTACAAATTTATGAGCGCATTAAGGTGTTGACCCATCTCTAGCCTGAAAGGAAGCTGCCACACGACGTGGCATAGTTAGATAAAGTTCACTCTATACCACGTCATGGCATAGAAAGATCCTGCGGTATTTCTTTCCAAATTTGCTCCAATTGTCAGGCTAGGTCATCAATATTCCCTCTTAGATGCCAGTCGCAGTCCCATCATTTCCCAGACATACTCGATTGGAGAGAGATCTGGCTTGCCAATGAAGGGTTTGACAAGCTGTAAACAGTTCATAGCAACGCGTGCCGTATGTGGTCTGGCATTTTTTTGCTGAAAAATAAGGCCAGGGTACTTACTGAAAAAAGAACGGTAGCAAAACAGGTCTCAGAATGTCGTCGACGTATCGCTGTGTTGTAAGTGTGCCTCTAATGACGACCAAAGTGGTCTGGCTATCAAGATTTATGACACCCCAGAACATTACTCCTGATTGATATCCTGTGTGGCATGCTATAGTGAAAGCAGGATCGGCACGCTGTCCTGGACGTCTGCAGACACCTCTACGATGATCGTCAGGGCGCAGTTGGAAGCGGAATTCATCGCTAAACACTATACGTCCCCAGTCAGCATCAATCTAACCTGATCGAATTAAGCACCATTAAAAACTGGCTTGATGGTATGCAGGCGTTAGTGGCAGGTGTCGTAGTGGTCTTTACGAACGTAGATTTCGCTCTATCAGCCGTCTGTGAATGATCATGATGGACACTCGGGTGCGGGAACGATGCTGATGCTTGATAACGATAAATAAGGCGCTTTGACAGCTGATATGACAATCACTCTGTCCTCCCGTTCTGCTGTGGCCCTAGGTCGACCGCTACCATCGTGACGCTGAAATCTGCCATTGTCCACCCATTCTTGCCTGCATCTTCTAATCGCCGCATCGCTTCGACCCATATGACGAATGATTCTCCGATTTGCCCAACCTGCCTCTTTCAATCTAATCATACGACCTCATTCAAACTCTGACAGTTGCTCGTAATGAGCTCGAATCCTGCTGCGAGGCATTTTTTCAGTCGTTCAAAGGTATTCTAAATCGCAATACAATAGAAAATTTGACCATCAGATTGAAAATCGCTTCTTATATACACTTGCTAAGTGTACAGTTCCAATGTACTGTAGTTCCCGCTATTCATTCATTGAATGCCAAATTTTAATCATCCGCATGTTCAGGCCAAATGTCTTTGCGTACGAAATTTCATTACAATCGGGCAACTCCTTGGTGCATCGTTATTTTGTATGTGTTAGAGTGTATTTATTCATATTTAAATGTAGTTAAAATATATAATTCATTTGCTGAATTCTCATATATATAAAAAGTATCCGGTTTTCTATATTTGTATTTGGGGAAGTTCAAACTTCCTTTAAAGATAACGGATCACATTATATGTTGAAAACTACTTGAAAATTTTTTAATTAATTTTTACTCACAGTTAAAGACACAGTAATGGAATTATTTTCATTGTAAATGTGAGATTAATATCAATATCGCCATAAAATGAAAAAAAAAATTAAAAGGGAAAAAATAGCAATTTAAAGATGGAAAGAAACTCCCAAAGCATATGCTTTTACTAAATGTCTGTTTTTAGTGAATGTACTTATATTATCTGATTTTAAGTGGGTTTTTTTTTTCACTAAACAAGATTTCACCAAACATGCTTTGTATCATATTTTGTCATGTCTCTAGGTATATTTTAAAAGTATTGAAGATCTTATCCTATGACATGTTAAAGTTTATTATAAAATCAAATAAACTTATGTTATAAGATTATTTAGTTTTGCTTACGTAACTTCTTAGTGTAAAATACTCTAGAAATGTTTTAAGTAAATAACCATTTTTTTGGTATGGCAACTGCAGCTTTGTTCCAGCCAATACAAACGGGAACTGAGTAGCCTTTAGTTTACGCACTGATGCCAGCATGGAAGTATTTGCCCGTGTTTCGTTTGTGAGTATTATTAAAATACTTCACATCATAAAAAATGCCATCGATTGTAAAATACGTGCTGTAATTCATTTCCTGTATGTAGAAGCGTAAAAACTGAAAACATTGTTCAGCAGATTATTGAAGTGGATGGAGAAAACGCTGTGAGCTATCGAATGGTAAGAAAACGGGTCAAAGAAAATGGGAATGGAGATATTCAACATCACCGCAGAAAGAGAAACTGAAGGTAACTATTCCAGCACGTGAAATCGTGTTCATGCTGTTTTGGGATAGGCAGTAGGTGTTTTTAGAGGAAACTTTTTCTCAGGTTGACACAAAAAATTCGTAATCATTTTGTGACACTCTATCTAAACTGCTACGTGCAATTCAAAACAAAAAAAAAAGAACAGTAAAGTGATTGCTTTGCTACATGACAATGAACGTCCACACGTGGCTCGTTGAACCCGGTATCTCATCGTCTTATATGGCTGAAAATAACGTTACCCTCTCAGTAAAAACATAATCTGGACCAGTGACAACAATTTGTTTTTTTACTCGAAAACAAAATTAGGTAGTCAGTGTCATGGTGATGATGATAATGTCAAAACGATCGTGTTGCAGTGGTTAGTTTGCAGTTTTTTGTGAAGATAGTATGCAGAAGCTAAATGTAGGAAATGATACGTACAATAGTGGAGGAAATTATGATGAATTATTGTTTAAAGTATCTGTATTCGTATATAAAAATGAAATTGTAGAAAAAAAATGAACTTTTGTACTTTTTAAATATCAAAACGGTACCTACTAAAAAATACCATATTATGTATATAAGTTTTCAATCTTATTTTATAATTTGAATATTCTTAAAAACAGAATTTATGTATAAATGCTATAGAAATGAAAACAGAGCGTGTGTGATTATTCTGTACTGTGTGTACACTTTTTATGTCTTGATGCTTATCAACCTTTCTCCTAGCAATAATTAATATTTATATTTTTTAAACTTCAATCAAAAAGTACTCACATAAAATTTTCTACAACAAATTGATGTAGATAATTTGGATAATTAAATAGGATAAGTAGAAAGACTGTAATACAAATATTTATATTTAAAATTACCGTTATACTATAATACAAATATTTCATGAGTGCACAAATTTAGCAAATAATTCAAGTCAAGGTTTTAGAAAGCGTTATTATTTGTTACAATTATTCCATATCAATTCATTCACTCTCTCTATTTCTTTAACATTTAACTAATTATTTGACTCATGAAAAATTCACACAAGAAAAGAGCTAAGAAAGAATTTAACTCATTTGAAAGTTTTAAAGGCGTATAATATTTTATTTTTAAAAGCCATTTTAAACCCTTCATTTTATCTGATATATATACACATTAAAGAGGGTATATTTGAATTTATAAATCAACTTACTGCAAGTCATTAGATTCATTTGTGTAGAAAATAACTTGCACTCAGTGAAATCTACACAAATTTCTTAAAAGAAAGCTTTTATATTTATGGTCTCATAATATAAAAAAAATTAAGAATATTTTTTAATTATTTTACATGTTTTAGGAAAATTCATTCCCTTAAAACATCAAAATAATTCATTTTCATTTCAATGAACTATAGCTGATCAAAAATTGTGTATCTTTTCAGCAGTGGCAATAAATCTTCCCCTGAGACCCATTACGGGACATATTAAGAAGTGTTATACACTCATTTCCATAAAAATTTGAGCACCAAGAAAGAGCTGTCAGAATAAAAGGAAAATTTACATACGTAAATACAACGTTAATGTAAGTCAGAGATTTCAAAATCAAAGCAAAATGGTCATTTTTTGTAAGAACAATTACAAATGAATAGAAATTTTATTACTATCTTGGGCCACCTGTAGAATGAATGCATGATATGATACGATCGGATATTGAGACATACAATTCTCGTCTAATACCTTGTGACATCTCGTTCCATAGTTGCTGTAAAAGCGTCTTTAATTCGACCAAACTCGTAGGTGTCCAACTTGCCGTCCCAAATGATCCTAGATATACTCGATAGATGACAAATCTGGGGCTTGAGCAGGCCAGAATAGGGTGGAAATGTAGCTGAGGAAGTCCAATAAATCTTTTGCTGTGCAAGCATTGTCCTATTGAAAAATGTCTCCTGGAGCCCTGCCATGAGTGGCAACATATGTGACTAAAGAAAATCAGGGCTATGTCAAGGAGCCGTGGTTCAATAATATGGGTGACCGTGAGTCGTATGCTATGACATCCCATACTATCACACCAGTTGTGGAAGCATTATTCCGCCGTACAGCGAAGGTAAGTTTGAGACGTTGACCTTGAGGCCTCCACACACACACTCGATAGCATCACCGCCCAAATTGAGTCTGGATTCGTCGCTAAAGACGACCTGATTCCATTCGGCTGTAGTCTAATCCTTTTGAACATGACACCACTCCAAACGGAGGCAACGGGGTGATGCCTCCATAAAATAATATATCGTAAAGTCTATATAAAATGGGAATAGTTTTATTTTGAGCTTTTAACAATAGGACACATAATTCTTCCTTTGAAATTGCTTTTGTTTATTACAGTAAGATTTTTATTTCTTTAGAGGTGTTAAATTTAGTCAATATTTTACGCTTGTTTAGTTGTGCAAACTACACGAATTAAAATTTTTCATTTAGGTCACGATAAAGGTTTTTCAATAAAATTCAGAAACATTATTTAGTTAAATATATTGTTAACTATTCGTGTTTGATCTTCCATTAAAATATTGAAATTATTGAAACTATGACACGATTTGTTCGGTGTAATTAATTTGTAATTATCGTGTTTTATTATTTCATGTAACTAATAAGTAACTTCCGATTCTTGCAAATCATAACATGAAAAGTAATTATACAACTATCTCAACTCGAATAAATTAAAAAAAAACATATTTATGCAACAACCTTTTATTAAAATTTATTAAATGAATGAATGTCTTGAATACGCAATACATCAAATTTATTATGATAATTATCTTAAACTTAAGAATCATAAAATATATTGTCTTATTGAGAACAATTTATCAATCACTCATACGATAACATTTCTCAAAAAGAATAGTTAAGAGACAGGCTAGAAAGTCTAGAAGCAACCTAGATGTTTGACATTTTGTGCAACAGATTTTTAAATCTTTCGAAATTGATTATTAGTTTGGTTGAACATCACGTTACTGAAATTCACTATAAAATTGATCAAAGTAAAAATAAAAACAAAATATTTATTTGAAATTTTATTCAAACTTGGTAATTTAGAATGAAGTTACAGAATATTCTTTTTTTCAAAGTTTCATGACTTAAAAATATGAAATTTTTTAAATTATTAATAATTTCAGGATTTTAATATTCATAAGTAGTTTTTGAGAAAAGAAAATTATCACCTGAAAAATTCGCTATCTTCCGTGTTTTCCTGCATAAATAGACCTAGTCATATAGTAAATTCTGCCCTTAAAAGACACATTAAGGTTGATGTTTAGGGGATGTCTTTTTTTTGCTCATAACCAACATTTATTTCTTTTGAAGAATAGCATGTATTTACATATGCAGATATTTATTCTAATACTGCCATATTATCTTCTTCTAAAACATCGTCACAAATCTCCAAACCCTAAATTCCGTCTTGTTTTTCTTTTGCCACTTCCAACATTTCTTGTACCATTATTCGCCCTAAACATTCATGTCGATTTATAGAACAAACCACAAATAAGCTATTTTCCCCCATATAATCTGCCCGTAGAAAACTGGAAACACAACTGTCCATTATTTTATCCTGTGAATTTTCCACCCGAGTAACAATTTCTATCAGGCGAACCTTTACAATGTATCCACGCTGATATCTCACCATTCTATTTTCATTGTAGTCATTGATTTTCGTGCGCAAATGGTCTTTGAATGGCCAATTTATAGCAATATCAAGAGCTTGGAAATAAGTAGTTATTCTTGTGGGAATCCTTATTTGATTCATTTTCTTTCTCTATGGATGTTATTTATGTTTTCAGTGTGGTGAGTGCTAGCAGAATCCCACACTAACCGCAAAACACAACTCATTTGGCTTTGGTCACTTGGAAAAAAGAAAACGTTCGTCATGTGTTGGCAATAAGTCTTCCGGTCGATGATCATAAAGTAGATCTTATTTTAGAGATACAATTTATATTGAGAGTATTCTGAAAATCATGCTCAAAAGAGCTTTTTATTTAAAGGTCTTATTTTCAGGGAAACACGATATATTCATTTACATGTACTTACGCTTCCTGAATGGATTTATGAGAAAATTAAAATAAATATTACTAAAGAAACAAAGATTAGGAAGTAAATATATTTGCAATATATTTATACATACTAATATATGCATGTATTTGTTTATCTATGTACGCTTGCATGTATGCATGCATTCGTATGTGTAAACAAACGTGCATGCATGAATATGTATGAATGCATGCGTGTATACATACGTGTATATGTGTGTATGCTTATGTATAACGTTTCCCATGTTATTTCAAGAGCTTCTGGAAAAGTTAAGAACTTGTTTTCTTTATGTGAGAAGATGGTATGTTGTTTCGCTACAAGCCGAAATTCGACTCGTTTTTTTATGTTTCACTGAAAATAAAGGATTCATGGATATTAAATGTGAGTAAATCTATATTCAAATTCAATTTGCTTCTGTTATGATAATTTTCCTTCCTTGTATATAATATTAATACATTGCTGATCATTAACATTGCAACACAATGAAGGAAAGCAAATATAAAACAGAGATTTATTGTAAGTAAACTGTATGGTTTAAAAACACATTGATTGAATTTTCAAGTAATTAGGAGGTTTATAGGGGTGCGAAATTAGTAGAAATAGCTACCACCTAGCAGCTAAAACTACCTTTACTGGTTAGACATGGAGACGAACTGGGCTTGGCTGACATAAATGGGCTACTCATTCCATGCTGCTTCAAGTCTATGCCACTCTTCAACAACCATATTATCTGGAAAAGGTTGGATAGCCAATCTCTGAGCAACTCATGACCAGATGTTTTCAATGGGTGGCAGATCTGGTGGTCATGCAGGCCAGGGCAACAATCTAATACCCTGCGTGTAGAGGAAGGTCAAAACACGAAATGTAATATATGGTCTTCAATCATTTTGTTGGAAGATGGCATTTGGCAGGCACGGAAGATAGAGAACAGTCACAATACGTAATATGTCAGAAATACACCTATCTGCGTTCAAATTACCATCGATCCTAACTAAAGATGTGTGAGTCATGCACTCAATAGCTGCTTGCTTAAACCATCACACTACGTACAGGGCCCCTATGCCAATATCAAATACAAGCAGGCAACGAGTGGTCCCCTCGGAGTCTCCAGATACGTATACGGTCATCAGGATACTGCACATTGAATCGAGAATGATCTGAAAAGTGGACCTTTTTTCCAGTCATGTATCCAACTTTGATGTTCGGTGCACTAGAGTCACCGTCTCTCAATATTTTGCATTGGTAATGGCAGCCGAAGAAATGATCTCCATGTTGACAGTCCATACTTCTGCATACGTCGTCGCATCGTTCGAACGGATACTCGGCGTGCTGCATGCATGCTCGTTTCCTGACTAATGGTCCGTGATGTGGCTGTACGGTTTTGCAGGGCCTCTCTTCCTTACCATCCTCATGACATGTGTGTCCTCTTGGTTGTTAGTCATGGGTGAGCGTGAAGATTCAGAATGCCGTTCAGTATGACCCCAACAAGCATATTCTCATGACAGTGGTTGGATTCTGACCAGTGCGATGGGCAATATCAGGGTACAATATTCCATACTCTCGATAGGCAATGATTCTGCCTCTATCGAATTCCGATATTTGTGGGTGAGCATTTCGTCTTCTTATTTTAGTTATAATAGCATAATTTTAGAGTAAACTCTGACCTTACATAGCACTTTCCGAATGATAAATCCATCACACAACTTTTCATTTATGTAGTGCTTCAGATGTCGCCATTCCTTCTTGATATTTCAATTTTAATGGCCAGCAGTGCACAAGTGTAGTGTTACATTTAGAATATTTGGACTACTTTTCTCTTTAGTGTTTTTTTTTTTTAGCATTTTGTTCTTAAAGATATTTTCGGCCTTTTTTGTGTTTTCTCTTTTCGTTTTTTTTTTGGATTTTGATTTTCAGAATTTTTTTCAATTATATTATTGGTGTTATATCTATTTTTTTGTAATATGTTTCGTTTACTGGTTTAGTTAGACATGTAATTACACAATACCCACCTTAATTGCCTACGACCAGTTACACTATTCGATATATTATTCTCCATTTTTGTCTTGAAAATTGTTTTCTGGGCGGTTGGTTAAAATTTTTCAAAAAGTTTTCTTCAAACTACGTATCTTTTAACTTCTTGATATTTTGTTTATTTTATCTACTTTATCTGATTTTTTAAATTTTATATTATATATATATATATATCTGCATGTCTATATTAAGAATACGTAATTGTATTAACCTTTCAATAAAATAAAAGTAAAATTCTACATAAGAACTGTTTTCCTCTTTTTTAAGATAAAAACACAGGTAAAATAATTATATAAACCGTCATTATACTCACTTGTGAGAGCGTATGTGACGCCTTTCTATTTAAATTCAGATTTCTCTGCCAAACAATTTTTGAAAGCATTCAAGCGAATGAACCCTAATAAAAAAGTAATCATTGTTTGCTCATTTTATTCACTCTTCCCTAAACTCGTTCATGCCTTAGAGCTTGGGGAATATAGAAATGAAACAGAGACAAGAAAAGAAGCAGGTGACAAAGATTGCCCACAGAAATAAAAGCATATAATTAATTATTCATGTTTTTTCCTCACCATCGAAATAAAAAAAATAATACTAGATTAGTAAAAGCGAGCACACATTTTTTTTAAAAATATGCATGCTTTCTATTTTCAAATAAGAATTCCACTTCGTTTATTTCTCGTTTTTATGGTTTAAATTTTTATTACTGCCTTTTTCAGTTTAAAGCATGAGATATCACACTTAAAGTAAAGATAGAAATAAAATCTCGCTGAAAGGCTCTTAGTTGAAGAAAAAAAGGAAACGATTAAAAATTCCATCATAACCTGTTTTGGGAAGAAAATTGTTATATAAAGATATCTGGCTAATTAGGCACAATTCACCGTAAGGAATTATTTACTTCAATAGCATTTTCAAATCAATGATTTTTTTAAAAGACACATAAATGCTTTTTCTACTATAAATTTAAAATCTATACGTTTAAAGATGATCATTCATATTTCGGGTAGGTGAACGATCCCTGACATATTCAAAATTCTTAAATAAAATCAACTAGTTGTCATACGTAAGTTCGGTTCAAACCAAAATAATTCTCAAGGTTACAATGTTGCGCAAATAAAAAAAAATTTTTTTTCGAATTTCGCCCTTAGAAATATATTAGGTGAAATAAAAAGAAATGTAATCACATGAAAAATTCGTGAATGATGGTCTGTAAATCAAGTCACTGTGTAGTAAAAAATGAAAATTAGTGATAATAATAATAATAAATAAAATTAAATTCAACATAAGAACTTCGTACAATTATTTTGTTACAGCAATTGTAGAGCATTTATGAAGATACACGTTATTTACTTGTGCAACCTAACATCCCTTTTTCAACGTATGTACACTTTGTTGAATCGTTACTTCATTCTTGATTTTCAGCGTCGAAACGAATCTTTTCAGATGCGTTATGATATGGTATGCGATCATATTTATATAACATTTGTTGATTTCTTATACGCAAATATTACACAGTTAATATAAATTGTATAATTTATTCCTTTTTTCTTTACTTATTTTCTAAGTTAAGACATTAAATTTCCTAACTTTGAGAAATAATTTGAGGGAAAAAGTTCTTGATTCAGGATCTCATTTCAAATATGTGATTTTATACGAATTCCTTTGAAATTTGTTTGATATATACCTGATTGAGGAGAAAGCTCTGAAAACAAACAATGAACTTATGAAAAAAAATGCCTAAATAAATGAGATAAGACAAAAATATAGGAAATAAATAAATGAATAAAGTTGTATGCAAACTATTGGGTGCCTTTTTTGCCTTATTGATATTTATTTTTTCGTCAGTCAGCTAAAATATGTCTGATATATTTAATCATAACAGAAGATGGAATATAAATGCTTTTCGAAGAGCTAAATATTAGCAAAATGCCGTCTGAAGTCTTGAAAGCTTTCTAGTTAACCTATGCTCACAATACTTTCCGCAAAAATATAATTTTTACTCTCACTGTTCATCTGGATATCAATATTTTTGTGGATACAAGGAGGTAATTTTTAAGGTAGCTTATTGTAGAGACTACGCTACTCTTTAAAATTACATGCAGAAAATGATCTTTTGGACTCAAGAATGTAGCTCAAATGCAACCTCTTCAAAAGTATTTTTTTTTTAAATGCATTCCAAATAATATTTGGGTCAAATAAGTTTTGGGATACATCAAACTTTCAAACATTCTTGAAAGAAAAAGCATTTCTGTATTTTAACAATTTTTTTAAAAATATTTCCTACCTGATGATACCATACAATCGAAAAAAACTCGAATTTAACAAAAATTATTGTTGAATAACTATAAAGTGTTGTACACTCTCCATGTACTAACTAAAATATAGAACAAAAAGTATTTGGACAAAACATAACTTTTTTTACAATTTGTGTAATTCTTTAATAATGTGGTGAACTTTCTTTATATATCATGACTTCATTGAGCCATTTAGGCAAGGGTATCACTAAATCTTCACAAAAATTTCCTACAATTTAGCATTATAATATGAGTCTTATTCTAAGTTCATTTTTGTTGGATATTTTAAATTTATGGATTATTTTTCTCCAAAACTGTCTTGCATTTATTTGATAGGATTAAGGTCTGAACTCCGTGCAGGTGTTTCGATTACACATGAATAGTTAACCTAAGTCTAATGTCTACAAATATGAGCATTATGTTTTAGGTCATTATTCTAATTTTTTTATTTAATAATATGTCAGGTTTTTGAGAATTTTGTTTCATATAGTACTTCAACTATTTTAAATAAAAACATTTGTTCATTTTTTCAACAATTAAATGAAGATTTTCATCACCGAAAATACTCATACAACCATCCATCACGTTCCACAAAAGGAGAAGAATTTCTTCTTTTGAGATTCAGTATCAGGTTTCCTCTACATCATTTGCTTTCTATCACTTCAAAATTTGTCTCTATCACTTCAAAACAAAGTGTTATATCACACTTATTTTCAAAGTGTTATAACAAATATAGCCTATTTGTAAAAGTCTGGTGGCTTTTGAATGTAATTTTCTTATGGAAATTGTGAACAAGACTTCTGTTTGCTTCACTAATGAATGGTTTTTTCTAGCTAATCGCCGATGAAAACAACACTTTCATAAAATGTTTGACAATTTCTGCATTAGAGGACTTTTTAAACCTCTGACACAATTCCAACTTCAATTTAACTGTCCTGGTCTTAAGATTGTAAGCAATGTTCCTTACGTTCAATGAAATGCTTTGGACTTCATTCAAATGGCATATTTTCAACTAGATTTGTTTTCTTTTGCTTCAAACGTTGTAATGCATTGTATATTTACTTACATTTAATAATTCATTTATTTTTCTCGCAGTTTCTCTATGATTCCATTAATGAATTACCGGTTTACTAATGTCAACCGACATTTTACGTCGTTCGACCCATGTTAGTTATATAGCTCTCAAAGACCAATCTCTGAGCATCGAATCCAAATTTAAATGAAGTTAGAAATTGTTTTCTGTATTAATTCATCAAAAGTGATTATCAATAACATTTGTTTCCGCAATTCAATAGCAATATTTTTTTTTATTATTGTTGTTAATTAGTACACGAGAGTGCATTATTTTACAATTATTTATGAACGTTTTAAGTTCTTTTTTAGCTTTATTAATTGAATTCATTCATCATGAATGACATATAAGAGGTACAATTTATTAAGATTAAACACACTTTTTCTTCAAAACTGTTTGAAATTTCAGATTATATCAACGATCTTTTGTCATTGTGTTTATTACTACAAAGCCTATTTTTACTTATGTCTAATCTTACCAATTCTTACTAACCCAATGGCACAGTTCAGTAATTCGCCAGGAAAGTTATGTAAAATATTCGTGTCAGCCATTTATTCAATAACATCAAATGACAGCAACCCCACTGATTTGTCTATCATTTTCTAATGCATATATATTTTGTTCGTATTCTTAGTCATTTGTAAGAAAATTTATTTATTTTTGTTGATGTAATAGAAATTTCTCTGATCGGTCTGAAATGTTCCACTTGTTTACGTTGTGTACACGTATTGAATACTTTCTTGAACAAAAGGAGTATTTAAATGTGAAAAAACGTTATATTATAAGGATTGAATTGATAAAAAAAAGCATCTCCGATTTTTTTTATAAGATATTTATTTGAACCATGCATGTTTAGAAAATGCGAATAAGTTTTCTTCCATTATTTGGCTTTTTTATCACACCGCAGCATAGTCAAATATAGCTTGTTCGTCTCATTGAAGGTTGATACAATGAAATTTAAACAGATTGTATCCGTCATTAGGTGACACAGACTATAGTTTGGCGAAAGTAGATTGGTTTGTGGTTTCCACTTATTATAGTAAAATAATGTCTCTAACTTCTTGTCGAGTTTCTTCTAGAGTGACGTTAAGGCTCTCGTCTACTGGCCATTTTGATTTCGTGAACGTAATATTAATTCTATAAAATTTCTACTCTTTCATATTCTAATATTTTTCATTTGATCTATTTGAATGGAATAAAGTGCATCTTAAAGAGTAAAAATAATAAATGCCTCTGAGGAATTGCTTTTTTCCTCCTATTTTTAAAGACCGGAAATCTCTCACAAATGAATCATTAAAATAGGGTTAAAATATTTTTATAAATGGCAGAAAAAATTTATATTCCGTAGAAGCATTTATTGTTTTTACTCTTTCAAATACATTTTATTGCATTCAAATACATCGAGTAGTAAGAATGTGAGAGCAAATATAGAAATTCCATAGGATTAACATTACTTTCACGAAATCAAAATGGCTGGTAGATGGGTATCTTAATTCGGATCAAATTCAAATGAAATTGATATAAAATAAACACAATTCGGTAATAGTACGTTATAGTTGACAACTTGTAAATTTTTTTTAGGTAAAAAAGTTTGAATTTCATAGTCAGAACTTTACAATAACTTCAAGCGAAGTTTCTAGGAAAATTGTCATCGATAACTACATCTTTCAATACAATCAGTACAAATTCTTCTGTGAGAGAAAGTTCGTCTCATTTAATTTTGTCTCTTAAAACAGTATACTGAAAACAATTTAGTTCAGTGAAGTTGTTGGACTGTTACTCAATGTATTCATAACGAATTTTGTTAACAATTTTAACTTTTAGAAATGTATCCTTAATCCCAGGATTAGAACCCTAAAAATTATAAGTTTATACTTAAGTATTAACGTTACGAGTTCATCATCATATATCGCGAGTTTTAATTTTTGGATAATTTAGTAAAAAGTGAACCTCGTTGTGGAGAAAACAGAGCGTATGTTTCGATGTATCTTTTTCAAAGAATTTTGTCCTGAAGAATGAATGGTATTTTTTTAAAATTCAATTATATAACCGATGCATATCATATAATTGCAAATTGCGCTCAATGGCTGGAAAATACGGTTGAATTTAAAATTATAAAATACTAAATATTCCGAACAATTTCATTTATAGTTATTTTTAATTATTTCTGAAGGCATAAAACCTTTACTTTATTATGTTCAAGCTTTATTTTATATTAAGTATAATATAACGAACACATTTCAGAATAAATTTTATAATAAATATTTCAAAAACTATTATTGTATATGCTCATAATGTTTTGCATACCGATGTTTTAGCATCTCAGCTTTGCTTCCGTGTAAAAAATTATTGTATTCACCGAATTTTCCAATATGTCTTTTGCTCATAATATGTAGAGTTTTCAGCCAAAATGTACAAATCTTAAGGAATATATGAAACTTTGCTAGCGATATAATATATTAAAAATTGAATATTAATACTATTGTAAGTATTAAGAGTAAGTAAGTAGAATTGTAGAGATTACGTTAATAATATGGTGGCAGCATGGTAGGAGAACATTAGATTTAGCCGGGGTGTTCACGCAATTTCGAAGAAGATAGAGAGATGAAATCAGGAGAAAATTAAGATAACATTAGATCAGGAGATTTTGGAGATAATATCCTCAGATTATTACATATTATTCAATGATCCATATTTTTGTCTTTGGAGAAAAAACTATTAATATTAAAGAAATAATTTCGATAAGAAATAAACCAAGAGATTTTTTACTACGAATTGTGACCTGAAAAAGAATTTATGCATTTGCGTATTGGAAAATGAGGCTTACCAATTGTTTTTTTTTCTTATCCATATTTCATTTTAAAATTTTTTAACAATGTACACACAGAGAAACGATATCCTATTCATAAATATACATATTCTATTATTAAGACTTTATAAATTATATTAGTTTGAAACTAGAATGTGATTTTTGACCCTGAATGATTTTTCTCTGAAACTTTCAATTGAACCTTCCATCTGCTTAGGCTCTTGAGGACCGGCATGCCGGAATAAAGGACACTTTTTGGACCGAGCGATCGGAAACGAAGCGTCACCACTGGCTCGAGCATTTAAAGCAATTAAGCCTAATCTTACAGGAAAAATCTATAAAATTAGCATTTAATAGAATGACTGCAATTTTACAAGTTATATATAAATAATATAATACTACTTAACAGGTATTAATATAAATACAATAACAATAATAGAAATTTAATTAAATATACAAATGCTAGAATTTAACTATGCACACGAAAACAAATACTATACACACGAAAAGAATGTTAAAAATACTATACATTTTGAAATTTAAAAAAAAAGGATATTAAGGAATAATAATTTTAGGGGTTAGGCTCAATTGATTATAATGTAAAACTACGCGTTTATTAGACAGTTCAAACTGTGTGTTACATTGTAAAGTGACACTATTTGAAATTAGAAAACAACATGATCCATTTATTGAGCATTGATCGCTTCTATTAAGATGCATACATCAAACAAGTTTCCTGTGTTAACTCTTTCAAATTAAAAACTCTATCACTAACCCTATAATGTGTTGTTTTTGTACGAATTTCATTACATTGGAGGTAGGTGAATACTAAGACCTTACTATACAGGATTTTACATACTTAAAATGTAACTTTTGCACGCTACCATCAATTTATTATTATAATAAGGATCATGGCTAGCGATGTGTAAAAGGTTAAGCAAAACAATTGAATATTGCTTATTTTCTTTTCTTGTTCAATGAGTGGCAGCAGACCATTTGGTATAATAACGCACTCGTTTTTGATTGTAGGTTTGGATCTCGTACTCCTATGTAATTTAGTGTTGCAAAACTATTGCCCTATATTTTAGTTGTGTATGAAGTCCTGATATTATCAGGATTTGAGAGGAAAAAGGAGTAGCAAGATCCAGATCCTGATTGTCTCTTAACTATGGTTCAAAATTGTGTGGACTTTTACCAAAAGTCCTCGGCTTGCTTTTGCATAAAGTTAAAGAAATCAATACCTTACATCAAACTAAATTATTTGAATAAACTAATTGATTGTGTTATGATGTAAAACATTGAAGTCATATTTAACTTAATTGAATGTTTTTTTGGGATACAGATCCACAAAAAGGCTATCATCCCTAAGCCTCATTTATCCCTATGATTGATGGATTGGTGTTACGGGATATACAGCAACAGAAGCTATTTTCTCTCTGATTAATTTCTTTATTAGATATTTCACTACTAATTAATTGTTGTGAGATGTGGTGAAACAAAGAATTTTATCCTTTTGATTCTTTTTATTTAACACGTTGTCTGCTAAACGCGCCTAAATGCTTCTCATAATTTTGAACCATGCCAGATGACCGACCGAAACATAAAACTCTGAAAATTACCAAATGCATATAAATATATTAATTTCCGTCGAAACCACAGTCTAGGGCCCCATGAATAAGGTTGACCCCTAACTACGAGTTCTGTTTATGTATTTATTGAACGTTTTAAAGTGACCCTAATTTGTTATACACAGATTTTCGATAAAAGCAGTCAATGTGCCTGATAATTTGAAACGCGGTTACATGACAAAATCCATCCTTGAAATGACACCTCACTTTCCACATCCCCACCACACTCACGTGATGTATTCGAAATCTGTAAATATTTAGTGTGTACCAGACAACCTACACGATAGTAGTAAATAGTCTGATCTACAAGATTATCTACACGATAATCTTTATTACAAACTCAGCTAGACTAACGTCAGCTTTTATCTCAACAACTCAACCACTCGGCTGCTGCGGCAGCTAAATGATTAATTTAAAATCAATGAGAGAAAAGGATGGTCGTAGTAGCGTAGTGAATATGGCAGTCGACTCGTGGCCGGCGTTTTTCGTTGAGTCGCAGGTTCGAGACTTGATGGTCACAGAAGACCTGCCATGCAGCTGGGGCTGTTAACTCTGTCGTGACCCAAAGTCCTCCCATTGGAGTAGTGAGAAAGTTAGGTGAGGGAGTGCCAGCTGAGGTATAGTCCTCGTCACTTGACCGATGATCAATATTACGAGGTTTGCCGCCAATAACCCGTATTGTTCCTAGTGTGACCTTAATTCAAGCAAGCAAACATGAGTGAAGAAGGACATTTCTTTCTAGATTTCTAACATTGTGGGGCAGAAGGATATAAATAATTGCCAAGAACACACACATAAAAGCTATTGGTATTTAAATATAGCATTGTTTCTAGCGCTAAATATTCATCTAGTACTAAATGTTATTCCAAATTTATGTCTTGTAAAGGGGATGACGTTAACTCTTTTTGTCCTCATGTTGGCTGTTCCAAGCCAGGTGTTGACTTCGTCATCGAACCACGGTTTAAAAATTACGAAGCATATCGGCTGCAATTAGTGGTATATCATGTCTGAAAGAAATAGGCAACCAGAAGTGTTTAATATACATGAAAATAAAAAATCTGCCTTGCTGTGCAGTGGCAAATATTTCACGTTAAGTTGAAGTAGTCATATGGTATAGCTTGAGAATCATGATATTGAGTTATGAACTTCGGTGAATTTGATATGAGCAGCTCAGAAGCCAATGCGGTTAAGTCCAAAACACAAAAATTGAGAAAATTAATGTTTTTTGATACATTAGTTTTTAAAATTCTTGGTTTATTAATTTAATTAGCAAAGTGTATAAAGTCTTTTTTCGAGGTGTAAAATCTGCAAAAAAACAGGATATGTACAGGATGTGTAAACAAAAACGTAAGTATTTATTGAAATAATGACAGCATCTTAAAAATTTTAGGACTTATACCTTTTGGCAGCTGAAAAAGATAAGAAATTCTAATTAGAAGAAACGGTTACAGTTACTATGGATTTCTTGTTTTTCAGTGCTACCAACAAATATCGAAAGAAGAAGAATAATATAATTTATATTTCAAAGTTTATGTAAAAAAATATTGATAAAAGGTGGACTTATTCACAATGGCTTCTGAAATTATTATACAATATATTCAGAAGCTATTGAAAAAAGGGCTGTCTAACCTAGAAAAAAGTAATCAACGAGTAAATCCTTTAACAACTAAGAAGATTATTATTTATCTCATCAAAATTTCCAAAAATCAGAAAATATCAAAAAATGGACTTAACCGCATTGGCTTCTGAGCGGCTCATATATCCCTTACTATTAGCTCCAAATTAGAAGGTATATCATTTACAACCACCACAATTTCTCCACTGCAGTATTTTTTTCAAACCAGCCAAACTAAATAAAAATTCATACAAATATAACATTTATTTACCAGATTTTTGGGCAAGTGACATTTTTTGAGTTTGATAAAAATAAATTCAACTTCTAGTGTGCAGTATTTATTATTATTTAAAAGAAAATTTTAATCACTTACATGTGTTTTAGAAGTTGCACGAAACGGGATCAACAATGCAGGCAATTACATCTTTCTCTCACGTAAGCATCCATCTAAATGTCTATATAATGTCATAACTGTTTTTTATATTTATTAAAAATAACACGTGTGAATGCGCATTCACAGTAAAACTACATTTTAGATATTTATCAGACTTAAAATGAATAGTTACATCTAATAAACTGACTATGTTTACTTTTTGTACACGTCCAAATCATTTCAAGTAGCTCTAACTCTGTGATATACAGTGATTCTTGAAACTGAGTATACAACACTCTTCTTCTTAAAAGTGTAAAACAATATTATTAAATGCTTTTTAAGTTCAATGTTTATAAAAACAATAAAATCACATTACAAAATATATTGGATTAAAAAAATGAAGAATCTGTGATATTTAATTGCCATAATTTCTATATTGAAGATACTGTTTTCTAAGACACAAACTGAGTATACACCTATTGTAATTACTCAATTTGTTTTAAAAAAACACTAATATTTTGCTGCATCTCCTTTTGCATTCAGAACACCTTCCAATCAATGTGCATTAATTTTAAGGAAATTCGCAATTTCATTCGAAATTTTACCTATTTTTCTTGTAATACTGTTTATGAGCATCCTTTGCTCCTAATATTATACTCCTAAACAGATTTTTCTAACTGAGATCTGAGGTTTTCTGTGACAATGACATAGGTTGATTAAGATGGTGTGCGCAATTGTATTTTACAATTGTACGATAATTTTAACTAGACAAGTTTTATCTGTATGTTTTAGTTCATCTTGTTGCAACCGTTAACCTAATTTCTGAAGAATAGCTTAAAGCATTTAGTTTTAAATTTTTCTTCGTGCATTCCATTAATTTTTTTCTAGGACTCCCTTAATAAACTCTTTTTTTTCCTACGCTTTTTGTAGGCATACAACGCCATACAAGAATCGAAACGCAGCAATTCTTGGCCACTTAATATTGAAAATGGTGTTTGGGGGAAATTGTTCAAAATCAGACTTCCTCACAAAACCACCGTGACGATTATTTCCAAAAGCATGGGATTTGCTTCCGTCATTGAATATTATCTTATTCCAGAAATATTGAGACATTTTTATATGATTTATTTCATATGTAATTCATATTTTCTATAAAATTCAAGAGTTTATTTCTGGATATGCGTCTATTATGGTTTGTTTCAAGTCGTATTCTTTAAACTGTGTCTGCAGAATCTACTCTTCTATTGCCGAAAAAGTGGATCAGGCAATTTTTACTACCCTCACCTTAGGAATTTTTCTGAGTTCTCGAATATTTTTTCTATTAGTTATTGAAATGAAGAACTCTTTTCCTCCTTCTTCCAATTTTATTAGTTATTTGACCGATTCTTTTCATAATTAGGAATAATGTTTTGTACCCATGCATAAGTCTTTGAAGTTCATCTGCAATATTCCTTAAAAATTTACATATCACAGATGTTAAAATGAATTTTATGAATTTAAACTTTAGTTTCAGTGTTGATGCTGATTTTCACATCTAAATTCCTCCACCCCCTCTGGAAATCAAATATTAGCGTTTCTAAAAAAAAAAAAATTATTACAGTGAATCATTACAAAAATATAATGGTAGCAAAGTTGCAATTTTTCTAGGTTGTATAATTCTCAATTTTTTGACCCTGAAATATGGGATTTTGAAGTAAACATTTTAATACTCATTAATAATAAAAAAATATTATAAAACATTATCGATTCTTCATTGTTGTTTTTAATGAATACATTTTGTAATGAACATTTTATTGCTTATGAAAATATTAAATTTGAGCATTTTATAATATTATTTTAGATCTTTCAAAAGCTAGATGAAAGGTGTATACTCAATTTTGGGAACTACTGTAGATTCTTAAAAAAAATTAATAGGAGAGAGATGAAACTACTTTAATTTCTTTTTCAACTAGGAAGAATTACATTTTGCTTAAGGTAATTCTAAAATTGAATATGACCCGTGTGGTGACCGGGGATGCCAGAATAGTCTCACTGTAGCTCATGCATGTCGTAAAAGGCGACTAAAATGGGTATCCAACGTCTGGGGGTATAGCCGGGCACCCTGCCCCTGGGGATTATATCAGGGGACCTCAGGGACTTGCCTTCTTTAGGTAAGTACGGGCATCATGACCCCGGGGCACCTTAGTGATCTTTCTTTCCCATGGGGGTTTACTGTCTTTGGTAAACACGGGTGACACAATCCCGGGATACCCTAGCGATCCTTCTCTATTTTCGACCCTCCTTCTTGTCAACCGTTTTTACCTTTCTTTCAACTTTACATCTAGACCACAGTTTAATCTTATTTGGCACAGCATAGCCATATCTGGCTCTGGCGCCCATAAACTTTACATTCACTTTCACTAAATTCGAATATTTGTAAATGCATTTTATCGAGCCACATTATTGCAAGAACTATTAATTGCTTAATGAGTTAGAAGCGCCATTTCGTCACATAATAAATACCAAGAAGAAAAGTTCTAAAGGGCCTTTGAAATGCATGAATATGCTGTTATTGTAAACTTGGAAGTTATTTCTTATTCCATATGTGAAATTAAATAACTATGAACTATTTATATTGATTACCTATATTTGATTCCCATTATGGCTAAGGATATAGTCGAACAAATATTTCGATATAAACTTAGTTTTTTAATAAAAGTATTAGTTTTTCAAATGCATTTGTTATCACATAAGTCTGATTCACAATGTTTAAGACAATTAAAAGAAAATAACTTCATTTCTCTCACGCATTGTCTTATTACTTAAACATATTTAAAACCTTATATTAAATGAATTTTTTTAAATAAATTTCATGCGGGAGATGTTTTTGAGTCAATTAAAGAATCACTATAAGATATTGTGAGCAAATATCATTTGTCTCCCCTGGTTTCTTCAATGTTTTATTTGAAAATAGTTTTAGTAATATTTTATGTATAACTTTTTAAAATTTTGGTATGCATCGAGCGATTAAATTATACATGTGATTAATCGATTTTTAAATGAGAGTTTATAATTCCATATTTTCGTAAAATTGCGAGGATCTTTTCATTTTTTTTAAAAATAAGAACTTGCCAGTCAACCTTGTTTACCAACAAAATTAGAAATGTTTTTGATATTTCTCGTGGTCGCAGGTTCTGATCGATGTTGTTTTCATCGAGTCGTGGGTTCGAGTCCTACCGCAACTAAACACAAGCCGTGTAGCATGACGACGCACATTAAATCTAGTTGAAGTCTCAAATTCACGCATTGGACAGCCCTCAGTTGAATCACATTCTTCATGCAATTTACTGGAAACATAATCCCGTGGGAATCTTAGTGATATTTTTCTCTCCCACGTGGATTACTGTATTTGGTGAAAATGGGTGACGCACCCCGAATAACCCTATAAGTCTTTTTTTCAACCCTCAATCTTTTCAATGAATTTTTAATTTCTTTCCATTTTCAAAACGTCTAGATAACAGTCATCTTGTTTAGTACAGCATAGCCCCATTCGACTTTTACGCCATTAAAATTCAACACCGCATAGCTTCGATTTACAGTGGCACGAACAATTGAGGATACACCTTACTTTTACTTGATAAATCCAACTTTCAATCAAAATAACACCTTAACCAGAAGTGCAAACTGACATTATTCTTAGACATAACAAAAGGTTTAAACGGTAAAATAAAAGAAAATCAACGACAAAATTCTAAAATAAAACTTTTAGAGGCATTTCAAATAAACATAGCAGATTTTACCTCAAAATTGAGGATACACATGAAATTTTTGTTTAACTACCACTGATTTTTGCTTGCTACTAAAGTTTGGGAAATTTATCCTAAACTTTTCAACTTGTTATTTCTGTCTTTAAAGTTGGTTATGAGAATATAGGTAATTTTAATGGAAAATGGCTCCTCGGAAAGAGACTAGTATTGATGTAAGAAAATCGATAGCTAAGGTTATTTAAGAAGGGCACCAATGTGAAATATTGAATGGTAGAAGTCACTCATGTGTCCAGAAATCATTAAATTTAACATGATGGATTGATTCAAAATAAGAGTGGAAGAGGAAGGAAAAGTGGCCTCGAGTGATGTATTGGAAAATTTTAGCATATCAAGATTAACTGAAACTGAGTGCAGTCAAACTAGCTGCAGAAACTTCGAATAATCTGGTGAAGTGTAAGTTCTTGAAACTGAGAATGATTAGACATGTCTGATATAGCAGTCGAGGTAGCTAGAAGAAACCTTTCATGTTGCAAAGTCAGAAAAGCGTTTAGTTTGCAAAATCATGTTGACAGAAAACTTTGGAAGAAAGACCAGTTATTGATGAAAGTAAATTCAACATTTTGAAGACGATGGTCGTCACACCGTTTTATCTAAAAATTTACGTCCTACAGTTAAACATGGTGGTGGTCTTCATGTTTTGGTTGTATGTGACAATGGGTGGGAAATTTAGTTTCTTATAGATGGTGCAAGGACATGCAACAAATACTGATACTTCTATGCATGTAATATATCGAAAAATTTCCATTATGTATCCAATTTTTAGGTAAGATCTGCTCTATGTTTATCAAATATTTGTGAAACTTTAATTTTAGAATATTTTTGTTGATTTTCATTATTACTGAAATTAACCCTATTACGTGTAAAAGAAAATACGTCAGTCTTCTATTCTAGTTAATGTGTTATTTTCATTAAAAGTTGGATTTATGAAGTGAAAGTAAGGTGTATCCTCAATTGTTTGAGCCACTGAACGTACTGGGGAAGTTTGGAGAAAGAGGTGCGACCCCGGGAAGAAATTATTTTAAAAATATCGCGATCATTCAGTTAATTTTGTATACCGATCATTAAGCAAATATCACTATCATAAAGTTAATTTGTGTATGCTCAATCACTTTATATTGATTTTATCTTAAGTATTATGAACTTTTTTTATATGCGATTTTCGAAAAGTTTAAGAGGCCGCGGTTGTCTAGTAGTCATTCCCGGTTTTGGATTCGTGGCCTGCTGTTTTCGTTCAATCACGGGTACGATTCTTGTCAGCTGAAGATCCTCGGTATAACCGGGGCTGATGCACGTTAAATCTGTCGGGGCCGAAAGTCCTCCCTTTGGCTTGGTGTAGACGTTTAGAAAAGAATGTGCCCGCTCAAACGTCAATTGCATCACATGCCAAAAATTGAAAATTACGATATTCATCACTAACAAACCTCGTGTTGCTTCTAGTGTAATGTTAATAAAACCAATCAAACAGCCATAATTTCTCTTGCTCCATTAAGACTTTACCATCTCTCACATGGCCACGACAGCCTAGTGGTCATTACTTCGGATTCGTGGCTGTCGGTTTTCGTTCGGTAGCGGGTTCGATCCTTGGCCTCTGAAGACCCGCCGTGTAGCCGGGGCTAATGCAAGTGAAATCTATCGGGGCCCAAAGTCCTCCCATTGGTGTGATGTGGAAGTTAGGAGAAGCGGGATCCAGCTAAGGTGTAGTCCCTTTCACTATACCTTGGCTCAATATTACGAGATCCGTTACCAATAGCCCTTGTGTTGCTTCAAGCACGACATTAAAATAAAATAAGAACCTACCATCTCTGACACACTTATAGACTTCCTTGGTTAAGTATGAGAATCGACTCTGAGAGACTTAGTGATAGTTTTCTTTCCTATGGGGCTTGACCCGTGTGGTGACCGGGAATGACAGTATAGTCCCACTGTAGCTCATGCATGCCGTAAGAGGCGACTAAAATGGGTGCCCAGAATCTTGGGGTATAGCCGGGCACCCTACCCCTGGGGATTATATCAGGGGACCTCAGGGACTTGCCTTCATTAGGTAAGTACGGGGATCATGACCCCGAGGCACCCTAGTGATCTTTTTCCTTTCCCATGGTGTTTACTGTCTTTGGTAAACACGGGTGACGCACTCCCGAATTACCCTAGTGATCCTTCTCTATTTTCAACCCTCCTCCGTGTCCACCATTTTTTTTTTGTCTTTTTTTCAATTTCTTCTCATCTAGACCACAGTTAAATCTTTTTTACCGCAGCATAGCCATATCTGGCTCTTGCGCCAGTAAACTTTACATTCACTCACACTCTCGATCCTTCTTGTCAACCAATCTTGTTTCATTGTTTTAGTTAATATCTGGGCCACAGATTTACCTTGTTTGGAGTGACATTTGCATATCTGGCTCTTGCGCCAATAAACTTGCCATTCACTTTCACTCACATTCTCATGGGGCTTACAGTCTACTGTAAACACGAGTAAAATAACCTCCTTCCTATATAACCTAGCGATCCAACTTAGAGACCCTACTTTTTATCAAACAACTTACCTTTTTTTCACTTTTTCCTGAGTCTAGATCTCAGATGCAGCACATTGATTGGCGCAATACAGCTGTCTGGGCTTAAATTCCTCCCGTTGGCGTGGTTTTGAAGTTAGGAGAGGGAGTGCCAGCTCAGGTGTCGTCCTTATCACTTGACCGAGGCTCAAAATTATGAGGTCCGTCACCAATATAGCTCTCGTGTTGCTTCTAATGCGACGTAAATTAAAACTGAAACAAAACTCCGAAAAGTTTAAAATCACGATGAAAGAGTACAATTGTAACAAAAAATATAAACTGCTGTTTGTAGAAAATGCAACACCATGAAGGAATCATCAGAATCAAATGAAATTCGCAGCAAATGTCAATTATAGGATATTATGCAAATTAATAAAGTTTCAGAGCCATCGCGCGTGCGCGGCGCGCGCAGCGCCCTCTGAATTGATGCTGAAAGCGTATAAATAAAGTGCTGTAGCGGGACGTTGAAAAAAGTCTATGATTATTTGTTAGTGGCAAACGTTTAGTGAGACCTGAGTATGCCTCCACGACGGAAGAATAAGAAATTCAAGCAACTTACGGAGTTTGAACGAGGGAGGATAATCGGCCTTCGAGAAGGAGGATTTTCCTATCGCGCAATAGCAGCTCGTATGCAGCGGAACAGTTCCACAGTGATGCGAGTTTGGAAGCAGTGGGCCGACGAGCACCGAACAACTCGAAAAACAGGCACTGGACGACAGAAGGTGACGTCAGAGCGCGATGATCGACACCTGCTCCGCATGGCGGTGAATGATCGCACAGCTTCCTCCAGGCAGCTGGCAGCACGTTGGTCTACTGCTACAGGTGTACAATTGTCGGCTTCGTCAATTCGTCGTCGTCTGCTGCGCCGTGGATTGCGTGCAAGGGTGCCTTTATACAGGATTCCCCTCACGGCGAATCATCGACGGCTGCGTCGGCAGTGGGCTCTTGAGCACAGAGACAGGCGAGCTGATTGGCACCAAGTTGTCTTTTCAGATGAATCACGCTTCAATTTGTGGACCCATGATGGCCGTGTTCGTGTTAGACGTTATGCCGGTCAACGCTGCCTTCCTGAGTGTATTATTGAACGACATAGTGGTCGAACATCCGGAGTTATGGTCTGGGGTGCGATTTCGTATCATGGACGATCCAATTTGATACGAATTGAGGGTAATCTCAATAGCAACAGGTACGTCCGTGAAGTGCTACAGCCCGAAGTCGTTCCTTTCCTTCAAGGCATCCCTGGAGCTATCTTTCAGTAGGATAATGCACGCCCACATGTTGCGCGGACTGTTCGAGACTTCTGTTCAGCACAACGCATGCAACTTCTTCCTTGGCCTGCTTATTCACCGGATATGTCGCCTATTGAGCACGTGTGGGATATGGTTGGTCGGCGTCTCGCTCGTGATCCGCGTCCTGCAGTTTCCAAAGACGAACTTTGGTTGCGCATACAAGCGATATGGAATTCTCTTCCTCAAGCAGATATTCAACATCTGTTTGACTCCATGCCACGTCGTATAGCAGCACTTATTGCAGCGCATGGTGGCTGCACCAAATACTGATTTCGGACGCTTAATTTGTTTCTTTTGTTTTGAAAATTTCATCATTTATTTGTATCAGTACAAGTCGTTTCTGCATTAAATTTCATTTGATTCTGATGATTCTTTCATGGTGTTGCATTTTCTACAAACAGCAGTATATATCAATGTTGGAATTGCTGTTATCGCTCATCTTTTTATATTAACACTAACTTAAATTGCGGTTTAGTAATCATGAACTCTAAATGTTACATGAAATAAAAAAGAATTAATTCAGGAAACAGAATATTACCAGATAAATTTTACACGCTTAGTACATGCATATTTCAATGAACTTACCATTCATATAATAAAGTAATACAAGTGATTACAAAATTTCTACAAAAAATATTAAATGTCTGTTTTAGTAAAAAAAATATTATTTTAAAAATTTTCTTATAATTCTAGGACGAAATTAAAATGTAATCAGAATATAAAGATTTAAAGTAAATCTTCACGTTTCCTAATATATTCAATTTCACAATCGAAAATATTTTTTTAAATTTTAAATTTGGAAGACCATTCTAAAATACATAATGGTTACATTTTAAATAGAAATGTCACCTGTATTTTTGGATTTAGCTCTAGCATCGTAATCCTCTTCCTTCTTTCATTCATATTCCCCTCGGGGTATATTATCCTTCGGTGCACCATATTTGATATGCTTATCTTGCCATATTAAATTTGTTTTTGAACGTCTTTTAATATATTTTCTAAAATATTTTCATTGGCATTTACATAAAAACTTTTGTTTTGATCTCAATAAATGTTTAGTCCAGATTACCTCACGTGGCTCTAGCGCAATAAACTCACTATATTTGGTAAAAAACAGGTGATATGCCCCAGAACGCCTTAGCAATCCTTCTCTAATTTTGACCTTTCTTGCCAATCAATTTTTACCTATTTTTTGCCTTCTGGATCGCAGATACATATTGGTTTTCGATTCATATTCAGTACTTGTGACATGAACCTCAAATTTCACATAGTCACCTATTTTTACTGACGTAGTTGTGATAACGTAGTTGATATGGTGGTGAATTCGTGGCTGACGTAGTTTTCATAAATCCATAGGGAAGAAACCTAATGCCTCTAAACAATGTCGTATAGCGGGGCTGATGCACGTTAAGTCAATCGAGATCCCAAGTCTTCTCTTGATGTGGTGTGGAAGTATGGAGATATTGCTTCCAGCTCAGGGCTGCCCTCGTCACTTGACTGAGGATCAAAATCATAAAATTCGTCGTCAATACCCCTCGTGTTTCTTCTTGTGTGACCTTAATAATCAAACATTCAATGTATTGACTGATGCCAATATAAAAGGAGGATTTTACTGCCGTTCGGATTTTTTTACAGCAACAAAAGTACATAGCATACTATATACACCGTCATATTTTAATTTGCTTTCTATAAACCTTTCATGGTTCTCCAAAAGGAAAACTAATATTTCGATCATAAGGATTTTATTTTAATTTGATTTTCCGGAAGGAATCTAATATATATAGTGTTACGAATTTTTTCCTCTCGAGGCGTGTGGGAGTGAAAATCCGGTCCAACTCGGAGGATAACGACGAATGACACTTTATTCGTAAGACTTCAGGACAACACACAGGTAGCACAGCTTGGACAATGACAGATACATAGCACTTGCATAATATTTTGACACAGAAGCAAAACGACTATTATGGGAAGTCACAGTTACAACAACCATGTTCAGTGTACCAGCTTATTAGTGCTCACTGTGGACATCTTCCGCAGTAATATTCTGTACTTCCAGCGCAGGATCCAACGATTCTCAGCAGATACGCATTGCTTCTCCGCAAATTCACCGGGCAGGCGGACAGTTCTCAGTCAATTTACCAATCCATCTCCACAATAAAGAACTTCAAATGCAGATTCCTATAGACCGAATCTTCAGGAGATTGACTCGGCATTGATTCCTCGATCGGTCTACAAAGCAGACTCCACTGACAAACTGATTCCATACACAGACTGATTCCTCCTCTCAGATTCTTGGCAAAAGGAATCTTTTCTGATCGGTGTGACTCCACACCTAAAACTCACGAAAAGCCTCTAACTTCTTTTTCGATTTTTCACCAAGGTTCCAGCACCTTCGAGTACTTTCTATTTGTCACCATGTTTCTCACCAAATCACCAAATCCGTCGCCGAGTTGAAGGAGTCGTTGTTTAAACTATCTTTTGCTAACTGATGACATCTTTGTAAATCACTCTTTTAAGAGATGAGTTGTAGGGAAGCATCAACTCATGTTCGTAACAATATAGAAATAATCGAATAGATCGAAAATAAACCCAGACAAAAATTCGTATTATCAATTTAATAATGAGGGTAAAAAATTTGAGTTTTAAACAACATTACGAACTCCAAGGTTTCATCTAAAATAGTTTCTGAAGAACTTGCAATATCTTCTAATATCCAAGTAACACCTAACACAATAAGTAATATTCTCAATAAAGTTAATGTGCAAAAGGAAGAAAGGTTCGCTGTGAAACGAACAAGAGAAAATGCTTGGAATTTGCTTAGGCCTATAAAATTAACGAAAAGATATTTGAAAAGCGATGATTATTTTCTTCCTTTTTTTTTGTGATGTGAGTAAGTTTTAAAATTCTCTCCAAGTAGCGTTCGATAACTTCGGCTCAAAAGTTATAATATATAAACAAAATATATAATCCTAATTCTCTAATATTGTGGGAAAATGTTATTGTTTGGGGGTGTATGATTTCGATTAGAATAGGAAATTTATGTTTGACGCTACAATAATGATTTTAATATTCATTGATGTATTTCTGTATAACCTTTTATCCAATGCTGAGAACCTCTTAATCGGCAGGACCTTTTAACCGATGTAAACTTTTCATTTTCTGTAAAATAATGACCCGAAGCATAGAGCTATATCACCACTACGTGGTTACTTTTCTAAAATCGAAAACGACTAGAATCTCATCAAAATTCTCAGACCAAATGCGATAAAAAATTTTGGATGCTAATAAATGCAAAAGCTCGAAATTAAAATGTATTACAAGAAAAAAAAAGTTTTAAAAGCTCTAAATGAAACATGTAATAAATATAGACCATGGTGTCAAAAATAATAGTGGTAATCTATGCTCCCAACGTCTTGGGCAGTCTTTAAAGCTTAATGATTTAACATAAAGTATTAGTCTGTATTAATTGTTTATAAATAGAGTACACTAATGAAATATGCAATTATTTTTTTTGCATTATATTATTATACATTTGTGTGTTTAAGAGGTAAAGAATTATTTTAATTTAATATGTATAATATATTAAGTTAAAGAAGTATAACATTGTTTTCTTAGATATTTTGTTTGAATTTATTATTATTTAAGAAAATGAAGCGTTAAATTTGTACAATTTAAAAAAAAAATGAAGGTTGTGGAGTATACAAATAATTATTTTGCCAATTATTTTTACATTTCAAAATTTCAAGTTGTAAGTACTTATGGTGCTTAATTTATTTGAAAATTTCTAGGTATCTTATTTAAGCTCTATAATTTTTATAAATTTATGCTACATTAAACTGTAAAATGTTTAGTTCCTTTTGATTTTAAAGACCAATTCAAAATTGACTTGGATTTCAGTGGTTTGTTTCCTTAAACTACAAGCAATTCAAACATGAATTTATTGGAACTATAAATAGTAAGAAATTGTCTATTTTTCTCAAATTTCATATCAATGGGAATTTCTTCATGACATCGATTATTAAGTTAATTTTGATTTGGTTGTCATTTGCTGGCAAATCAAAACTTGATAGCAGCCACGTTGAGTGGTCGATATCATTTTGTGTCGATGAGACATTTATTTATAAATCTACACCGGAAACCAAGCAATAATCAAAACAATAAGTTGTTTTCGTTCACTCTGCTCCAAGGACGGAGATGATGTTTTTATCGACCAGAAAAGTTACGACAAATAATTTTTGAGATGCGAAAAAGCGTCATGATTATGAATACGAATAACTGATACTTAGACCGTTGTTTAGGATGTAATGATGCTTATTAAAAGGAAACCATTTCTGATGGTACGAGTGACAGTTATTGGATTTTATTGAATGATCCACTTACATTCATCATAAAAAAGGGTAAATTTGCTGCTTAATACTGTGCGCCCCTCTCTACCCTGTAGGTCACCCTAAAAATCATTCTCTATTTTCTACTATTTTTCTTGTAAACCAATATTTTTTTCAAGCCTCTAAATAAGGTACACATTGTTTGTGGTACAGCATAGTGAAAACTGGCTCATGCACCATTAAATTTAACCATCACTCATTCACTTAAAGTAAAGAGAAAAAAAAAAACCCATGAATTTAAAGAAATATTTTAAGGAGTTTTATCTATTCACATATCTTTTATTTACTGTGTTAAGAATTAAAGCTAATTTACCACGTTTCGTTATATTTTCAGGTTTCCCCTCTACTAACTTTGTCAAAAATCAATAATAGTCAAGAAGAAATGTCATACATCACTAGAATGCGCAATGAAACATTTTCAGTAAAGAGCGGCGAAGACGAAGAAAATATAGAACATAATCCTTTTGAACACAACATATTGTGCCCTCTATCAAGAATGCCATATCTAGACATATGTTTACGCCATGCTCTTTCTAAAATTGGGATGTGTCATGCATTTGTGCAAAATAACAGACTTTTCCGTCAGAGGAGGACGAATATTGACAATGATTTTTTTCAAGGAGAAAATACAGATCAATATATACACAGGGAAGAATTAGATCGGAGAGTTACAGAATATGGGCCGACGGAACGTAATTCAGCAGTAGGCTTCATTACAAACTCTCTGCGTTACTCTTTTGATAGTGGCTGGGTATCATGGAGTATGCTGCGCAGACTATTCAGGGATAACCAGCTGGACAAAATACAAACAAATACTTCTGTAGATTACTTGAATTCCTTGTATAAATCTACATGGAGACGTGTTTATGCAGATAACTATACAATGTTTTCTTGCTCAGACACTGCTATCGCTGCCTACGTAAAAGAACAGTTACAAACAAGAAAACAAGTTCATATAGTTAATCATATTATGAAACGTGAGAGGGGTGAAAGAGTAAATAATTTTAAGGTTTTGGAATCCCTTGCTTCATCCTTTTACTATGTACTTCCACATCAAAATGAAGGAGATTACAATAGAATCAATTTTATCATAAGGTCTTGTGCGATAGCAAGCCTTCTTGGCAGAAATTATCAAACGTACGAGATTTTCCATTTCGAAAGCGGAGTGTTACATTTTTAGAAAGATTATAACGTGTTCACGCATACGTGTTCAATTTTGTAGGAAAATCAAATGATACAAAATATCGAAATTCGGATGATATTTTTAGTTTCGTATTTTTCTGGATAGTTGATTTATTACTCTGAAACGTCAAAACTATATGGTTTATTACAATTTTATACATTTTAATGACTGTTTATCCCCTATTTTCTTGATCAGCTGTTAAATGTATATATTATATTTAAAATGTTTCAATAAAAATATTAAACTACTTTATTGTTTATTAAGTATTATACAGGACATTAGTCTAATTTAATTACTTTTATTTTAAGTGGCACACTGATAGTATCATGATTACTTATTGCATTAAAAAACGTTTTTCTGCTGGTTATTAAGTCTATTTTCAAAGTGCAGATTTAAACAAAATGGAAAATGCTTCATATCAGATAAAATTTGAACTATATTATATTAAAGAGTAGAAAAATATAACACATTTTTTAAAAGAAATATATTTCTTCTATCAGAAAGTTCTTTTCTTGCCTCCTTGATTTCAGATGAGCATTAATTTTGAAATTTGGTCTTAATTTTCAAGAACGGGACTTTGTGAAAAGGCCCATTTTATTATTAAAATCTTGTGAAATTTTAACACTATGTATCCTATATATTATTTTGTAAATATCTAATTATGGTTTCTGTTTTGGAAAAATCACCAAAACAATGAATAACTCTATAGAGAAATATTATAAATATAATGTTGTGTACAGATGTGAGCAACAGTGAGATAATTCTTTACAACATACAAAATTAATCTATAAGCCTGATCAAAGATGCTCTGATATGCAGGTTGAAAGTGGTATCAACTTTACTAAGAAATGTAAGAAATTTATACGAAAGTTTAATATAAAAATAAGTATTGGGATGTAATACAGCATGTCTCCGTTCCCGTATAGTGAAGTTAGTAGCATATTATTATCCGAGAAAAATAGGTCAGTTGTACCTCTAAAGCTAAATCTCTTATCGAAATAAATAACCTAAATGCTCGTGATCTAGAATAGATAATTGAGGATGTCATCTATGCAAAAATATTTTCTAAGCGTAATTGTTTCCAATTACAAAAATTTGTCTATTAACTTTTAATTTTTATCTTAGATTTAGTAAATACATTAAAGTTTGAACTTAACAGCAAAAATGAATAACAAGTTATGTCTTCAACTTAAATATTTGAATATAGCACATCAAATTTAAAATGAAAAAAAAAATGTTCCATTAGTCTTTAGATATTAATTTGATGAATGAAGTAATATTTTTTCTTTTGCGCAATTAATAGAGAAACAATTATGGGATTACAAGTAGGTCAGCTATGATATCTTGAAGAATAGGAAAGACCCAAGTTTTCAAAACAAGCTTTCTTGCATTTTCAAGATAGTCATTGAGGATAGAGAAAGTAGTAATGTGATCAAGAGAAGGGTGTTCACAAAACTATTAATACTTCTTATCTCCATGCTCAAAAATTCTACAATAACAGCTTCCGAAAAGAAGGGGGATAGAGAGAGAGAGAGAGTAGTAGCAGTGTGTATAATATGTAACAATTTTAATATTGTCATATTCAGAAGACTTTTCTGAAGAGTAATATCACACAAGAATTCATGGATACAATTGCGTACGATGGCATGTTGATATCGGGACATCCGGGACCTGGTGTTCTCACAATGTGGTTATACTGACCACATCGTAGCAGACTGTGGCTGTACGAATTTATACATTAATTATAGTCTGCTTAATTTACCTGCCATCTAATGATGTTGTGTCACAGATGGATTTGAACCAATTAGTCGACCATTTAACAGTTCCTTTTCATCTGTTAGGGACTTTAATGACATAACCCTTCATAGGGAGTGGTACTAATGGGGATATTATGGTACGAATTCTCTTGAGCGGCAGATTTATCTCAGATCATAGTCTCTGTCAGCTGAACACTGACGAGAAAAAGCGTTTCCATGCTCCTACTGGGACATTTCATTTCCTTGATCTAGCCACTGACTCTCTGAAACTACTACAGTCACTAAATTGAGATGTTCTTAATGATTTACATAATAATAATCATTTCCCTCTCCTAATCTGACAGTTTAATGGTAAAGGGATGCAGTTATGTCGTACCACTTACCATTTCAACCGGTCATAATGGGATTTATTTACATGGTTAGCTATTATAAGCGACACTATGGTTTAGGATCAAGTATAAATGACTCTATCCGAAATGTTACTTTTATCGGGGAAGCAGCTGATGCACCGATTCCCAAAAGCTCTAATTCACTGCCAAAAATGAGTAAACCATGGTGGAATAATGATTCCCAAAAAACCTACAGGGAATAAAGGAAATGGTTGGAATATATTTTTATGTCATCCCATAATCGAAACCCTCATAGCATTTAAAAGGGCAAGGGCGTTTGTTTGCAAAGTAAGGCGTCATATTCAGATAGAATCTTTGATCAGGTATGTATCTGAAATCACATCGTCGACGACAAGTCAACAGTTGTGGGGAAAGGGAAAAGCTGCAAACTACCTGTGTCGGAAATTTTCTATCCCCATCAAGGAAACTGCAAATGCTGTACATTCATCACCGTTTGAATTGGCCAATGTAAACGGCCATTCATTTTCTAATGTGTCAATCTCCGATTAATATAGCGCTCTCTTCTTACCGACTAGGAATCATGCTGACAAGCACCTGTCAACTTCAAGTGTCAGCAACCGCTCCCTTACAATTGTGTCTCTGACATGTGGGAATTGAGAAAAGCCTTGTATTTGGCACACAATACCAGTTCAGGCTCTGATGGTATAATTTATGATATGCTTCGTCACTTGATCGAGGATGCACTTGGAAGTATCTTGTACCTATTCATGCGAATATGGAGAGAACATGAGTTTCCTGGTCAGTGGAAGAAAGCAATAGTCATTCATATCTTGAAGCCTGGTAAAGCTCCGAAGAAATCTCTCCAGTATGGACAGATCGTTCTTACGAAGTACCTTTGTAAGACCCTAGAATGTATGGTCAATGCCCGTCTTGTATATCAGTTGGATAAAAATCAATTAATTCCTTAATTTCAAAGTGACTTCCGCAGAGGAAAATCAATTTTACATAACATCCATCTATTCGAAAGTCAGATTCGTATTGCGTTCGTATGGTGGAATAATTTGGTTTCCATTTTCTTCGGTATCGGAAAGGCATATGGCCGCACATGGCGCTATAAAATACTACGCAATTCTTAGGGTTATGGTCTGAGAGGTCTCTTTGTTTTCAAAGGATTTCCTCGAGGGAGCATTTTGAGCCCACCCTTATTTTATTTGTTATATTTCCCCTATTATTTCTCATCTCCTACCATCGGTTCACAGATTATTGTACCTCAACGATCTGCAAATTTCCTACGAAAGATTGTCAATGCGTCTCATTGAGCTACAAATTAAGACTGCAGTCAAAAACCTGTTTGCATGATGTGGCATAAATGGGCATGGTATATCCGCTAGCAAGAATAGTTGTGTGCATTTTAATAGGAAACGTGCTCTTCGCCCTGATCCTGACTTTTGCACCCGTTATATATCTATTCCCGTCGTCCTTGGCGTCCGCAACTCGGAGTTTTTTTCGACCACAAACTCACTTTCCTTCCTCATATTCTACATCTTCGGAAGAAGTGTGAGAAATTCCACGTATCTTGAAGATATTGTCCAAAACCGCATGGGGAACCGTTCAAACTTCTTTGCATAGGGTGTACCAGTCGGTGATTCTGCCTCGGATCGATTAAGGATGTATCGTGTTAACGTATCTTCTTGCAAAACTACCTTGCGGAAACTTGTCCCAGTCCACCATAATAGTCTGATAATCTGCTATTAAGTTTCAAACATCACTTGTGCAGAGTCTCTATGTGCTCTTTAACCTGTTACCTTTGACTTTGCTGCGTTAGAAACTATCTCTCACTTATTTTTATCCCATGTCATCCATTCAGTTTCATCCCTTACAGACCATGCACATTAGTATATCTTTACGGAGACTGTATGATGCTCGACTATTTTGCATCCATTATTTTTCCGTAACGGTGAAACATACCAAGGAACTCAACCTACATGACTTATGTTACTAACAGCGGAAATTTTCTCAAATTTCCTCCGTGGAATATATCATGGTTTATTTATCATAGCCATATCACTTCATACAGAAACCGCAACACATGTCCGATTGTTTTCCAAAGCCTCTTTGTTTTCCATCGAAGTCAGGACATGGATTTCACTCCAATTTTCACGACGGGTTAAAAGGGACTTGTTACGTTGTCTGTGGTGTCGTTTTGAATGACATCGAGGAAGTTACCGGCTAGACACTTCCTGCAATAAATAGATATTTCCGGATCTGCCGCCATTAGATGTACCCTCTGATTGGTTCAGAAATTCGGATCTCCTAAGTTCGTTACTTATACTGACAGCATGAGCATCCTGGAAAAATTAGTACATCTGGATGATAGTAGTCCTCCTGTTGTGTTTGACATTGTTGACATTATTTGTAGTCTATTTAGCAGGTGTTATGTTAAGAAATTCTGTTGGGTACCTAGTCATGTAGGTATTTTTTTGCAATGAGTAAGTGGATTCGTTTACACGAATGGCAACAAATCCTCTACAGCCTGCAGTCCCACTTAAAGACAGAAGACATCAAATTTTAAAGATTATTCATGAGAAATGTGGTAGGAATCATGAATTCTTAAATGCAGTAACAAGCTACACTCGGTGCAGCCTTACATTGGAGAATAGCTTGTTCTTCCAATGCGAAGAGCGGATGTCAGATTAATTCACTTTCAGTTTGAACACACCAGATTTAATCATATACATCTGTAGCGTGGCAGTAGTAGCGCGCCTAGTATACTTCTCGCGCTACAACTGCAAGGCTACAACATCTTTTGTTTTGGGAACGTGGTCCTGAGTGTCCTTCCTGCCATTTCCCCTACACAATTCATCACAATTTAATTGACCGTTCGATTTTTGATCATAATCACCGTGTTTCTTTAATTGATTATTTTTATACCTATCTGACTTCATGAGGGAAAAACCACACCGTAACTTGTATGCTTTTTTTAAAAAAAATATTGGCCTTTTACACCATATTTAAAATTTTCACATTTCATCTTTTTACTACCTTATGTTTCTCTTGTGTTTTAGAAATAATGTTTTTTAAATGATTTTAACAAATGTTTGGCATGGCATAGAATGCTTTGGATCTTGCGCCATAAATCTCCAATATCACACACACGCTACTAATTTTATTGTTGAACTTCTAAGCGATAGTAGGCAGATTTATTTTAGCCTTTTTTAGAGCCTCTATGAATTTACCGAATTTCAATATTTAATTTTTGGTAGTCAAAAAAATTGGAAAAATTACATTTATGAAGCATCTGAATTATATATCTACAGCATAAAGTCTTTTTTTTTCATTCATGATGTACAAGTGAATATGCAGTGGTTCCCAAAATTGAGTATAAACCTCTATTTCCTTACTTTGAAAATACAAACATATGGTAAATATTTTTATGTAAAGGTTTGTTTTAAGAATAGTAAATAATCATAAATAAGATATCCAAAAATTAAACAGAAAGTTAATATAATAATAAAATTATTTGCATTCTCTGACTAAACGACATAAATTGATGTCACAAAAGTAAGTACATAATTTACAGAAAGTGACCACAACCTGATAAATTACTTAATACTATTTTACTTAAGGTTTTGTGTTTGGTACTGATATGAGATTTAGATCCTTATGTATAAATTTTTTGAAGAAATATTAACTTTAATTTTCAAAATGAGTTGCAAAACGGAAACTGTAGTTCTGGTTAGAGAGATGGTTCGTTAAAATTACTGAAGAAGGTAAACCTCCTGGGAAAAAATGTGCAAGTAGTTCAGCGATGTCACGGATGTTTTCAAAAATCATCAAAACGTAAACAGAGTTCGAACACGTTTAAAATATTTCTGGAAGAGGAAGAATGGAGATCCTAGACAACTGAATGAGTAAGAGGATCCTCCGAAAAGTGACCGAAACTCCAATGGTCAGTGTTTCAAAAATAGCTGCAACCACTTCTACGATACAAATAACTGTTTCTGCGGAAATAAAATAGAGGATTACTCAGGAAAGCAGGGTTTAATAATCATGAGGTCTATGGAAAACCTTTCTTTTCCAATCGAAACCAAAAGAAAAGCTTCCATTTGCTGAAAATTATATTTCGATGTCTTCAGACATTTGGAATTAAGTTATATTTAGTGGTGAGAGTAAATTTAAAGTTTTTGAAAGTGATGCTATGCTTAGGGGAAGCTTAATAGTAATTTCGTTTCTAAAAACATCATTCCTATTGTTAAATATACAGGTAGTTCTGTACTCACATATGGTGCTGTATATTAGCCAATGCCAAGGGAAGTTTAGCGTTTATTCATGGGATCATAGACAAAATTCAGTACTTGAACATTCTGAAAAATAACATAAAGTAAAGTGCTGAAAATTTCGATTTAAGATCGAGTTTCATTTTTCAGCGTGATATTGATCCTAAGCATGCATCTAAAATTGTTTAATTGTCACTGTTGTACAACTGTAAAACGTAGTTGCACAATTCACCATAATCCCCTAATCACAACATTATTGAAAATTTATGGTTACATTTGAAAACATCTCTCCAAAAGCAACATATAATGAGTAAAGACCATTGAAACACTGTTTTAAGGGAATCAATCAAGATAGATACAATCAATTTAAATCACAAATGAAAGAACCCATATACTGGTTAAATCGATGCCACGCTGTTGGGAGCCGTCATTCATTTGAAAAGTTGTGCAAGCAAATATTAGACTGTATTCTTATAATTTCATTTAAAAGTTATGCCAAATGTATAATCAATTTTGTGATTTAATATGTTGTTTTAATATTTTTCAAAATTATATCATTAATTCATTAAACGAGGTCGAAAAAGAAGGTGTACACTCAATTTTGGGAGCTACTGTATATAAAGAGGTGATGGATCCGGAGTAACAATAGAAATGGTTTTGTCTGGAGTAGCAATAAACAAATGGTTTAATTTGGAATGATAATAACAAATAGTATTTGGCTCTTGAATAACAATAAAAATTAAGAGCGTTTGGGGCTTGAATAATAATAATGATAAAAGAAATAATTAAAACAGCATGTAGAAAAATGATATTCCAGACCTTTCTACTAGAACTTTTTCAAAGTTGATAGGACTATTCCAAAAAATATTAATATTAAATTATCAGTGAAGGAAGATATTTTTAATCGTATCTAAGGCTATTTAAGAGAAGAAAAAAATTCTACTTTCTAACTACTCAAGTTTTGTGGTATTATAGAAGTGTTAGAAATAAGATTAATTTTAAAGTATAAGCATAAAGAATGAAAATAATTAAAATTTTAATGAAATTGAAGTGACACCTGGAGATACAGATATGAGGATTTTGAAAAATTGGGAATTTTGCATGTCCAAATGTATCTGCTTCCTTGGTAGATGTGATGAAATATTTCTGCGTAATATGGATGTAAAGTATTAATTTTAGAGCATACAAGTATTCTACATATGTTTAGGTTTCTATTTTATTCTATTTTGTAACACAGTAATTTAGAACTACCTTCCATGTGTTAATAAAGGAAAGCTAGATGGCGCCACATGTTCTTTTGGTTAAAAGCACAAGCACGAGAGGCGCAAGTACGACAAGTGCAAGTTCGATGGAAGCGATAGAGACTTTTTAGCAGAATTTTTGAGTGATGGTCGTGATTTTGTGTTTTATATATGTTTTGTATACTGTCTTGTGTTGTGGAAAGTGTCAAGTATTAAATAATATTTGTTTTTGAAACCCTCCAGGCTGTTCAATATTTTGTCCTTATGTAATAACAACATTAGATGGGATACAATTTTAACTATAGCTTTGAATTTTCAAATAAATATTAATTATTAGATTTCATTTATGAGAAATTTGTAATTATAAAGTACATAGAAGTAAATGATAAACTCATTCTCATATTTATATGGATGGTAAATATATTTAAAAAAAACTGAGTTAAATGTACTTGTCAACAAGTGTGTATAAAATAAATTAACCAAAAATTAAAGTGTGTATAAAATAAAACCAAAATAAATTCTTCCATTTTTTTATAAGTTTCTAATTATATACATTCGGTTTTGTGTTGCTTTTATTTAACTTACGAGCTAATAATTACCAATAAATACTTAAACCTTTCAAATGCGGTTATAACATAATTCATATGTAAGCTACAAAGTTTTCTTGAACGAACATCAATAAATACTTTGAATAAAGGGATTAAATATGTGAAAAGTATAATTTTTTAACATGGATGGGGAATGTTAGTACTTCGTACAGCTAAAAATATTAGTAAACCTACAACTACTGTAGAAAATGTGAGCAAATGTCAAAATGATTTTCCTGTTCAGAAGACATATCTGGAGCAAAATCACTTCTCTCCACACACAGACCAAAGACGCAGATGTCTCAAGCTCTACTGAAATTCTGCTTCTGAAATCTTCCACAATCTTGTTGGAGAATTTTCAGAACCGATATTTACGTGCGTTTCAAATAATTGTGTTTTCTTAAAATATGATGACAAAATTAAATTAGCTTTATGACGGATAAACATAAAATAACACGATGAGAATATCTACTAGAGTGGACTACAGACAGCGTGAACAGGCATATTGTTCTATTTTTGAATGAGGTTTTTTAAATTTTAATAGACCTGATGATTTTAATTTATAGACAAGACACATCATAAAAGAAAAATACATAAGATGGAGTAGAGGTTTTAAAGATCTATTTTTCATGTTACTTTGCACAATGTCATCTGCAGCATAACGGAATTAGTAGTTGTGCCTATTAATATGAATACTGAAAAGTACTTAAGAATAGAAAACCAGCAACTCTAGGAATATTGTTCACTTTCAAGCGTTATTTTATTCTTAACAATTTGGATCTTCTTGTCACCCTTTTAGAGCAGTAAAACTGTTTTTAAAGAAAGAAACTTCAATATTTTGGCATTGTCAACTAGTTCTATAGACCTAAGCACTATAAGAATTGTGAGTGCTTATTCCGTTAGAAATGTATGCAAATGGATGGCGGTATAACTCTTTTCAAGAGCTTGAAGATAACACCTGCACCATTGGATAATACTGACCCTGTAAGAAATTGTTGAAAGTTTCCCAGTTGGAATGGTACATTGCAGAAGTCTTCAAACTGGGTTCCGCGGAACCCTAAGGTTCTCTGGAACTTTTACATGGGTTCCGCAAGAAATCACTATTTGTTTAATCAAAGCGCCATAATTTTAGTAAAATTTTAATTTTTATAAAGGATCGATTTCTTAAAGGAAGTTTGATTATAAAATTAAACATAAATAAACATTTTATGGATAAAATAAAATCTTAAATTTTATAAAAGTAATGTGCAACAAATACATTAACCGAGACGCATTAGATCACACATTAGTCTCTATTCTTTGCTAAAGTGAAGAATCGCTCATTTATTCGTATTTTATTTCACTATTTTCAAGGTATAAAGTAAAATTGACGGCATTCTTTTGAAACGGAAATTTTGGTCAAATAACATTTTCAAAGATAATATTAAATTCTTTTTTATTTGCATAATATTTTAGTAGACCATATCACTAATCCAATAAAAATGTAAAAATTAGTTTGGTCCAACATTAATGCAAACAAAAATTTTTTTGAATACTTTATTGTTCAAAAAGGAAAATTATTTTGGATCAACACTCCTTCTCAATACTGTGATACATCCTAATCCCCAATAAAAGAAAGATAACAATAAATTGATATATCAACCGACACTCGATTGAAACTAAATTTTATATTATGATAAATTAATTCTATATATTTTTGATATAATTTGATATGATGCATTTTTGGATTGACGTTAGAAAAGAATATCCTGAAATAGCCAAAAGGGATTTGAAACGTCTAATATGATATGTTTCAACATATACATGCGAAAATCTTGAAAAAAGATTGGATTCTGAAAATGACTTTAGGTTGCTGATTTCAATAATTATTCCAGACGTAAAAATGCTTTGCAATAAAAAAAACAATAACATCCAACGCATTAAAATATTTTTCTTTTGTTAATTTGTAATAATTTAAAATATTGCTACTTTTGTCGATTATTCACAGAATATATTTCAGAATACCCCCAATATCCATTAGATATCTTTCGATCCACTATCTTATTAAGACGTTTCGATTGTGTAAAATAGATGCAATAATAATTTTATAAATTTGAGTACGATAAAACATTGATATTTTATTTTTCTTCTCAATAATCAAGGGGTTCCTTCAAGCTCAAAGGGTTCCCAGAAATTTAAAAGTTTGAACACCTTTGCTCTAAAGCTTATTGTCATTGATTAACGGGGTTGGAGTTGCTCTGCCGTATACCATAGCAATTTTTCTTTCTCGACCCTTTTCTTGTCAATCAAGAACAGTGTGGTGATCGGGGATGATTAAATAGTCCCACTGTAGCTCATGCATGTCGAAAAAGACGACTAAAATGGATACCCAGCGTCTGGGGGCATAGCTGGGCACCCGGCTCTTGGGGATTATATCATTGGACCTCAGGGACTTGCCTTCTTTATTTAAGTACGGGCATCATGTACTCGAGGCCCCCGAGTGATCTTTTACTTTCCCATGGGTTTACTGCCTTTGGTAAACACGGGTGAGGCACCCTCGAGTTAACCTAGCGATCCTTCTCTATTTTCGACTCTCCTTCTTGACAACCGATTTGTCTTTTCTTCAATTTCTTTTTGTCTAGATAACAGTTAAATCTTATTTGGAGTTGCCTAGCCATATCTGGATGTTGCGCCAATAAACTTTACTTTCTCACTTGACCCTTCTTATCAATGAATCGGTTTTCATTATTTTACAGCCTAGATCACAGATTTACCTTTTTTGGCGCAGTATGGCCACGTCTAGCTCTTGTGCCAATAAAAATTCACTATCTTCATCTTCTTGTAAATCAAATTTTATTTTTTCCCTATTTTCCAAACACCTAGTTCAGTTTTACTCTGTTGGGAGCAACATAACCACATCTAGCTAATTAAAACTCTAACATCACTCACTCAATTGAACTCATATCTTAACTAAACTCGCTCAATTAAATTCATTTCACAATTGAAATCTTAAATCACTCACTCCTTTTTTCAAATCATAGTTTAAAGCCCTAATGCTACTAAGGCCCATTGTGTAACGGAGCTGATGCACATCGAAACTGGTGAAATTCTCAAGTTCTCCGTTTTAGGTGCTGAAGATGTTTTGAGAAGTTGGGACTCATGTGTTAACCTGCCATAAGACAGAGGTTAAAATTACGAAGTGCGTGGTTATTAACTCTCCAGTTGCTTCTCAGTGCTGTGTTATGAAACAATAGACCGGAGTTGTTTCTTCTAGACGCGGAGTCGAGTGACAATGCCTCCAAAGACTAGCAGAGCAATGGGTCTAATGCACGTTAAATCTGTCGAGGCTCCAAGACCTCTAGTATCGTGGTGAAGACATTTGGAAACGAAAGGGTGTGTTTAGATGTCATCTTCACCCCTTGACTGAGGTTCTAAAAAACAAGATCCTTCATCGATAGCCCTTTTGTTTCTCCTAAAGCGACAAATATCACCATCCAACCAACCCCCTTTTATAAAATAAATCGAATTATTTTATATTAAAATAAACAGATATTTCTATATTTTATTGAATGAAAATCTTGTACTTGTCTTTATGTATATGCTCCATGATGTCTGCATTATTTATAGCATAACAAGTTTGCAAATCACTTAAGAATATGACGAAATATGTGTTGAGCTTAGTAATATTTTGGAAAATTTAAATATCTTATAATTTTAGGTTTCGAATTTTCCTTGTTTTACTTACAAATACTGAGCAAAAATTAACTCACTTTTGTGAGAATTTTTTAGAAAATAATAATTTTAATGAGTGAAAAAAATAATCTCATTTTATAATATGCAAAATATCGACACTTAACCACTGCAATTTTAGTTACTATTAAAGCTGAAAATTTGTGATGTACATTCGCAAATCACTTGATTAGTAAACATGATTATTTTTCTAATGAATGTAGTGAGTAATGGTGAAGAAAACAAGTGCGTTATTTACGCATTTCCTTCTACATACAATTGATATTGACTTCAGACAAAACAATATGTTTTAATTACAACAATTTTTAAAAAATTTGATATTTTTAATTAGATATCTTAAACTTTTTTCTCGAAAATAAGTAAAAGAGAGGAAAAAACGTTTTATATGCAAATTATTGAACTTAAATATATTATTCAATAAAATTTCCTTTATTGTGCAATTTTAATGTATATACAATGGGTAAAAAACTATTGCCAATTGTTTAAAATTGATTATATTAGATAACAATGGAAATGCTTGACAATTTTAGCTGAACATAATGAACACAGAAGATATTGAAAACACAAATCTAAGGAAACTCTCATTTTAATATGCATTTGAGACAAAATATACATCAAAAACATAAATTTTCAAGTCAAATAAGTATTGGCAATGTTCTAACTGCTATGCCAATTTTGTTATGTTTAGGTCACGTTTCTATACTGATAGTAAACCCTGCCAGCATAAAGTTTGCAGTGTAACTTCAAAATTTTTAAGACGTTAACTATTACAGGGCAATGACTCTAGTTAAATACATTTTTAAAATATTTAACATTTAGTTAAATTATCCTCTCCAGTTAAATACATTGCCTCAATCGCTTAACATAAATCCAATTGAAAAGTTATGGAACAAATTGGACTTAGAAGTCAGAAAATATAAAATGTCGTCTATAAATGTACTTAAATGGATACTCCTGCAAGAATGGCTTAAAATCTTATTGTTTTTTTCTGTAAGAAATATATAACAAGCTGTTATAAATGCAAAATACATATACTGATTTTGTTCTCAGATTTTGCTGTATGATATTCCCAATACTTTATTTTATATTTTTGTTGTATATTTTGTGTCAAATGCATATCAAAATGGAAGTTTCCTTAGATTTGTGTTTCAGTAATTTCTGTGTTCTATATGTCCATCTAAAATTGTCTTATTTAGGTAAGTACGGGCATCATGACTCCGAGGCACAATAGTCATCTTTTTCTTTACAATGGGTTTTAATGTCTTTAGTAAACATGAGTGACGCACCCCTGGGATACACTAGCAATCCTTCTCTATTTTCAACCCTCCTTCTTGTCAACCAATTTGTGTCTTTTCTTGAATTTCTTCGTGTCTAGATCACAGATAAATCTTGTTTGGCGCATAATAGCCATATCTGGATCTTGCGCCAATAAACTTTATTTTCCCACTTCAACCTTCTTGTCGTCCAATATATTTTCATTGTTTTAACGTCTTACCTTATTTGACATAATATGGCCACATACTGAGCCTGTAAACTTCACTATCACTCACTTAAATCTAAAATTGTCAAGCATTTCTTTTGTTAGCTAATGTGATGAATTATAGGCAACTGCTAATACTTTTTTACCCACTGTATGTTTACAAATTTCCTTCAGGTATATTTCAAAAGCATGTTCTCTTCTAATTCATCGTTTTTTTTAACAAAAATGAAACTAAAAAAAAACTAAACATAATGTAAGTAGGTATTCAAAGAAATGTAATAACTCAAATATTTCTATTTATATAAACTTAAAGAATATACAGTGGCTCAAACAATTGAGGATACACCTTACTTTCACTTGATAAATCCAACTTTTAATGAAAATAACACATTAACTAGAATAGAAGACGTATTTTTACTTTTACACGTAATAAAAGGGTTAATTTACAGTAAAAATAACGAAAATC
>BMAW01000086.1:1804659-1882063 GCA_019974015.1 Nephila pilipes | reverse complement strand
CATGCAACAAAATACTGACTGTCTGTACATGTAATATATCGAAAAATTTCATTGGTGTATCCTTAATTTTTTGAGGTAAAGATCTGCCTATGTTTACTTCAAATATTTGTGAAACTTTTAATTTTAGATATATTTTTGTTGATTTTCGTTATTTTTACTGTAAATTAACCCTTTTATTACGTGTAAAAGTAAAAATACGTCTTCTATTCTAGTTAATGTGTTATTTTCATTAAAATTTGGATTTATCAAGTGAAAGTAAGGTGTATCCTCAATTGTTTGAGCCACTGTATACCAGTTATCTACTATCAAATTACGTCCTGAGTTATAAAGTGGTTAAATTGAACTTTTTACTACACTACTTGGACTATTATCTACTTCAAATGGCTTTTTTGGCTGATTACCAGTGTACAGTTCCATATTTTACGAATAAAATAATCTTGAATCTGCGAATGCAAAACTTTTGTGCCATACATAGATGGTTTGCTCGGCATATAATGTCGAAAGGGACCTCACCCTCTAACTGGTTCTAGTTTCTCATCTATAGTAACGTATTCACCGACATTATATGACTTTTGGCAGTTTCCTACAATTTTTTCAAAAACCTCTCTTATTGGAGCCAATTTATCTCAACGTTTCCCGTTTTGACGAGTTCCAATATCTTCAAAGCGTAGACATCTCAGAAAAAAATTGAAACATTTACAGACATAGATTCTCCGGAATATCTCAATTCTGGTATCGTCTATAGCACAGAGATCTTTCACGTTTACATATGATGATTTATATACATCGAAAATATATAACAATCCAATAAATGCTCTTATTTCGTTTTTTTTTTAGCACCTCTTTCTCGTGAAAAACGATCTTTTATCAATAAAAATATTTTTGAATTTTAATGCAGTTTGAATCAATTCAGGAGAGATCATTAAATTCGATGCTTCTGAAACCGAAATGCCATCTTTCGAAATACATGTATTTCCAGGAAGTTTTTGTGATAATATTTTTGAGGACACTCTAACGTTTGGACGGGATTTCTCTTTTACTCGAACTATTTCTTTATCCCTTCTTAGAAAAAAACTATCATATTCTACGTGATCTTCTTCTGAGCCTGAGACAATCTCTGTAGCAGTATCATGATCACTGTAGTATTCTACGTCGTTTGATTCTGCATTACTATCGCTAAGGTTTTCTTCATCCGAAGATACAGTACCCAATCCAAAAAATAAAAACCCAATTAAATAATGTGCTTTTTCTTTATAATTTCGAAAGAGTGCCATATCGATCAAACAATTAGAAATGCGTTCACGTTTTTAAAACTGTAACGGAAAAGCTCGCGCAGAGTGTGACATACCCGGAGAGCTAATAAACAAATATATTTTTAGAATTCGCTCACTGATTTATCCTCTTCAAGATAATGGCCTTGAGCCACAAGAGAATTCACCCATTTTCCAAAAAAAAAAAAAAAAAAAAAAAACAGGTAGGGAAAAAAGATGGGAATAGGGTATGTGACACCTTGCACGAGTAATGCTGAATTAATTATGTATTTACAATTGAATTCTTCCATTTTATAATGCTTTCTTATCTTTTTTTGCAGAGATTTTGAAGCAGATACAGAAGTAAGCACATATGAGTATGAGATACCCTGCGCGAGTAATTCTGTTTGTTTTCGTTGCGCGAGTAATGCCGGGTTAAGGATGCGCTGAAGACCACATAGTTAGCCACCCCTACGCAATATTGGGAAGAATGCACTGTTTAGCTTAATACTATTAATCATTGAATGTATGTTTCTGAATGGCTTTTGAGAAAGACCAGTGTGTTAAAAATAGGTATTGGTACAAAATAATTTTGCTTCGAATGTCTTATTGATTGCTATTTTAGCGAATCGCACCATGCGTACTGGACCTCATTGTGTGTGTATATTCCGGTCAATTAACAAACCTTATGTTTACATGGTGGTACAATTCTTGACGTTATTTCGGCTCCCTCTAGATATGTCACCTCGAATTTCCGAGCGTAAAGTCAATACTATGGCGTTTCCTACCTTTCTTTTCTTATGATAGACTATTACTTTTAATTGGGGATTAAAAAGAGGGATACTTCTGCATTAATTGCTTTTGAATTATTATCAAACATTTATTTAAGTGAGTGAGTGAGTGAGTGAATGTAAAAGTTATTGGCGCAAGAGCCAGATACGGCTATGCTGCTCCAAACAAGGTTTAATTGTGGTCTAGACGTAAGAAATTGAAAAAAAAAAGACAATTAGCTCACAAGAAGGGGAGGGGGGGTCGAAAATAAAAAAGGATAACTAGGGTATCCCGGGAAGGTGTAACCAGTGTTTACCAAAAAGACACTAAAACCCATAGGTAAGAAAAAAAATCACTAGGGTACCTCGGGGTCATGATGCCCGTACTTATCTAAAGAAGGCAAGTCCCCGAGGTCCCCTGATATAATCCCCAGGGGCAGGGCACCTGGATATGCCCCCAGACGCTGCGTACCCATTTTAGTCACCTCTTACGACATGCATGAGTTACAGTGGGACTATTCTGTCATTCTCGGTGACCACACGGGTCAACATTTTTTTAAGATATGAAAATTCACAACTACTTTATTGGCATAAAAAACGGGAGTCGGTGTATGTTTATCTGAAGGGGGGGGGGGGACATTCAGTAATTTTACTTTTCTAGAACAAGCCAGAAAAGATGTTGGACAACTATGTTTCAGGTGCTAAATATCTTGCTATTTCTTGATAAACGCTTTATTTATTCTCGAAATCAAAAAATTATAAGAATTAGAAAGGTTGAACGAGTGTTACTCTTATAAGCTCTAGTTTTTGTTCAACGGCACAAGCTGTATTGTTAATGCAAAAATTTAATTTTGAAAGTTTACGTCAACAAGTAAAAATTACTGCTTACCTCCTTTATTTCGTTCAAGGTGGCGTCTCTGTGGACGGTGATGTTCATGAAGTATCCGTTGGGTAGCAGTACATCCAGGGGCACGTCCGTGTCCTGATCCGTGGACCAGTCGTCTGACACGGAGTTGGTCGTGTCCACCATCACATACGGGTTCAGCTCCACTCATGAGCCTTCTGAAAATGAAAAAAAAGAAGGAATTTAAGTATTTGAGAATATTCATTTACATCGCATTACTTTAAAGATCTATTCTTTTACTATATTAATAATAAATTACACTAATGTATGCAAAATAAAGAAGGCAAAAGCGGTAAGCTCATATTTTCATAAATAAAGAGGCAAGCTCATGTTTTCTATATGTAGGGAGGCCAAGACAAAACTGGCTAGGAAAATGTTTTAGGAATTTCAAGGAAACTTAATTTGAAAAGCAAACAGATCAATAAAAATTGGGTTGATTGAATGATTGCTTATTAATGTTGCTCTTACAAGCAACGAGCGATTGTTTATTAATGTCGTGCTGAGAGTCAACACAAGGCTATTGGCAACAAGCCTCATAATTATGAACCTTGGTCAAGTGAAGAGAAAGAAACTTGAGCTGACATCCCCGTCTTTAAATTTCCACAGCAAACTTAGGGAGAATTTTGAGCCTTGACAGATTTAACATACACTAGCCTCGCTATACGGTGCATTTTTAACGGCATTAAGTTCGAACCCACGAGCCAACGGAAGCAAGGCTGACCGCGAGGTTACCCGCACCAGTCTGATCGTAGAAATGAGAATAACTGTAGTTAAATATAAATGCATCAATCAAATGGTCAGATTATGATGGAAAGGAGTTAAAATAACGAAACACGTTTTATTACGAGTTATATTTACAAGTATAATATGTGATAAATTATTATTTCAAAACCAAAAAAAGTAATGGAAATGGTGCATTAAGAAAGGAATTTAAGAAATAATCAATAATTCAATACTCTAAAGGATTGTGATTGTGAATAGTTTCAAAGTTCATATATATTTAGCTTTGAATATATTACTTAATTTTTAAGTCTTACTTTACAAACTTTTAAACCGTCTATTGAAAGTTAACATAATCAAATTAAATCCGGAATATTGAAAATTATTATTAATTTTAATGTATTTGTGAAACGTTTAAACGGCGTCTCTCCCCCCCCCAAAGTTATAAATTTAATAATTCAATCTATAAGTGTATGATTTTCACTAGTGATTGAATTCGAAACATTTAACAACCGGTATGCTCCCTAAATCAATTTTATAATTCTTTTCTTTGGGTAGTTGATAATCCGAACACCCAGAGAAATAGAGCCCAAATTTCGACGGTCATTTTAATAACCAGTTTATCATACTCAACAAAAGTAATATACTGAAGAAAATCCCTTTAGCTTGTAAACTAAACAAATAAAAGGGATTTTCCGTTTAGAAAATCCCTTTAGCTTGTAAACTTCCTTCAATTTCGTTTATTTAATCTGTCAAGAATTTAAAAATCGCGCGCGATTCTTAATACATTGATCCATTAATCAAAGAGGTATATATAGTTCCTTTTTAAATTGGTAGAATGACAATTGCATTATTTTTCATTATGTTTTGATACAAAACTTCTTGTTGAAAAATAAAAATAAAATGAACTCTAAATTAATTTTATATACTTATTTTATTAAAGACCATTTATTTATTCTCTAGAACTAGTAAATATTTCATTTTGTTCAGAATAATCGCTCATGAATGCTAAATAATGCATGCCTGAAGCTACATGGAAAACTCTCAGTAATTTAAGGTTGGAAACGTGTTTAGGAAGGCAACATACTGCTTGGTTCCCCCTAATTATAGCATGGGCTATTCTTCTTAAAACATCAGATTTGCTTAAATCATTAAAAAGAATTTAATTCTAAAAATTTGATGTTTTTAAAATGTTTTTTTAAAAAAATAAACCAACCTTCCTACCATAAGTTTTTATTATTGATTGCTTATATTTCTATTTATCTGACTCTGTTCTATTTTCTTTCATTTGTTTACTTTAGCTATTTATTTGACCGTTTGTTCTGAAAATGATCTGAACCAAAAACGTCAAGTGTATTTGTTTTAGCAAAAGATTATTTATCTTTAGATATTTTATCTTTCTAACATTAATTCAACAAACACTAGGCACTTCGTGTTCTTCTGATACGATTTTAGTTTCGGAAAATTATCTATGATCCGAAAGGTATTTTGGAGGGAAAAAAATCTTTATTTTTAGATTTCATCCCCAAACAATTTTTTAATATTCAACACAACGTTTCGGGATTGTTATATGAATATCGAAATCTTTTCTTTACATAAAGTGAATACGCCTGACTGCCGTTATTGACAGCTATTTCGAACGAAGTATGATAATAAAAATGTTAAGAGTACGTTCATTTTCCTAGTTATCATTTTGCTTATTTTTTAAAATAGTTATTCAAGTGTTGGCTTGTGTAACTATTTACTTAATTTAGCCATTCACAAGGCGTTTTTAATACAAGAAACAAACAACTATTGCAAATATATTGACAAAACATTTCGTATCTTATTCTTAAACATATATCTTGTAACACATTCAAAATGTAAACATTGTACAATTCGTTATCTGGCTGTAACCAGATTCTCCTGTAGCTATTTAATCAAATAATTATGCTATGGTCAGGCCACAGTTACACAAGTTATTATTAGAATGTTGAACTGGGGTTACTAACTTCTTATAGGCGTTACAATGCTTGTTACGGAGCATACACAAATTATCTTATATAATACAATAAATGACACATTTTGGTTTATAAACTATTTAAAAAAATACCCATTTTTAAATTTATAACTTTTAAATTTCCTAACAACCTCCAACAGAAAGCGGTTACTTACTATTCCCTCTGATAATCAAATAGTTGTTCAAGCAACTATTAGTATGTTGAACTGTAATTACTAATTTCTCATCGACGGTGAATACCGAAAAAATAATGTTATAATTTTCTACATTAAAATATTGTTAATAAATGGAAGGGTGTATGTATTTTACGTAAAAAAAAAAATGTCAACAAACGAAAGTAAAGTCGTAAGACAGCGAGACTCCACAGAAGAGCTATCGATAGTGCAACTCTCTTCCTGTCTGGCAAACGTCATTTCCGGTGGCGTCCTACCTTGCCAACTTCCGGTGAAGCGAAACAAATTCGATTTCGTATTTTCTGATAAATGAGTCTTCTTCGAGGCGCGTTTTCTCTTTGTAGTTGAAGATGAAATATGATGTGGGCGTACTATTTGTAAGTAACGAATAGGCATGTTCATCCTATATTTCAACGTTCATCTAGCTGAAGCATTTTCGACTACTGGGCCTCTTATGGAATCCGTTTACCTCAAGATTTATTTTAATAAATTTTTACGATTCAGCCTATACGCCAAAAACTAGACATTGAACTAAAATATCTCGATTTTGTTAAACATTTTCTTAAAAAAAATCTCAACTCACTGAAACTGCCTTTATTTTGACATTAGAACGAGTCAAAATGAATTTACAAGTACTGCAATATTAGAAGATACGTAAATATTTAATTGCAATTTATGAGAAACAAAAATATTTTTATCTTTGAAACAAACCGTTAAAACTTGATATAAAAAAGATTTGATAAATACTTATAGCTTTTTTATACTATTTATAAAGTTAAAATTAGATTTATTTTTTTTAAAAAAAAACTATAACAAGTAGATTTATTCAGTTTTCTAGTTAATACCAGAAAAGTGTTTTAGTCCAAACCCCTACGTTGTCATTTCAGTTATTTTGCTATACCTTTGCAAATTCTTCAAATACGTTAAAGATTTTAAGTTGTCGCTATCAAGAGTCATCCATATGTACAGATACAAAAACATTCATCATAAAACTATTTGAGAAAATGTTTGCATGCTGAATTCTTAATACTTTAAATTGAAAAATGGTCTTTGTTTTGATTTTTTCATAAAAACAGCTATTTATATAGTTTTAATCAAAATATTTGTACATGATTCATAAAAGTAAGTTACAAGTGTATGTTGATTTACTTTTTTGAAAAATTTATTCCTAATATAATTGGATAACTTAAGAAGCATTAAATATAACGAATTTTAACAATAAATATAATTTTACATAATTCATTTAATGTAACTTTGTACTTAAATAATTGTAATTCCATTTTAGCATTATTGTACGGACCTAATGTTCTCTACCGTCCTTGATAGATTAAAGGTGGTGTAAAACGCTTCAACAGAGATATTTAATTTAAAATGCAAAATATTTAATAACACTAATACCATAACTATTCAGCTACATACAAATTCTTATAGATTTTTGACAGGAGGCAAAGGGATTCTTATGATCACCCTAGGCCGAGTTCTCTTTTTCTCTCATCAAAGGATATGAAGAACTATTAGGAATTTCATTTCATGATTGATTTGAGATTTATTAAACTTGGACTGTCGGAATAGTGTCTGGTGATGAAAGCACTTAACAATTTATGTATTTTTTAACGTTAAAAATGGAATATTTATATAGGAATGATAACTTAAAATTTTTTTTATGAAACTATTTCGCCATGTTGGAACTTTGGCTCAGACGTGGACCAACTGTTTGTAAACCGACTTATAAGAAATGAGGGTAAATAATAATCTATATAATGGTTATCTTACAGTAAACTAGGATATTATAATTAATTACTCGTATAATTTTTGAATAAAGTCACTGCAAAATAAAATAGGAATGAAGAGAACATAGTTTAAAATTTTCCTTTTTTGAAAAGAAGAGTATCTTCAATTGGTGAAAATGTGGTTTTAAGTGATTTCCAGTCCACAGAATGAGGTATGTGTTATATTTTAGACATAATTCTATTTTTATAAAGCAGTGAAAAAGGAATTTGAAAGCAAAAAATGCATTTTTTTTCTTATGAGAAACAAGCATCAAAAATGCTTAACACAAATTGTCTGTACTTTCCTTAGATTATGTTGCAATAATTAGCACAGTAATTAACAATATTTATAACTTCAATACACACTGTTTAGTAATATTAACAGTTTGGCTTCAGTTGACGTCACTAAAGCTCAATTAGCGACGAACTTTGCATTTTGAGCTGTAGTGAAGTGAATAGGATAGCATCTGAGAACTGACACATCCAATTGGACAATATACCAGTTAAGTGCTAATATATAGGACATCTTCCACGCCTCATAAGGACATTGAGACCCAACTGAATTTTAAGTGATGAAACTAATTATTCACTACAATCATTTGTGAGGAATCGGGACTCAAACCAATGATCAAAAGCATGCACCATCGGCCTAGAAATATCACAAAATCAATAAACGAACTACCATGGACTGTTCCCACGGCTTTCCTTCTTTAAATAGGAATTTATGACTGAGAATTATGAGATATCGGAGCAATCTTATCTTCCTTCCACGGGGTTAACCGTCTTTTATAAGCGTGAGTGATGCATCCAAATTTTACTCTAGCTATCTTTCCCTGTATTCGATTCACCTTGTCTTAACAATACTTACCTTTTTCTTTCTTCCATCACCTTAGTACAAATAGATCAAAGATATATATTTGCAACAAATTCGTGATATATTCAGTTACGTTTATTATTGTCGCACTAAGAAGCAGCGCAATGGCCTCGGACCTCGTAATTGTGAATTGGGCAAATAACGAGGACGCCATCTAAGCTGGTACCTTCATCTCCAAACTTATACACCACGCTTTTTGGATAACTTGGAGCCCGACAGATTTAACGTTTATCAAACCCGCTACATAATGGATTTTTTGGGGCATCAGGACTTGAAACCACGATTCGACGGAAATGACATCTGCAAAAGTGATGTGATAGTACTTTTTGATAGCGCAAGAGACAGGCGTGGTTATGCTGTAATCTGGACATTTGAAGAAATTTTTAAAAAATTTCAAAATTTGTTGACAAGGAGGATTCAAAATAGAGAAGGATCGCTAAGGTATCCTGGGGGCACGTAGCCTGTGTTTACCCAAGACAGTAAGCCCATGGGAAAGAAAAAGATAACCAGGGTGCATCGGGGTCATGATGCCAGTATATACCTAAAGAAGACAAGCCCCTGAGGTCCCCCAATCTAGAAGATCAGTCCCCTGTCATAATCATCAGGGAAGGATGCCCAGCTATACCCTCAGACACTGGGTACCCATTTTAGTCACCTCTTTCGACATGAATAAACTACAGTGGGACTATTCTTTCACATCCGGTCGCTACACGGGTGAACACCGGATGAAAATTCGCGACCATCACCACTAGACTACTATAGGATACAGGGTCCAATGTTTACACCGACTAGATTTCCTTAGAAGACATCAAAAGTTAATATTTTCTTAAACAAAATGAGAAGCATCAATAAAATTTTTTATTCAAGCAAATTGTTCGAAATTTTAGGGTACACCTCCACATATAGTCCAATTAGACAAAAAGCAGAAAAGAGGAGATACTAAGCACTCGAATCATTAGCAAAATGTTCTTAACCCATTGTTTTCAAACAAATTTAATTCGCATGATAATGCAATGTGTTATACTGTAATCATATAAACGATTCGAAACTTATTCTTTCGATTTGCGGAAAAAGCGCGTCGCATAAAATCACCTCCGGAATATACTAGAGGTGATTTTATTTTATAAGACGTGCATCTTATCAGATCGCCCTAAAGACCCTTCGTGTAGCGGGTCTGATGCGAGTTAAATTTGTTGGAGCACGAAGTCCCCACATTGTTATGGTGTATAAGTTTGGAAGGGAAGGGGCCAGCTTTGATGACGTCCTTGCCACTTCACCGAGGTTCAAAATGACGAATCGATTGTCCATAGATCTTGTGTTGCTTCTGAGTGCGACGTTACTATTCTATCAGTCAATATTCCTATCAACCAATGTTTATCTTTTTCTTTAGCATCTAGATGACAATACACAGAGTTTGGCACATCATAGCTAGATTTGTACCATAAATCGCAAATTTCACTCATTCACTTGGGTTTGTAATGAATATGACCTTAGAGTGATTAAAAAAAACTCACGTAACCAACATTTAAAGCTTTCATCAAATAACTCTGGTCATGAAAAAATTTCTTAAAGGATAGGACCCACAATCTTCATCTCCATATTAAGTATGATTTTATTCCGACAAACATCTGAATCAATTCGACCATTGCTGGGTCCTTTGCAACTGAATGTTTACGGAAACGATCAGTTCTCTTATCAGTTATAATGCATTTTCCAAGAAAGGAAAGCGAAACTACACCACAACATTCATGACGTCAACTTTTTAAAATGTGGTCGGAGTTACGATAAATATTACCAGAGTTGAAGCAGTAAATTAGCTTTATCAGCATTACAAAATTTTCAACTCTGAATTGATAAAAAAAAATCAAATGACTGGAAAGTGTTATCATATGCAATTATTTTAAAACAATGTTCATGTCGTACTATATATTCTCAAACAAGCTGCCCACCTTAGAGGGCGTACCTCCCCTAGACAAATACGCGGTCAGTGGAGATCCAGGGGGTGGGCACAGCTACACGTGACCCCCTGTCATAATTACACCCTCAGACAAAATAACATACTTGAAAAGGAAATCCCAACCGAATTTAAAAGTATTTATTTTGTTGTTTACTTCAAAATTGTTTGTTGTGTCCAAGCTGAGGACCGAGTTATCTATCATACTATTAGTGTTTAGTTCTCAATTTGATTTGATTCTTTCGTTAATATTTAGCTCATTTTTTCGATAGACCGATTTAGCATGAAACGAAAAGAAAAAAACAAGCCCATTTTTTAAGTCATGAATTTTTCAAAGAAAATAACTGTGCCTGCCCTTTCCCTTCGATTTTTTCTGGATCCACGACTGACGGGCATTACGATCAGAGATATCTTAATGATCTTTCTTTTCAAGGAGGTTTACTGCCTTTGATAAATGTGGATGATCCTCCCCCTCTTCCCTGTTATATCTCGAAATCTTGCTTTATTTTTTACCTTATTTCTTACAACCAATTTTTATCTTTTTTTTTCCATACTGTCTAGATGACAGATACACATTATTGGGCAGACTTACATTGATCAAAAATAAATGAAAAATGTGAACTAAGATTTCGATGTTCGTGTTTCTTTCAATTCATTCGTAAAGCTTTTATTTGATTCACTTAATATTTAACTACACTAATCCAAATAAAATTAATTACCTACCATTAAAATGAAAAGAAGGAATGTGAAATATAGAAACATTGAATAGAGAATAATTCATTTTTGGATCTGCAAACAGAGTAATAGAAATATTCTGAGATCAAGTTACTCCGTAAGCGAATTTTTTCCAATAATTCAAGCTTTCGGGTGCAACAAATGCGTCTTGTGCTTCTAAAAACAAGTTTTCAGGTTTCTTAATTAACGTTTTATTTTGTTTCTAATTAACGTTCATTTTAAAATTTCACAAATGGATTATTAGTGTCAGTTTTGAAAGTTATTAATTTCAATAAAGCTACACACAAGGTCAAATTTAGCAGACATCTCACTATCCTAAACTCCACACAACATCTGTTGATAGATTGTTTATTAACGCCACACTTAGAAGTAACTCGAGGATTATTGGTGACGGACCTAGTATTTTTAACCTACATCAAGTGAGGAGGATGACATCGAACTTGCACTTCCCTCGCCAAACTTCCAATCCAAGCCAAGGTGAAAACTTTGAGCTCCAACAGATTGATTAAACACGTATTCCCCCCTAACGCTACATCGTGAACTTTTAGTGACATCAGGTATCGAACCCATGACTCGATGGAAACAATGCTTATCATGAGCTTATGACCGTAATCACTCACCTGATGCGACCACATCGGCATGCGAGGACTTTAATGTCAAGTTCAACTAAAGTTACATAATCCCCGTGATGAATGAATTATTATATTAAAATTCATATAACACCGTAATCTGTTTTAGATTCATTTCCATAGAACGAAAATATTTGAACTATTTCACCTGAAGTAATTCTTTAAAGAACATTTTTGATAATAAGAAAGCAGCACAAAATTTAAAAACTGTTAGAGGTGCATGGTGTGATTTTTGAAACGCACATAAAACAAAGATCTGATTTAACTTTTTAATTGCAAAGCTGTGAAAAACAAAATGTGTATATTTATACTATGTAAAAGATTATGCATTCATATAACAGCTAAGAAATCATAAATACGTTTACGAAATAAAAAAAAAATACTCTATATAAAGTTTTGTGAAGAACATATTCAGTCACCCAAGGTGCGTTTTTATTACATTTATAATTATTATTAAATTACTCAATTAAATGAGAATTAGAGTTAACGATGAAATATCGTGAAATTGACAATAATAAACTTCTCCGATATGAAAATTAAAGGAAACGATAAATTATTAAACTGAATACATTTAAGCTAAATGTAATTATAATTGAAGCAAACAATAAAAGAAAAATGAAAAGGAAACCGATACGCCAAAACGCCCCACCTAAACTAATAGCCCCTGGCGTGGCTAAGCAATTATTATTATATACTTCAATATTTTTGGAATTTGCTCCTATAGCTCTACTTCTAATTTACTGGAATCAAGGAAAAAGGGAAATCGAGGATAAAAAAAAATTAAGGATTTAATTGAGGATAAAAGAATGAAATTCAAAGTAGCAAAATATTTAAAAATAAGGAGTCAACTGAAGACTTGAATTATAGTAAGGTTGTATTTAAAATCCTCTGAAATCGCAAAGAGATTGCGTTTGTGGGTATTGATTTAGAATAAAAGTTTATAGGTATATTGAAAAAAGTCAATTCTTGTATATCATCCATCAGTAAAAATTTTTATACTCTGAAAAGAAATAATACACTTGAGCTGCAAAAAGTTAAATTCGTTATATATACCATACATATATAATGAAAGTTAATACCTTTGAAAAAAATTATGAAATTTGTACCATAAAGTCTAAAAGGGAAGTTTATTTATAATGAATCCAGTTAGAGAGATATAAAAAGGAATCAATGGGTATTGATTCTTTTTTTTGTCTACAACATTTCATTAAATAATGGTCTATCACATCACACATAGAGCTAAATTGTAGATTTGTAGGTGCTCATTTTTCTTAATCCATAAATGTCTTTTCCTTTTAACAAAAAACTTCAACTAATTCTTTTACTTAAAAATTCAATTCCAATGCAAATATATTCTTTGGATCAATTAAAAAAAATCCAATAAAAGCATTCCTTACCTTATTTTTAATAATGGCATCTAAAACTTCCACGCAAACACGACATATTTAATAAAACTCTCTATTCCATACTCTAATTTTAATTCACGTGAACCAGAATCGATAAACAATACAGTCCTATGCAGATCTATTTACAAAACATTCGCGCTCAAATGAAACACGGTAGTAAATGCCGAGTGAAGTTAAGTAGCGTTTTCTTTCCACTCCTTTTTAAGAACGCTTTACGATCAGGAATGCAAGAGTATCCGAAAAAGATAATTAGTGTTTGGTTAAGCTGTGAGAGATCTTAGTTAAGCTGCGACGTAGTGCCAAATGTGACCTCTACTGGTGTTCTCACTCGCTCTTTGCAATGCGTTCTGTCAACCGTCAATTCGAAAATGAAGAGGAAGTTGATGACTTACTGATAGTAAATTCGGAAATGAGAGTTAATTTCATCCTGTCACTCAAAAAAGGTCCGGATCTGAGAAAGATGCAATCTTAATGTCACGTGAATAACAATCAAAGATCACTTACAAAAAAATTCGCTCATGAATGTAACGAACACAATTCATTAGTGCATGCATTATGTTAATTATGTGTTTTATGTAATACGTGGAATGATACAGACCAAGGGTCGGCAAACATTTTTTGGGAAGGGTCAGATCACATAATTTTTAGCCCTGGCTGTCCAAGGAGCAAACTCGGAGATATTTACTTGGACGATTCTACACATAGAGCCTTCCCCCTTCCTCCAAAGACTAACTTTTTAAAATTAAGAAGCGAAATTTAACGTAATGTTTACATACAATAATTGACATTAAAAATATTTCCATTCATTGATAAATATATTACAATACTGGTTAAATTTTACTCTAATATGTTAAACAAAACTATTTGTTCTGAAATAATATTTCACAGAACTGGATTATACTCTGGTCTGATTACTCATTTATACTGGAAACATTTTCGAAAACATCCTTTTACTTTGATTATAAGTACTCCTAAACATAGATAAAATCTCTGAGCACATGATTTAATTGACCATATCTATCTTTCGATAGATATTTATTAAATAGGATTAGATCTGCGGCTACCACATTTCAGCTCCTTGTGGAATTCCTTACATCCTTACAATATCCTCATTAAAGACAGTTGGACTCATGTGAAAGGTCAAACAATATTTTTGTTCTCATAACCTTTGACCATTTAGAATCAAAAACACCCCTGAACTAAACAGAACCAATCCCCCTTCCCAAGCAGAAAAACAAAATTTCAGATGCTACAGTTTTTCAGGTGTTATTTCCTGCTTCGGTCGGAGTGCTCAGTGACTAATAGTTAAATTTATCAATTCATCTATCCAACCAAAAGAAAGAACTACGTTCCTTGGTTTGGAAGAGTATGGCCGATTTCATTCCACACAAAATTTTCGAAGAGAGAGGACATTATAAATATCTACTAAAAGTTCTACTAGAACGTCGTGTCCGAGGGTGTTGTATTACTTTTTATAGTGGAAGTCTAGCACCAAAAATATCATTATTTACATAGCAAATGTAATTGCGACAACCACTTTTTTTAAGAATAATCATCTTTAATACTTAAATAAACTACATCAAATTAGCATAAATAGTACTCTATAGGAATCCTGTCATTTAACGCAACCTATGTTAAACCTGCAGCCATATATCTATTTCTTTTACCATCATTTGTAGCATATCATCCCCATTCTGTAGATAAATTTCTCCATCTCCAATCTGCAGAAAGTTGAAGATCATTTTGAAACTCCTCAAATTTACGAATTGGATTTTAAAACATGGAAATGTATTTAGTACTTCCATCAAAATCAGAAAAAAAGTTTTAATTTATATATCTTAGTAATTACGCAGCAAAGTTTATTTTTAATATTTTTTACATAAATAATTTTAACCCGAGGACGGGATTAAAAACTGACGACGGGCCGTAGTTTGCCGACTCCTAATGTACACCTTGCATGTCCACAGGCCGAATGCGGCCCTAGACAAATATATTTACGGTTCAGCCAATTTAATACCATATAATAAGTATTTTACTAAACATGTTATATAGCTTGCCTTTCTAAAATTTCCAAATATACATAGTTATTGGTAACGAACCGCAACATTCACGAATGAACTAATGCAAGAAGTGTTGAATCGACGTACAATTCCCCTCTTCAAAACCAGCGACTATTTTAACAGTGAGTAAATAGGAGTGAGGGTGAAGTTTAATGGTTCAAGAGCCAAATACGACTATGCTGCGCCAAACGTTTGAAAAAATGGGAAAAAAGATACGAAATTGGTTGACAATGAAGAGGGTCGAAATTGAGAAGAATCGCAGAATATCCCGAAGGTGGGTCTTTACCTTTGTTTACCAAAGACAATAAACCCCCTGGGAAATGAAAAAGATTACTGGAGTGCCTCGTGTGAGTGATGCCCATATTCACCTAAAAAGGTAAGCCTCTGAGGGGGAATATTTTAACACCTAGTAATAAAATGCTGTACAAATGATTCGTGAGTCTGACTCTTTATTTGCTTATACGGTATTTAATTTTATACAATATCACCTTTTGTATTTAAATACATTATGAGTGATTTTACAGTAATCCAACGTTTCCGATAATCCTGCTCTGGTCCGATACCTGCCAGATTAACGAGACTGTACTGGAATACCTTTCTCATCATTAGTCATCTGCTGCCTGGGTTGATACGAACATAATATAATATTCTTATTTCAGAGAACAAGAAAAATATATTGATTTGTATTGCACTTATTATTTGGGCAACTATTTCTGAATCTGGGTAGTTAATGTTCATGAAGAATATTGACTTTTATTAATTTTTTAAAAACTATTTTGCGTCAATGATTGCTCTCACACACTTAAGACCCTTACATTCTGTATTTTCTTATAGAGTGTGTATGTGGAAGAGAGAGAATTAGAGACAATAGGAGGTCTTTTGACAATTTACCTAGTAAAATTTCGGTCAAGTCACGAGGACGACACCTGAACTGCCCCTTCTCCTAACTTACACATCACGCCAATGGGAGGACTTCGAGCCTCGACAGATTTAAAGTGCATCATCCCCGAATACGCTGCGGCTCTTTGATGGCAAAAGGCTCTAGCCCACGACTCGATGAAAAACGCCATAAACGAGTCCGCGACCATGACCTCTAGGTTACCGTGGCCATGATTGATTGATTGAAGCAAATAATATTAACATCACATTTAGAAGCAGCAAGATGACTGTTGGAGACGGGCTTCGTAATTCTTAACCTCAGTCAAATGACTAGGGAGACGTTTGGGCTAACACCTCCTTTTCCAAATTTCTACACCACGTAAATAGGAGCTCTGACAGACTTGTGTATCAACCCCTTTACATGGTGAATCTTCAGTAGCATCAGGACTCGAGCCAACGCTTTGACACAAACAATACTGGTCATGGTTAGTGCTATTACGGCCTAAACTTTCTGATTATGGATTTGACAGACTGATAATGAATTTGCCACAGTCTTCACCAAAGAATGTACCTAATCTTGTCGAATCCGTGAATGATAAATGGATTCTATAGTACATGAAAGTAGTGGAGGAAACAAGAAACAAAAATGCATCCAAGGAATTTGCTTCCAACGATGAAATATGGAGGTGGGTGAGTGAGTGAGTGAATGTAAAGTTTATTGGCACAAGAGCCAGATATGGCTATGCTGCGCCAAACAAAATTAAACTGTGGTCTAGACGTGAAGTTGAAAAAAAGGTAAAAATGGTTGACAAGAAGGAGGGTCGAAAATAGAGAAGGATCGCTAGGGTATCCCGGGAGTGCGTCACCCGTGTTTACCAAAGACAGTAAACCCCATGGGAAAGAAAAAGATCACTAAGGTGCCTCGGGGTCATGATGCCCGTACTTACCTGAAGAAGGCAAGTCCCTGAGGTCCCCTGATATAATCCCCAGGGGCAGGGTGCCTGGCTATACCCCCAGACGCTGGGTACCCATTTTAGTCGCCTCTTACGACATGCATGAGCTACAGTGAGACTATTCTGTCATCCCCGGAATATGGAGGTGGGAATATGCTGGTTTGAAGTCGAGACTATAAATGGTGTGCGATAAAAATAGATCTTCATGGCCATTACGTCGTTTGTATACATGCCAATGATCCTGAACATACAGCTCTAAATGCGCAACAGTAAATTTTCTATAACAGTATTAAATTCGTTAATTTTTCTCCTCATCACCAGGCATCAATTCCATAAAAAACACGAATAGGAAATTCTTGATCTGAATGTTAGACACAGGTCGATTTTCAATAAACATGACTTGAGAAACATTCTTAAAAAGGATGGGACTGCCTTTCTAATTTAGTGACATCAAATTTGGTCCAATGTATGCAAAGAAGTCTTGGAGTAACTAACTGTTCAAGAGAAAGGATATCTTGCTAGGTGTTAATTATAGAAGACTAACTTTTAAGCCTTTAATATGATGTGCATTGTACGAATATTTTCTATATCCCATTTATGCCTTACAACTCTTATACCATCATATGTAATTTTTTCATATAAATTTTTACATGGAAATAGTAAATTGTATTATATTATATATATATCTAAAGACTTATTGTATAATGTAACTGGTTTTTTTTTTGACAGCTAGACTTTTTTAGATTATGACTATCAATTTATGCATAGTTTCTGCTTTCATTGTATCTATGCATTAGATTTTATGCATAATGTACCTACAGATAAATATACATTTACCAAAATAAATATAACCATTGATTATTAATTTCTCATTTATAATTATTTATACATATCACATAAGTATAAATAAGTGTACAGATATCTCAATACCAAAGTATGACTTCCATTGCTTTTAATTTTAAACAAATGGGTATTAATTAAAATTGACATAAAAGTGTTCATTTTTCCTTGTAGGAATCGTTTCAGTTACCTGAAGGAAAAATTTATTTAGAAGTTGAAAATCTATCTTTTTAGTACGAGAATCCAATCAAATTTAAATTAAATTTTACTTGTATTTTTCATTTAACTAAATTCCCCCCCCCCCCAGTTTGAGAAAAAAAAAGTATTGTTCCATTAATAATTTATTATTTTATTAAAATGACATTTTTTTAGAAGCAAGAAGAGAGTAATTATATAAATCGCTCGAAGGTATCCAGACTTCTTCTAAAAGGGCTTAGAGCCCTATATATCGATTCTCCGGGAAAAGACCCCCCCCCCCAAATTCTCGGAAGGATCAATGGGAAAACCAAGAGAATGTGGAAAAACAATACATACTGGCATATAATATCGCAGACAAACAAATCGATAATACAGCAAATACCCTTACTTATAATATCGAAGAAAAGTTTCTAAACAAGAGAATATTGTATCAAAAGGAACATAATGCAAAATAAATATAAAAATGCATTAAAAAATGTCACAATGCTACAAAGTATTTAAATACAAAAATATATTCAAAATAACCCCACAAAGAAAATAAGAAACTTAAATACAAACTCAAATTTTACGAAAAGCACGATGCCATCTCATATTAGAAAATTCGATTTCCAAGTCGTCAGAAAACAACTCGGTGAAAAAAGTATACAAATTCGTGAATAAAAAATGAAGAATAAAAAAAAAATCCTTATATATCAAAGTACAAACTATACAGTTATGAAAAAAAGAAAAATATAAATATTTAAGGCTATTGGCAAATGACTTTGTAATTCTGAATAGCAGTCAAGTGACGTTGACGACTTCTCAGATGGTACCTTAAACTCCCCACCACAATTGTATGAGAACTTTAAGCTCCTTTAGAAAGTGAGCAGATGAAAGTTGAGGTTTGTGGCGCAAAAGCTGAAATATCTCTGCTGCGCCAAATATGTATCTGTTATCTAGATGTCTGAAATGGTAGAAATTGGTAGACAAGAAAGAGAGAGTTGAAAACAGAAAATGATCTCTAGGGTATACCAGAGATCGAATAGATCTCTCAGATAGATAGTTCAGAGGTATAATTCGTAGGGTATACCATCCATTTTTACCAATGACAGTTTACGCTTTGGAAGAGCAAAAATAACCAGGATACCATGGGGTTACTATTTCGTACTTATTTCAAGAAGATAAGTCCCTGAGAGATTCCAGAGAGATATAACATGTATTAGCCTAGCTGTACGATGGGTCTCCAGGGACATCATGACTAGAACTCAAGACTAGACTGAAATAACACCGAATATGAGTGCGCAGTGATTGCTATACATTTAAGAGCCCTCAAGGATAGCCATGAATCAAAATAGTTTGATCAGCCTCGGTAGCCAAGTGGTATTAAGCTTTCGGCCGTCGTAGTTTTCGTTGAATCATAGGTTCGAGCCTTAATGCCACAAAAGACCCACTGTGTTGGGGGGGGGGGGAGATGCAAGTTAAGTGTGTCAAGACTTCGTCTCCGTGGGCGGGATGTGGAAGTTTTGAGAGGAAGGTGACTTTGATGTCCCGACGGATTTAGCAGCACCACTATACGACAGTGTTTGGAAGTAAGGGACCAGAGCTTGCGACCTGTAAGTTATGAGGTAATTACTCTACTAACCAGAATACCAAGGCTTCCCCCCTCTCCCTTACAAGCAGCTGTTATATTCCAATGGTCATGATCTCGAGTTCAAGGGCGTTGTTTCAGTCTAGACGTGAGTTCAGGTTCGAATTCCACTAAAGACTTGTTGAGCTGAAGAGTTGATTGTTCTTCAGTTTGATAAACTCAAAGACTTCAAAATTGTTCGTAAGTCTGAGGGACTCGAAGACTTCAAGTTTGAGTAACGTGGATATTAGGAGAAGGAAGCGCCAGTTCAGGTGTAGTCTTCCTCACTTCGCAGATATTCAAAATTACGAGGTCTCTCTCCAATAAGCATAGTATTGATTCTAAGTGAGATGTTAATAAAAAAAACAAATCAAAATATATTGATCAGATTATGATATGTTAGGTTTACCGTACAGTTCCGGCCGCTTGTGAAGGGAAAGGAAATATATTTTTCATACGTTTAATAATATATATTGTACTGTATAACTTTCCCTCGCTACCAGTATTGTCTAAAAATATTCCAGATAGGTGTCTCATGAGTTAAGCGAAAAAAATTTCCTTAATCGAATCGTTATATGCACAAATCAGCTCGCTCGGAACAAAACGAGCCTTTCTGTAATGTGTGGATTACCTTCGAAAACATCGTACGAAAAAGAGCATACTGTGATCCCAGACAACCTACTCCCTCTATCTCTAAGTCGAGTTTGAGCATCAACAAAAGAATTATGTAGGACTTCCAAAGTACAATGTATTAAGAGTTTTTGAAACCTAACAAAAAGATCAATTTGTATAAATGCTGTCAGCATACGGATTTGTACAAAGCACTCAAAGAAAACAATGTTCAATAGGAAGGATATCAAACTTTATCTGCCAGATCAAACACTGCTTCGGCCACACATCAGAAAATCTCACAAAACTAGCCACAGAAATTCTGTCTCATCCACCCATTCGGTTATAACCTGTCTCTCGAAGGAAAAAAAAACATTGAAGACAGAGGCAAATGTCAATCAAGCAATGTTTGAGTTCTTCGCCTCTAAAGACAAGGTAATTTTCCCAATTTGGTACGAGGAATGTTCAAAAAGTACTTGTATCTGAGCACAGATGGCATCATTAAAGCAGATTGTAGTTACCATTGGGTACTGTCATCTGTTAAGCGTCACTGAAATAAATTTCACATTAATTCATTAGTTAATTTTGATTTGATAGTTATTTGCTGTCAAATTAAATTTTAATTTGGCATCAAAAGTCGAGGTGTCGACGTCATTTTGCGTCAAGTTGTCACCGTCGATGATGCCAAGTTTCATCCTTATGCATCGGAAACCAAGCAACAATAAAAACGTTGGACTGCTTCAGGTGAATATGCTCCAAAGAAGGCGAGGATGATCTCATAAACCGGAAAAGTTATGATGAATAATTTTTGAGTTGCGAAAGGCGTCATGATCACGAATGCGAGTAACTGAGACTTGGCTAGCGATCTATTGAGTCAGGATGCTTACTAAAAACAAACAATTTTCGATTATACGAGCGCCATCTCTTGGAATTTCTAGGAACTTATGGCACCCGGCCAGAGTTCATAAGTAAAGATGGAAATTATATTGCATCAAAATAGTGTTATTTTCTTTCATTTCACAAATGAACAGAATTTTATGGTAGACCTGCTGAGATATATGAAAATCTTCCAACAAAAATTTAAATTGAAAAGAAAATAAACAACATTTTCGTTGTTAGGAAAAACTTATTCAGATGCTGAAGATCAAAATTTTTCGAAAGGCATCAATTTATGAATTTAAAATAAATTTTACCTGAATTTCGCTTTAATTAATTAAAAAATGATTTTTTCCCAATGGATTCCTTTGAATCGTAATTATACTATGGTGAGAAACAAAATTCAAGGAAAAGAAAACATTAAAGCGTAAGAAATCAATTTATTTGAAGAAAAGACGAAAACAATTTTTTTTCTTCATCTTTTTGCCAAATAAAAATACCTTTCATTCGAAAGAATTTCTTTTCATTAATTAATTTGTTTCAAATATTAGTCGTATATTTAATCTGTATTCGTATATTCTACCCAAAAATTGTGATTGTGATGTTCACTAATAAAGCAAAATAATTATTTTTACAAATTTTTACTCTTGACTGCTACGATGTTTAAACTTCTGTGCCTGACAGGATGTTGATTTATAACTTCTGATGAAATAATTCTAAAAGATATTACGAAGAAGAAATTTCGAGAAATTCCGAGAAAAAAGAAATTCCGAGTAATAAAAGAAAAAAATTCAGCGTAAGAAAAAAAATCCGGTAGAAAAAACAGCTACCCTGAAGGTAACTCAAAAAGAATAGTTATCTTTAAGATACCGGAGGAGAAGAGAGATTGCTCTGGCGAGAAATATTAGAACAATAAACAACAAAAATACAAATTAATCAACTGTTTTTTTCCTTTGCATTAAATTAAAATAATACAAAATAATTATTTTTATAATTCTTTTAGAAGCAAGGTACATCGTCGTTCATTTCGGGTCTTATTAAGCGATAAGTTTTTTCAACCGAAATAACTAAAAAAATTTTAACAAAAATTCTGTTTAACATATATACTCTTATAGAAATGGATTTCTAAGCATCTAAATTAGAAGTACTGAAAAAAATGTGTGGATTAAATGTTTTATTCAAATCATAAAGAAATTTATAAATAATAGGTTTAATATATAATAATACATTAGTATATACATTGAAATTAGTATTATGTATAGTATTTCTCGTTTTTTTCAGGTTTGATTGAATGATTGTCCATTAACGTTACATTTATTGTTCTTAACCTTGCTCTTAGACGCAAAGTGAGAGTAATTGGCGACGGACCATATTTTTTTTAACCTGGGCCAAGTTACGAGGACTACACTGAGATGGCACCTAAAAACTTCTAAGCCTCCACACCACACCATTGGGGAAGACTTGAACCTTCAAGAGGTCCAAGTCTTTAACGCGTATCTGCCCCGTTACACTGCGGGTTTTTTATGGCATCAAGATTCTTTTTCACGTCTCCACAAAAACAACTCCAATCGCGAGTTCATGACCATGAACCATTACGAGCAATGCAAGCGATACATAAAGCATAACCTTATAATTTTGACCCTAGATCAAGTGATGAGGACGACAACTGAGTTGGCACTCTTTTTTCCTACCTTCCACACCCTTCCAACGAGAGGACTTTGAACCTCGACAGACAGTTTATAAAAGTTAGAGCGTATAACATAAAAGACAAATCTAGCTAAGCTGCACCAAACATTTGCTTAAACCGCAGTCTTGACAAAAAAAAAGTAGTGAAGGAGAAAAATGGTTGATAAGAAGGAGGATCGAAAATAGAGAAGTATCACTTGAACATCCCGATGCTGTGTCACCCGTGTTCATCATAAACAATAAACCCCATAGGAAAGAAAAAGATCATTAAGGATCATGATGCCCGCACTTACCTGAAGAAAGTAAATAAGCATCTGAGGGGTTGAGCCCTGACAGATTTAACTTACATTAACCTCACTACACGACAGGACTAGGACACCTGACTGGACGGAAACAACGCCAACCATGAGCTTACAGTCCTACCATTCATCTACTACGACCCGTTCTTCCGGGTCTTTTGCTTATTTCACTGTTCCCGGATATCAAGAATTCTCTTCATAGAATTCCAAGACAGACCCAATACTTCTTAAAATATGTGGAACTAAATTAACTCTTAAAGTCACTCGATATATAATATAGCTTTCTTTTACTCTTTTGAAAAATTCTTCAATTTCTATGATGGGAAAAGTAAAATTTTATTTCTGTTGTGTTGGGCAGTCTTTTAAGAAAAGTGTTTAAAAAACTACTCGTTTGCTTGAAAGTTGAGATAAACATAAAAAAAACAAGCATACACTTTGAAGAAAAGGTTAAAATTACAATCAAATGAAGAAAAGTCATTAAATTTAATTAAAAAAATATCGTTGGGTATCAAATATTTTCTTAAAAAAATAATCCTTATTCTAATATCTAAATCGCGCTCTGACCCAATAGAGTAAGTTCTGCTGCTGAACATGAATACTCTTCTCCATTTCGAAGGAAAATAAAAATTGTTTTGAGTGTATCAAAAAGAACCTCATTTTTGATGACAGATGACATTGCTAAATTGGTGTTATCATTGTAGGTGTCAAAACAAATGTGAGACCCATTCATAGATTAGTTTTGATTCGGCAATCATTTGTTCCAAATCAAAACTAACCTATGAATGAGTCTCGCATTTGTTTTTGAATTCTGCTCCTAAGAAAACGATGTTATTGACCGGAAAAGTTATGATGAAGTTATTTAGGGATGCGAAGGTTTTGTCATGCTCTTGGACTTGATAGAAAAATAAAAACGATCACTGGACAATATTGTACTGAATTATCCCCCATTCCTAATACCCTATAAGCTATTGCTAACACGGGGTTTTAAACCCTCTCATATACAAATTATTAATTATTGTACTTTAATTTATATAAAGTTATGTTTTTACTTTGTATTGGAAGAATTAACGCATTAAAACACAAAATTAAATAAAAAATATCACTGAAAATTTTAATTAATCGTCATTTTGCTAATGCCTTGATAGGGAAATCTTATTAACAATGCCGTTGTTAAAGAAATCCTTAGTCAATATTTCACATATTTCAAGATGAAAAGTTAATAATTACTGTCAAACCCCGTTAACAAGCGGTTAGGTAACACACGAGTCTGCTTTACATGAGGTTTTATTATAACTTCTGATATCACTCCTAGACATTACCTCGTCATAATTTTTATTTTCATTTTTATGAAATTCAGATTAATCATTTGTTCGAATGATGTCACGACTTCCTGTTAAGAACAGATATTAAAACTCTTTTTTCATTTTTATTTTACATGTGAGATTCATCATTTTCTCAGAAAGTAAAATGTTCCAATTCGGATTAATTCTTCTGTAAAGGATTATTATTTTTTTAAACAGTGAGATAAGTTGTACGTTCATTCTTGTATTTTTCATAATATTCAAAAATCATGTCGAAAGAGTCTAATAAACGTGAACAAAAGACTTATATGATCGAGGAGAAAATGTTATCAAAAGGTGTGAAGCAAGGAGAGAAATTGCCAGAGAACTTAATACATCTAAAACAACACATCGTGGATGATTAGAAAATGAGGATAAACTTCCTCAATTTGCTGATAATGTTAATAATGACAAAGGAATGGCCAGAAAAGGGGCTAAGATAGTGGAAAATACCAATCTTGTCAAATATTATCGCTCAATTTGATTCAAACTGCTACTCGCATTTCACTTAACTCGCGGTTTAGTAATCATGAACCCCGAATACCGCGTATTAATGAGTTCAAACTGTAATCTAATATTTAAAATTATATAAAAGCTCTAAGAAAAACGTAGGGGACATCAGAGGCTTGTTTTTTTAGGTAGGCATCATGACCCTGAAGCACCATAGTGCTCTTTTTCTTTCCCAAGGGGTTTATTGTCTTTGGTAAACGCGGGTGACGCGCTTCCGGTATACCCTAGCGATCCTTCTTTATTTTCTACCCTACTTATTGTCAACCAATTTTTATCTTTTTTTCAATTTCTTCCTCCTCTCGCCTGGATCATAATTTAACCTTATTTGGCGCAGTATGGCTACATCTGGCTTTTGCGCCAATAAAATACGTTCACTCACTTACTGTAAGTAAAACGTACTTAAAATGTGGTTATTATGATGTCAAATATTATTTTTCAATTTGAATTTTGAGTGAGTGAGTGTTGAAATTTAATGGCACAAGAGTGAGATATGGCTGTATTGCGCCAAACAAGGTATATCTGTGATTTAGACGTTTGAAAAATAAGAAGATAAAAAAATGGTTGACAAGAAGGATGGTGGAAAATAGAGAAGGATCACTGGTGTATCCCACGAGCGCCTCTCCCTGTATACAAAGACATTAAACCCCATGAAAAAGGAAAAAGGTGGTTCAGGTGAGTGAAGCCGTATTTACCTGAAGAAGGTAAGCTCCTATTGGAGTCATTTGCATTTTGTATTATCTAGAGAATATGCTAACAATTAATATGCCTAATATAAACTTAAGGGCAATCGAATGACATCTTAAAATTCTTTTTTTTAATATCTAAAATTTTGCTTATTGTTTCCAACATTACGCTCTGTTATCTGTACTCTAATAAAAAAAATGTCATGTGAAGGAGCAACAGTATCTTTGAGAATTTTAATTTTAAGAAATTAAATATTAGCAGGAAATATTTTATTTTTACCATATATTACTTATAAAATATACATTACAGGGAAAAAAACTTCATTTCCAAATCAACAATTAGATAAAAGTTTTATAGTTTTTTCAAAATATTTAAATATATTAAAATTTCGACTACTTTAAACAAAAGTTAATATTTTTAAGCAACTATTTCTCAATTTTTTAAAAGTGCTCCTCATAGCAATGTGTATGGATTTTGTTGTATTGCTGTAATTTGAAGTTTTGGAATTTTTTTCTCTTAGCTCTACGAAAAACAGAAAAAAAAGTTTTTTTTTTTTTTTTTTTTTTTAATAACTGTATCTTAATACTCACTCCATATTCAGAATTATCAGACATGTCATGCAAAATAACCACAAAAGAATTTCAAAATGCCATATTCATTACAAAAAAGTCTCAGCATTTTAAATGTACGTTCGTCGTGAAAAATAAAAGACTGTGGAAAAAGCAGTTTAAAGTTGATGATTTAGATAAAGATAAAATTGAAGTTTAGAAAGAAATGATTTTTTACACTATTAAAATTAATTTAAATAACTCCCTACGTGTTGTAACTAGAGCTAGGAAATTTTGTGCATATATTTAGAAAAGTCGCACAGTTAAAAAGGTAATTAATTGTTTTTCAATATTTTACCAATTTTAGGGTACTGTGTCTTTTTAATAACTTTGTCTCTTTAATTGCAATAATACGCGCTACAAACACATTGAAGCATAAATTAAACATTCCTTTTTAAAAAGTCAAAATTAGCAAATGGAAATTGTTTAATTGGTAAAAAAAAAAAAAAAAAAAAAACTGTAAACAAAAATTGTAAAACATTAACAGAAATCGCATAAAAGCAATTCTTTACAAACTTAGAATCACAAAAAAGCAATTTAAATTTAAAGAAAACAAAATGAAAAGTTAGAAATAGACTTCAAAGAAATTTATTGCATAATACAAATACACAAAACACTAATCACACTAAATTTGATCCAGAAGAAACATAAACTGAATTTTTTGATATTTTGAGTCCTAAGCTTCTCTTAAACAATAAATATTATAAAATAACAAGTAGAGCCTTAAGCAAATGAGTTGTTGCAGCGAATTAAAATTTACAAATTATAATAGGATGCTACAAGTATTTTCTCTTTTTCCAGCATTGAATATTAAAATTCATATTATTCAGCAAAAAATGTTATTTTCATGTTCGATAGTAGATCTCTGTCAGTTTTTATGAAAAGTATTATCACAAAAAACAAAAGTTTACAAAGTATCACCTTTAGGGTGGGGGGAAAGGTAGTTTACTAAATATACGCAAACATAAAACAAATATCAGAAGTAAAAGACAAAATTCAAAAATTTAAAGAGACGCATCACAGAAAAATAAATATAATATCCCTATGTATTTTAAACTCAAAAAACGACAACTCTGAAATGGTAACATAATTTAAAAATTCTTCTCGAAAAACAATGCATTGACACAATTATCAATTTTATCATATTACGATCAATTGTTACAGCCCATTTTCTTCTGATTCAGTTCCATAAAAAAAAAACAATTTAAAAAACAAAACATTTAAGCCTTCAGAAGAGAAGTAACTCACCTGACTTATACGTCCATGGCACAGATGGTCAGCGGCTTGACTTCGAATTGTTTTTGTGATTTTAGTGTTCCTGTGTCACCGGATCCAGTACCGAGCATTCGTTTATCGGTCGCGCGCAGACACTCCGAACAATCACGTGATTCGACAAGTGTGCACTTTTCCATCTCCTAATCGGAAAAGTGTCTCATTGTTTGGTTCTTCGAGCTGCCAAATATTGACTCGGAAGAATTGTCGCCAAGATTTGGCACCGTATTGGTTATGGATTGTCAAAAACGAATCGAGAAATTGGACTCAGTTAAACACAAATAAAAAAAATACCTGAAATATTCTGAAAATCCTGAATAATTTGGTTGCTATAGAAACCCGCCGTTAATTTGGTTTGAATAACCGAGAAGATCGAGCTGACCAATATGTAGTTACTTATGAAAGAGTAAATAAGTCAAAGTTCAGATATTGTTTATCAGTATTCAGTTAAGCAGAGCTAGGTGTAAGAACGAAATGGTTTTGCAATGTCCGTTTCAAATCGCACGCTGAACAGTAAAGTACTCGCCAATACAGGATACAGAAGGGATTTATTTTTTTCATTATGGAATTTTTCTGAAAAATTTCTAGATAATCCTTTGATTTTGAGAAAATGTCTAAATTTTCAAAAAAAACCATTGGTATATTACATTAGAGTACCGTAAAGTTTTAATAATTAATCGAAATAACTGAGATATCTGGATAAAATTTATTCTGTATATTAATTTAAACTTTTGTACATGTGTTGTAAATTAGAGCTATTATTCGTGTAGATTTGCTTAGTTTCACGGAGCCGTAGATTGAGTTTCTAGTTTAGTTTTTATTAATGTCGCACTAGAAGCAACACGAGGGCTATTGGCGACGGACCTCGTAATTTTGAACCACGGTCAAGTGACGAGGACGACACCTGAGCTGGCACCCCCCTCTCCTAACATCCACACCACGCCAACGGGAGGACTTTGGGCCCCGAACAGATTTAACGTGCATCAGCGAGCCGTAGATTGAAGTAACCCGTATTATGAGGATGATAGAGTTTAAAGAAAACCTACTGAGTTCTACATTATGACGGCCATCGAAAGTTTAAGAAATATTTCGTAAATGGATAACTCTGGATGATAACTATAAAGAGGAATCTTAAGAATGGTAAAAAAAATTAAGTTTCTAAAATATCATTGATTATTTTAGTAATAATTAAAACTTTACGATCTTGCGGATTACTCCATTCTTCGGCTCTGTAAAACTGAACAAATCAACAAGAATAGCTATAATTTATTGTATTATGAACAAAAGGGTTCAACTAACATGCAGAATAAATTTATCCAGATATCTCGGTTATTTCTTAGTAATGATTAAAAGCTTACGATACCCACCTTATCCCATTTCGATTTATTTAGAATCAACCTATTATTTTGATTGCTTCTTCGTTTCCGGTAAAAAAGTGATGAATTCAGGTCCCATGGAAGGGACGACACGACGGAAAATGATGACGATAACTTGACGCGGCAACAATCAAAACTAACTTATGAATCAGTGGCATATTTGTTTTGGTGTCGTTTTATTATGTTAGCACACAATGGTAGCAACAACTAGTTTCAGCCACGCTGTGACGTTGGACTATTCGCTGTTTTCGCTTCACTAACCTTGGGGACTTTAATTAAGATTGATTGCTATAAATAATTTCTTCCCAACCAAAATGAAACGTGATTAGATAAATTAGAGGCTGGTAGAAATAAAGTGAAGCGCTGTAGATAGGAAAGTATATAAGAAAAGTTAGAGTCGCAAGATAGAGGTTGAGTGTCACTAGCATTGAGTATATGCCTTATAGGTGGTAGCCGAGATCAAGAGTGCCTACAAGGGAGAGTGATTGTGGTAAAGACAAGAATCAAGTCAACTTCTACCGGGAAGGTTGTGGTAAGCTAACTTTAATTTGATGTTAGTGAGACAGGCAAATATATCTAGGGCGGTACTTTGGAGAGTCGGTGCTCATTTGTCGTTATAGTGAATAAACATTGTGTGCGAGATCTGTCTAACGTCTTCTTGCAAATGTTATTGACTCTTTAGTGTTAGTATATTTTGCTTATCTATGGCACAAGAGGCGAATAGGAATACTATGTCGTCATAACGCCATCTATCGTTTACGGAAGAAAGCAATGATTGGATTATCTTTTTTGTGTCACTGCGAAACTTTAATTTTTTTTCTATTATGTTCAGTTTTGAAATGCTAGCTCGAGCTCGGTTGATATTCCAGGAATAGTTGTGTCTACGGGACTTATAAGTTTCAGCGTTATTGTTAAAACTGAAAACTGTCTTGATGTTATGAATGCCAAAAGTTAAGTTTGAAACTAGGATTGAATAATATTTATGTAACAAGCGTTTCAGTTCCGCAAAAAGATTTGTGGAACATATGCTGGCAGAAGGTACTTTTCACTTTGTTGAGACTATTAAATGAAAAGCAACCACAAATGTGGGAATTTGAAGAAAAGAAAAAAGAATAATATTCTTATTCACAAGGTTAGATCGACCTGATTTATAATTAACGTCACCCTCAGAAGCAACATGAAGGCTGTTGGGAAATGATTTCGCAATTCTGAACCTCGGTCAAGTGACAAGGACGATACTTGAGCTGGCTTGTTCCTCTCCAAACTTCCACACCATGGAGAACTTAAAGCCTCGACAGATTGAACGAGCATCAGCCCCGCTACACAGCAAATCTTTAGTGCCATCAGGACTGGAAACCACGACTCGACAAAACAATTCCGGCTGAGAGTTCGTGACCATGTCCAATAGGTTATCATCGCCGTTTCATAACGTTATATTTCATTCCAAATCAGCATAAACATTTGGAATGAAATCTAACGTTTCATTCCAAATCAGCACAGTCTTACATTACTCTGCCGTTGGAAACACTCGAATAATAAGCGAATTTCAAATGCCCAAGCGGAGTTTAAGACATATGTCCAATTGCCTTACCTCGGAAATGCAACTAATAATCAGCCACCGGGGATAAGTACGTACAATTTGTTTATATAAGTAAAATAATAGGTTGAAATCTTGAAAGAATCTTCATAAGAAAAATTTCTTGAAGAAAAGAAGACAATCAATTTGATGCTGACGAAACAGTTACCAGATATTTTAAATTATATCAGCTAAGAAATATAGATTAATAAAATCCAAAGTTATCCAAATTGCATAAATATTTTAATCCATCGTATTAATTTACATGCATATTCATTGATACTCAAAAATCCGTGGTGTTACAGTTTGTTCAAAACATCACTCCATATAGATCAATGCAACTGGTTCAAGTAACTGAATTACAATCTAAATATAACGAAGTTACCAGAACCAGAAGCTAAGGCAAAGATATCAAAGCTAGTTTGACATGAAATTTATTTTATCCTAACGTTGCGTATTTAGTGATCAAATTTCATACAAAATACAGGGTTATTAAAGACGAATCATCCAATTTCAAAACTCCATATTTTAAAAAATAAACGACAGAGAATGAAAAGTAATACATAAATACAGAGGAAAACTGTGGAAGTCTTATATTGTGAACAACTGGTGAAATTTATGAGTTCGTAAAGCTATTTCACGAACGCAGTTTTAATAGCTTTCACGGAACTATCTCGCAGTTTGGTCGGTCGCAGTGGACCAGATGACGTGATATTACACAGCTGGCCTCCTAACTCCCCTGATATGACCCTATCAGAATACTTCCATTGGGAATTTGTAAAATGTAAAGTGAATGCGCCACCTTTGCCCACAAATTTATGTGAACTGAAGCAACGGGTTTCTGTTACTGTACAATCAATTACCACGGACACTTTACAACATGGCAATGAGTAACATATTGAATTGACATTAAACGTGAAGCTAAAGGAAGTTTAATCGAACTCTTGTACAGAACACAATCCATATTTTCTCTTTGTATTCTTGTGTTACTTATCATTCTATGACGTTTATTTTTGAAAAGAAAAGAAAAAGAATTTTGAAATGGGATGAATAATTTTGAATAATCCTGTGTGTACTTATGGAAGTTAATAAATATTTTTCATAGCTTGTCTATATTCCGATTTGTTTCAGGTATTGACTTTGAGCCAGATACGATTACGTAACATATATCGAAATTATAATTTTAATGGCGATTTAAAGATTACTTATGGGTCGCGTTGTTAATAAACAGTTTAATAAAAATTATGCAAATTATTGCAAAACATTTAATTCATATTATTTAATTTGCTTCATAATTGGTTGTTGTATGAAATACAGGAACTCGGTATTCTAGATAAATATTTATTTAAAATTTCAACATTTACTTAGGGTTAGCTTACTCGCCAAATATAAACACTGAATGTCGCCAAGTGTTTGCACGAACGGAGAAGTCGTCGAATTGTAGAATTGATAAGCGCAGGGAGAACAATTGATGAGATAAGGATTTCGTATTAATTTTCTCCCTCGCTCTCGCGATTCTGCTAGTTTAATACAAAACATTCATCGCAATTCAGAGGTTTGGTCCAGTTTTTTTAACTCTTAAAGTCATTGAAGTCAAAATCCAGAGACGGATTTTGTTTAGTGAACATAATTTAGTTTTAATGTTTAAGATCAGATAATGGTCATAATACGTATAATTGTTTAAAACCGTGACTTTCAATCAATGGTCCGCGGAAAACTGATGCTCCGTGAAACTACTTCCACTGTTTGCGAAAAAAACAAAATCTTCAATCAAAAATGATTACGCATCAAAAAACAAATATGAAATGATAATTGATGGGATTGCAATCAACAAACGAGAATGACAACCTTTTTACTCGTTATTATTTATGTGATTTGGTTTAGCTTTTATTTTCGTCGCACTGGAAGCAACATGAAGGCTATTGGTGACGGACCTCGTAATTTTGAACCTCGGTCAAGTGACGAGGACGACACTCGAGCTGGCAACCCCTCTCCTAACTTTCCCACCACACCAACAGGGGGATTTGGGGCCCGACAGATTTAACGTGCATCAGCCCCGGCTACACGGTGAATCCTTCGTAGCATCAAGGCTCGAACCCATGACTCAACGAAAACCACCGGAATTACAAATTTAATTCAAAACTAAAGTAAAGCTAAGAAGTCTTCAAAAAAGATTGAGATCAAATTAATCAAAAGATTAACATTAATAAAAAAGATTAACGTCTCACTGAGAAGGAACACGAGGATTACAGGAGACGGACCTCGCAATTTTGAACTTCGGACAAATGTGAAGTGGACAACACCAAATATGACACTTTCCTCTCCAAACTTCCACGCCGACGGGAGAATTTGGAACCTCGACATATTTAACGTGCAACAACTTTATTACATGGTGAGTCCTAAGTGGAATCAGGGTTCGAACCCACGACTTGATGAAAACAAAGCCGATTGCGAGTTCCCGACGATGACCAATGGGCCACTCTGGCCAAAAAGAGTGAGAAGTTTTCTCTTTAGGTTATTTTTTTATCCTGAAAACGCGTCGGTTAAATGCATTGTTCTTAATAACAACTAATTATGTTATCCATGCTTTCTGATAGAGCTTGTTTCATCATTTTATAAAAATTGGTGAATTTATAATTATGCTAACACAAAATGTCTTTAAAAGTATTTTGTTGTCTCGTTAGTCAGTTTATGTATATAAACAAGAAAATACAATTTTTTTTAAATTTTTAATATTATAAATATTTTCTGGTACCTAAATATATGTCATTTAAAATAGACATCGTTAGTTATATCGAGAAAAAGAAAAATGTAATGTTTAATATATACCAAGGAATGATGATGTCAAAGTAATTCAGTAACAGTTCTGTATTATATATAATATTACTGCTATTATGCAAAGCAGTTGAATTCAAAATACAGAAACCTTTCTTTAACTCTGTATTTGTGTTCGTTCGGTACATTCCATAATCCGACACTGATAAAGCCGTTCGTTTTCAAAATTTTTCTCGTGTATTCGGGATTTTGTTAATCTTGACCGTCGGGACGCGATACAATGGAGCTCGCATTTTCGCCCTGAGTTTATCGTAATTAACAATTTTCATTTCTGAATAGTGTTTCTTGTTTTCTAGAGTGTTATATGTCGTGTTCGCACAATATTACAATTTTGTACGTAGAGTGTATTGTACAATAAAATATTCTCGAATCCCAGCTAGTATTCTTCAAGTGCTAATATGAGACTAGAGTAGCTCGTGAGACAAAATTTCTTTGGGCCATCATTAAGCTGCTTTAATTTTTCTTTTGTCCATCTTTTTTTTTTTATCAATAAAAGAATATTAAATTAAATAAGTTTTGATTTCAATTTTGTAGATCCCAGAACGATGAAATATTTTGTCGGATATTTATACCATGTACACAGGTTCAGAATGTGCGTAAACACGTTAAATACATGCTGCACTCCTTTAAATTCTTATCTAAAGTGATTTATTTGTAGTATCTTTTTTAAAACTAGAAGGACACTGGATAATCCCTCAAAATCATTAATCCGCCTTGGTCGTGGGCCCGGACATGCCGGATTAAAGAGCGTGTTAAGTAAATGCTAAAGAACAGGATTTTTTCAGTCAAAAAATCTCATAATAATTAATATTAGCTCTTGCTTGGTTATATCATATACAAAGTTTTTCAAAACTCACGAGCAAAAATTTAAGGGGTGATAGAAAACATGTAAGTAAACAATTTTCACCACAATGCACAGGCGGAGAGAAAGCGGTGAACCGCCTGTTCACGGCACGGGAAAACTCTCGCGTACTATTATCCGGACGATCTTCCACTCTTTGCAGAATGTCCTTTTCAACTTGTGATGTCCTCAAACTCCTACCACACCCTGTATGATTCATGCCGTTTTCACGCAGGCACCGATGCAATTGCATGAACATTTCTGGCACGTGTCTTCTCGGAAAATGCTGCCCGTACAGTTTTTCGGCTTCCAAAGCATTCTCATTCGCAAGATCAAACAAGAAATGCATGTCCGCCCTTTCCTGATTACTGTACGTCGCCATGCCTCCTGAAATCCTCGATAAAAATGACGATGCGTAAGAAAACTCGCGTTGTATGCTTTCCATTATAGCGCCATCTAGCGGTCCACCACTTGCTCTCTGCCTGTGCATTGTTTTATAAAAATTGCTTGCTTAGATGTTTTCTATCACCTTTTAAATTTTTGACCATCAGTTTCGAAACACCCTGTATATCCAGCTCTTATCGTCCTTAAATTTATCAATCATTTTTATCATCAATAAAAGTGTAAATTTCCTCTTTACAATCCATGAACCCTACAGTGTTGGAGAAATATGGAATATATATATATATATATATATATATATATATGGGGAAGGGGCGTGTTGAAAAAACCGTCAATTCCCCGTAATTTCCTTTCAGAAGGTGTGCGAGATGTAAGCAACTTTTCTTTCGTTCCCGAGAGCTACTACATTAAACATTTCACTTTAGCTGCACAAAACTGTTCCATTAAATTAATTAGCTACGCCGGAAACGGACTACACTCCACGTAAAAGAAACTTCAAATGTTGGAGATTTTAAATAATACTTATTTTAATGCAAACAGAAACATCTTCAATCATTACAACAGTAGACCGATAAAAAAATCTATAGAACAACACATAATAATAATGTTTTTGTTGCCAATCGCACTGGAGCAAATCTGTTCCATAATCATTTAAGCAAACGATTTTTTGTAATATTTACTTTTTTTTGAGAGAGAGAGAGAGAGAGGCAAAGAACTATTCATTTATTTCAAACTTAACATTTACAAATTTAAAACTTAAGTGAGTGGAGAAAAGATCGTCTGCTCCTTTTCTTCAAATCTCCTTACAGCTCCGCAGTCAAAATGACGTCAAAAAATGGAGTAGGAAGCCGCCACATACATACACATATATATATGCAAGAATAAACGGATTATTTTAAATAGAAATTATAAAATACGTATTGATTAATTGATAACATTCGGCCTTTAAAAGCAACACTATGACTTTCGCAATCACTATGACTATGACCATTTGGCTAACACAGCCACAATCTATTCAGCTAATATATAGTTATATATATAGAACACCTCATATTCACACCTCACTGTATGATTCAATATCATACGTATAATTAATTCTTTTCATTACCAATAGATGCCTCATCTTTAATAATAAAAAGTTAATTTTTGTGGCATTTTACAAGCAAATACTAATCCTTCAACCTTTTCTTTCTTTTAAAAAAATTAAATTGTTCACTCTTTAATTATTTTTCACGAACCCCCCTCCCCCCTTCCTCGCCCCCCAAAAATTGTACGAAATTAATAAATGCTAATCTACAAATTTCAAGTTCAAACTACTCAATCAGTTTCGAAAAGCGAAGAAGCGTTTTTCGTAGAGAAAAAAATTAATACAGATCCTTCAAAGTCTGGTAGTTCATGCCTATGGAATTTATTTCGTGTTAAATCTATCCGGAATACAGAATATTTGGAGACTGGAATAACTGGGATATATGGGAATTTGGAAAGTGACATACGTGTATGTGTGTGCATAAGTTATCATTGTGTGTCAATTTCAACCTAAAATTCAGTAGTATTAAGACAATGATGAAATTAATTTATAACAAAATCAAAAATTAATATTTAGCATAAATGAAGTTCGGCTATTATGGAAGTCCCTATTGAAAAATAAACAGTTAAAATCATTTCAAAGAAGCAAGCCATTTATGGACTTTGCAAGAAGTTGCAACAACTTAAAAGTTTCAGGAAAGTAAAGCAAGAGTTTAATATAAGTGGTAAAAATTTTACAAAATTTTTATGTGCATAGTGATAATACAGTGCACTCACACAAAATACTCAATACTGTTTGGGTCTATAGTTGAGATTGTGTTTCATAGATGGCGCCACGCACTCTTAAAAATTTACAGAACACAAAAAATAAATAATAAAACATCGATTTAATTACAATTGTTATATCAACCAGATATTTTTTGAAAATAAATATCATAAGAAGAAATATTTGAACACAAATACATTTTTGATAATTTTAATGAATTTTGATAGTTTACTTGAGTTTTGAAACTTTCTGAAAAAGTGTCAGTCGTTATCCCGTATCTAAATTTCGAGGTTGAAGAGATTTCAGCAAAATTACAGTGATACAGACAGGAAAAAACTGAATATTAATTCAAGCCTAGTTTAAAATTTATAATCGAATAAATTTAAAGTTATCTCTGGAAATAAAATTCCAAAAATAAGTCTTAAATTTCGACGTTAGGAAAAAAAATACAGTTCATAAATAGTTCTTATTTGATGGTTACAAAGTTATGTACCCATGAAGAATTGCTCAAGTTATTGTAAGATCGAACTATCATAGGCTTAAGACGCTTTTTCCTTAAAAAAAATGTTGAGCACGTTTTGATTCGGTAACAGAACAGAATTTTTGATATTTTCTAAAATGGTCTCATATTTTCTGCGACGCATTTAGGCGAAGTGGTATTCCAAACATTAACGAATAGCCAGATACAACAAAATGTTGAAGTTCTACGTCTTGTATATTTTGAAAAAATCATCCAAAATATAAAATATTATTTGCTCTCCAAAGTAAGAATACCACGCTCATTAATATTGTTGACGTCTAGTTTGGCTTCACGTGTGGTAAAAGATAACTGAATCTTCCCTGGATTTAACTACATGTAATGCTCTGAATCGCTTACTTCGTCCAGTTATAGGTATTAGATGTTCTTCCTATTCATATTTTTTTTTCAAACGATAATTGACGCTTGTTCTTATTTATAATTCCATTGTTTTTTTTAACAAGTTTATGTAATACTTAACGTCAACAAAAAAAAATTTTCAGTTTGTCACCAGGTTAGAAAAAAAGTTAGTTCTGTTACAGTGATGAGGTGAAGCGCATCTCCATTCACGTTTCCTCCATTCCTATATAGTTTAGAACTTGAAATAAATTCTTAATTTAATATAAATAGTTTACCGTAACTAAATTTATTAAACTCTACATTTAATGATTAAGATACTTGTGTAAAATCCCGTCGATCATTTTCGACAAACAGAAAATGTCGCCAGATGATGCAATGTGATTTTGTATTGTCTCATTAAAGTCGGATTGAGAAGCAACATAAAGTGTATTGGAGACGGACCTCGTAATTTTGAGTCCTGGTCACGTGACGAGGATGACCCAAGAGCTGCCCCTCCTTCTCCTAACTTTCACATCACGCCAAGGAATGACTTGGGACCTCGATGAGATTGAAGCTCATCAGCTCCGGTACGCGGCGTGTCTTTGGTAGCATCAGGGCTGGAACCCACGATTCGTCGAAAATCGCCAAGCCGCGAGTTCGTGACCATCACCTTTAGGCTACTGTAGCCGCATTATAATATAATATTTAAGAGTATTTTCTCGCATTTTTTTTTTATTTAAGTGTTATCTAACAATAAATATACTCAAATATTTATAACGAGCATACTTATAACATGTAAATTTACGTATAGTGAAATATACGCATGAAATAGCGTACAGATATTGTTTATGCTTATATATATTTTTTCTATCTTTATAAATAAGTAATGAAGATAATTTTTGTGTGTAACTAGCATTTCGTGATTTCGTTCTAAAAATCTTTGAACTATTTTTTTTTAAATAAAGGAGTTTTGTAGTAACTAATATACTTTATTTTTGAAGAACGCGATATTTTGATGATTAAGCTCATACACATTGCGAATATTTCATTTTGAACTTTAAGATTATTTTCCTCGTTGCAAAATAGGTTTTTTTAATAGTAAGTTTTCCATTCCTAAATTCAGTCTCTAAGTATTAAAAAAAAACTTCTCATCACATTCTGAAAAGTTTAAATAAGTTATGAAATGCACCATCTTTCAGAAAAAAAATTGTAGGAAAGGGAATTATACATCTTGTTATTATGAGGAATTGGTAACAACATTGACTTTGAGTCCATTGACAAGAAATATGGACAATGCTGTCCAAAATGGTCCATTAATGGTTTTAAGTAACAAAATTCCGTCAACTTTTTTTTTGCCTTACCTGCTTGATTGATTGCTATTGTGAATCCCAGTGACGAATTCTGCACTTGAATGAAAAGGTATTTATATTTTTCCGATAGAAGTCCTGTGCAGCCTGATTTCTAATTTTTCATTCCGTAATTTCGTATTCCATTTTATGTTAATTTTTATTGGAAGCTAGCTGGAGTACCTGCACTTTGAACAAGGAAATTTTAAAATTAAAACACAACACAAATTTTATAAAAGTATTTTTGAATGAAATCTATTAATGAGGAACCAACAAATAAATATAACAATCTCCAAGAAATTTCATGAACAACAATAAGTCATCAGAAACATAGACCATGACGTGATGTAATATAATGCATGCCAAAATTATACGTTGTGAAAAGGATATCCTGGCAAAAGTGATGCAACTCTGAAGTCGCTCACTTTTTATGGAGCCAAAATTTGTATAAAATACCACTAATTGATATCCTCCATTTTTTTTTCAGATATTCAAATGGTTATTCCGTATACTGTACGAATATTGTGACGCTTGGATCGATAGATTTTGGGATGGAAAAACTTAACAAATTTTTAAAAATATGAAAAATACGTTTTTCAGGGCTATTTTAAAAATTTCACCAAAATCAGCTAATTAATTTATACACTGTAAATAAATTTAGTCTTCTTAAAAAGCTTGGATCTCTCAGAGAATGCAAGAACCGTATCCTGAAAAGGTTTGATCCAAAACCATGGTGTAAATTTTGCAAAAAAAATCGCTTTAATATTAATTAAGAAAGATTTATGAAAGAAAGATTATTAAAGAAATTTATTAAAAGTCGTTTTAAAAAGATGAATTTTAAGAAAATAAGTTACACACGAATTTAATGTAATTCGAAAGTGGGAAAGTGATGCAAAGCGGATGAAATATGAGGCGGGGAATAGAGCTTAGGTCCAGAGTTTAGAACGCGAATGTTTAAATCACTGTACCGAAAACGACTTGATATGGCAAGCGAAAAGTGTAAGCTCTTCAGAATAAACATTTTAAAGAATATTTATTTCAAGGATGTTTAATTTTGGGATTTGAAGAATAAGTAGGGATGTTTTGAATGGAGGATTATCAGTATCAAAATGTTTGGAGTAAAAGTTTTTAGCGTTTTGTTTAAAATATAGTTTATAAAAGTAGAAAGTTCGATCATTCGTCGGTATCATTATCAAATTATTCATTCGAATCAGAATTGTAATTTTACTGTAAAAAACAATTGTATAAAAACAACAACCTTTAGGAAACTGCATTTTGTTACAAAGAACGTTGTTTTAATAAATGTAATAATTTTCAAAATACTTCATAAACAGTCAGAAGCAAAGACAGATCGAGACGTAATATGAGCAAGAGTTCTTGCTTAATAACGCCGTACTAGAAGCAACATGATGGCTATTGGCGACGGACCTCGTAATTTTAAACCTCGGTCAAGTGACGAGGACGACACCTCAGCTGGTACCTCATCTATACTCCAAACTTCCACTGCATGACAACAGAAGGACTTGGAACCTCGACAGATTTCACGTGCACCATCCCCGTCACACGTCGGTCTTTAGTGGCATCAAGGCTCAAAATCCCGACACGACGAACGCCACGACTATGACCATTAGACTAGAGCGGCCACTATGAGCTAGAATTATGAGGAGCAAAAATAAAAGCAGCTTTAATCGGGCACTTTTATATAAATTTTAAAAATTCTAAAGCAAATTCTGAAAAATTCGCTTGGAGAGGTACACCACCAGTACCCATAGATTCATCATACTAAATTTCGAACTTCTGACTCATTCCACTTTTGATCTACGTCCTCTATACACAAATATGAATTATTTTATTAACATGGATAGATTTAATCTGGAACAAAAAATAATGTTTTTCACATTTGTTAACCGATTTTAAAAATCAAATTACGATAAAACCACATTATATGCGCATCTTTTTGGCAGAGAAAGCACAGAAAAAATCATTGATTCTGCTGAGAAACACGAAAAAATGGTGAGAAAATGGTGGAGGAACTCGAAAAAAGACACCAAAAATAAATTTTAAAGAAGACAGAAAATATGTGTGGAATATGTATACTTAAGACTCTTTCCACACATCAGAAAAATACCTTAATAACTATAATCGATAAACTAAAAAAAATATCAAGAGATAAACTTGTTTAACATTCCACAGTAAAAAGCTGTCCACACAACGGGTTTCTTTATACTTCGAGAATTTTTCCATAAAATGCTTTATGCATATAAAAAGAAGACTCGAGAACGGCAAAAAAAGTTATTCCACCAATGAATTCAGAAACAATTTATTGAGCAATTTATTCATGAAAACTTTTCGGTTGTAGTCCGTGGTCCATCAGTCAATGTCAAAAATATCGAGATCTACATGCATCATGAAAAAAGAAAAAAGAATGGAAGCTTAATATTAACTTTCTCATGTAAAAAGAAATATGCTCCCTTCCTCTCCAGGTGCTCAGCTAACATCCATATGAGACAGCCAACTCAAGAATGCTCTCCAGGCATATGAGAAACTTCACAGAAGCGGAGGATGGGGATGAACGGGAAAGATGAAAGTTGCGCAAGGGGCGACGCATCGCTTCATGCAACTGTTAATCTGAAAAAGACGCGGAAGTCTCTGTTGCCGTTCCGTGTCTCCACCCTCCGATGGAGCCGTTGTCGAACACACTGACTTTCCATTCTCATGAAAGCGCCCCGACTTCCTTTGTAACCAGACTTTTACTTTTAAACTCCATCCATCTGGGGTGACGCGAAAAAATGGATGAATTCCTCATGATAAGAGAGATAATGAAGACGCTGAACAATTGGAGAAAAATAATTGTTAATGAGGTCCTCTTTCGCTTCATATCATTTTAATGCTAGGCTAGTTTTGTTCTGACCTCTAAGCCTTGGAAGGAATGTTTGAATCCTCGCATTTTTTGTATCTTTTGAAGCACTACTTGTGTCTTGTTCATTAACCCTCAGTAGTGGCATGACGACGGGAGGCATATGGGGGTGTTAAAGAACCTGTGTATACTGAAATTTTAAAGCTACAACTTTTTATACTGAAAAGGTTTTCAGAAATTCTTTTTATTAGAAACCCCGAACTCCATATAAATATTATTTTCACCTTAAAAATAAACAATTAAATTTGAAGTGGAGAGAACTTCCCCGCCCTCCACTATGAAAAATATCTCGCTACACCCCTGACCCTTAACATCCAAAAAAAAAAAGTCGCAGTGCAGACATGTAGTAGTGCTATCGAAATGCGAAAGATCTGCTATGTAGACATCTCTCTTTATATAAATAATCTATGACTCTTTATAAATATTTATTGTACATTTTTTATGCTGTTCAATAAATGCGTACATGAGCTTACGGCCTTAACGATAAAGCATCAGTGTTTGTTGTTAACTCTCGCTGAACGAACTTTCGGGTATGGAGATTTGTGTGGTTTATTTAGTTTTGTTTCATATTAACATCGCATTAGAAGCAAAATGAAGGCTATTGGCGACCGACCTCGTAATTTTGAACCTCGGTCAAATGACGAAGACTATACATCTCCGAGGACTACGAACGAGGCTGGCATTTCCCTTTCCGAGCTCCCACCCCACCCCAACGGGAGGACTTAAAGCCCCAACAGATTTAACGTGCATCAGCCCCGAATGCATGAGACGGGTCTTTAGTGGCCAAGTCTCGAACTTACGACGCAACGAAAACAGCCGGACACGAGTCTGAAACCATGACCACCAGGCTACCCCAGCCATGTTTTGTGCAGTGAATGATTCTATTCTGAACAAAAAAAAAGTATACAAATTAAAACAAGAAAAACGCTAAAATCATTTCAATGTTACAAATCGGTTGCTTATCCAAATGAGAGATTATCGAATGAAAAGGGTCAACGTAGTACGTTTGAAAAGGAAAAGCGACTTGACGAACAACTTCACATTTAACGATCTAGAAATTAAAGAAAAATAGATTGTCAAATCTGTTTCAATGAACGAATCATTGGAGGGCGAACATCAACATATAGTGTTCAACATGCTTTGGGAACCCTTCTCTTCACTAAGGAGACTTTTGAAAAATTTCATATTGTGAAGGATTATATATATATATATATATTCAGTAATAAAAGCTTATAATTTCAGTTTTTATCTGTCCTTTTTGAACTTAATTCCTTTAATCCAGGCTTACGAGTATTTCATTTTGTTTCGTTATTGTGCACTTACTGTAATTATTTAATCACACTCCCTCGATCTGCTTGTATATATTATATTAATCGATCTCCAGCAATAAACACAGTCTCTTTCGACGATCGGCAATAGTGTGAAAGTCGTTTCGACTTCGAGTAAGGCACTCAACTTAATTGGCAACCTTATTTTAGACTTCGTGAAAAAAACTATCGCCTTTCATTGTTCATTGCACTTAACCTAAACTTAAATATGAGTAATGAAAACAGAACCATAGGTTTGCCACTCCAATTTCAAACAATAAACTTCACTTGCGTTTTACCTGATATTAAAGCTTCTTGATGTGCACAATACATTCATCTGAAGAAAGATGAAATTTTCATATGGGCTTAACAGGAATCAGCCGTACAGAAAAACTTACCATAAAATAACCGACGAAAGGTTAGGTTTATACCAATATATTTTTCTTCTAAAAAATAATCTTTAAATGTATTGGGTTGCTCGAAAAGTGATTTCATTTTTTCCGCAACAGAGCAGGAATAATAAATAGAAAGAACTGAAAAAAATGTGTAAAAATATAATTTTATCTTAATCACTCTAATATCGACAAAATATTTTTGTAGGGCTTAAATATAATAGAAATATTTCTTAAAATAATACCTCAAATTTATGTTTTTTCAATCGATGCAAATACAACAGGTTAAACTCCTTTTATGGAGAGAGGTCTGGTCGATCGTTTTACAGATGCTTGTATTTCGCAAAGTTTTGTGCTAATTGCCCTGTCTTCTTAATTAAATATATGTTGATAGGACAAATCATTAAATTTTCCTTAGTTAACATTTTTATTAGCAATTAGAAAGGTTCTAGTCTAATTCCTTGATGCTTCAAACTTTCATAAGTTTCTCAGAAAGCTTTATGAGTTTCCCGCTGAGATTCTGTATTATGCATACTTTCTAGCTCATGTGATGAATCTCTAACATCATCATCCTTTGACAAATATTCTTAATTTGTTAAAAAAAAAAAAAAAAAACTCTGCAATAATTAAGTATCTTTCTCTGATTGATGGGTTATTATCGCTGAACTTGGAAGCAACACGAGGGCAAATGCCGACGTAATTCTATACCTTTCGGATCCGATAAATTAAACTCTTAGATGAATCGGTCGTGTTGAAAAGATATCACGTTAACAGGAATGTTGGATCAGTTTGACTAATTAACCATTTTGAGAAGAAATAACGCGCATCACCTTACTGTGAGAAACTTGAACGAATGTATATCAGCTGTTCAACATAATTCTACTTCATTGAAGATAAACTGAAGGTCAAATAAAGAAGTAATGTCGTTTAGTTAGTACAGCTGTTAACAGATGTTGCTGAGACAGTTTGATTTAAAGTTCCCATTTCTGGTTTAAGGTAACAGACGACAAGGAAAAATTAATTTATTTTATGCCAAATTTAAGAAATTCTCACTTTTTAAAATTAAAAGGAATGGAGGCCATATTTAACATTGAGATATCTGTATAGTTAAGTACCTGTTTATATAAAAAACATCACATTTAGACATAAATGATTATGTTTGAGCAATTAATAATAGCTATATCTGTATTTTTTTTTAAAGTCATGTATATGCCTTTCGGTACACATTTTGCTTAAAATATAATACATTTATAACTTTAAAATTTTTGAAGAGTATTTTATAAATGTATTGTGTTATAAAATGAAACATTAATAATTTCAAAATTAAAATTCTATAAAATTTTTAAAAAAAATTGTGACTCACATTTTCTTTCATTTTATACAAATATTGTACTATACCTAACATTTGTGAATTTTCATGAGAAAAAAAATCATGTTCATCATATAAGAAATAGCTTTATTTTAGTATGTGGAAAGTATAAGAGCTATGGATTAAGTAGATTTTGAGAAAATTGTACCAGAATCTTAATAACCACATTTTGAGAACATTCCTAACACTTATATTTTTCTTCACAGAATGGAAAGTTTGTTCGTAATCTTATAATTTAATTTTTTCTAGCCTTCTTTTAATCAAAATTCTCATAAATAATATATCTTTGAAATCTGCGCCCTCTATTTAACAGCAAAATCATCAAACAGCAATTTATATTAGTTTTTTACTCTACTTTTTTAAGAATTAATATCGTACTTGAACTTGTTTTCTAAGTATAAGGTACCAATGAGTTAAATAGACGAGATCCTGTTTCTTCAAAAAAAAAAAGGGGGGGGGGAGAGAAGAAGCCTTGGTAATAGAATGCTTCCTTGGATATGCTTCTAATCAGCGAAGAACACTCCTCAACAATTATCCCATATTAACAGTCAGGCAATTACTGGACTTCTCAACTGCTGGATAACTTGCTTATTGAGAAGTTTTAGTTTAGTTTTTATTAACGTCGCACTAGAAGCAACACGAGGGCTATTGGCGACGGACCTCGTAATTTTGAACCACGGTCAAGTGACGAGGACGACACCTGAGCTGGCACCCCCCTCTCCTAACATCCACACCACGCCAACGGGAGGACTTTGGGCCCCGAACAGATTTAACGTGCATCAGCCTCGGCTACACGGCGGGTCTTTGGTGGCCAAGGATCGAACCCGCGACTGAACGAAAACCGCCAGCCGCTATCCACGACCTTGACCACTAGGCTACCGCGGCCCCCTTGCTTATTGAGAAACATCGAGAGTATAGAACCGCATTTAAAAAATAATGCAAAAAATTCTTTTTTTCACCTTTCAATAAATAACCTCATCAATATTGTACTAGAGCTACGCTGTAGTATATTGATGAAGGATTTCTGAATTCAGAGCTGTCCGTTAACGCAAAGACGACATTTTTATTATTGCCTCATTCAATAAACATTGTAGCATCTCCCTGCCTGGTTTTTCTCTCGTAAGTCGACCTATATTATACGTGTCAATCTACTGATATTGATATTAATGGTATGATCTGGCGTTTCTCTTCACTTAAATGTTCCAATTTTGACGTAAAACCCATAAATAGCCGAGTGCACAGCCGAGTTTATAGATATTTCCCAAAATTTCTAGAGTGTTAGCATATTTAGGCATGGATGGAGGCAAAGAGAAATTTGCAAAAGAGAAAAAGATCAAGATTTATCTTCAGAAATTGCTCAGTAGACTCTGAATTGATTTCAGACGAGGCAGTTGTCTTCGATACCTCCTGTCACTAAACTGCATATACAGTTTAATTAAATACATAGTAACTTAAAATTAATATCGTTTCTAGGAGTTTATCTCAATAGCTTTAATTTTCTATCACACAGTACAACATGTAAACCAAAAGGCTGGGTTAGATTTATTACGAGCAGCAACACCTATAAAACGATGTTAAGTGGATCGGTTGGCTTACAATTTGTATCGCTATGGGGCTACACGAAGGCTGTTAACAACGAACTTCCCTAATTTTGAGTAACAGAAGCATTACTTGGTTGCATTATTATTTCATTAGTATTATTATTTCATTCATTTCTTGAGCTACAAGTGAATTGGTTAGTTTGCATTACTATCGCTTTGAGAATACATGAAGTCTACTGGCAACGAACTTCGTAATCTCAAGATATATGTGAATTGGTTGGTTTGCGTTGATATCTTTCTCGAGCTACACGAAAACGTTTGGTAATAAAATTCAGAATCTTCATCCATTGTCTGGTTTGAAGTAACAAGGAAAACCTTTAATTTGATGTTTCACCCTCTTCCCGTAGGAATACCACTCCGATGAAGATTTTACAAGTTCCCCGTAGTTAAACATTTACTGTGAATACCTTATAACTTTACATGAGTCTGGAATTGAGCCATGTCCCAATTTGAATATCGCTAAGAGTGCATGACTTTAATCACTGGGCTACTAAGATTCCTCAGCCTTTAGTTAAATCAAGATTCGAACCCTGCGACATTCATTACCATTCCGTCAGACTATCGAAGCCCCTACTTTCCAATTAGTAGTGGTTTCCTTTATCCTTGCATTTTAGCTTGCTTATCTGTAATTTAAATCATTTATAAAACCTCTTTATCTGTTTAGTGAGGAAGCAATACCTTTATAATCCATCGAAATGTGAATGCCATTCAAAAAGAAATGAATCTTACTTACTTCGTCCCTGTCTGAAAATGATACACTGGTTTTCTGATGTGGACAAATATGTGAACAAAAAAAAAATCTTACATAAGCAAAATAAATGCAATTCCTTTAATTGGACTGAAACTTTGTAACATTTAACTATGTCAATCCTAAGGAGTTTAATATCGACCGAAAAATTTCTGAGCCATGTAATAAGATTTACGGCTTTCATACTTAGTTCGTTCCATCTTTGAAGTGTCCTCCAGGGATACATTCTTCACCTTAATACTGCTGTCCTTTTGCTTTGGAATCGATCCTGAACCATTGCCAATAACCAGTAGTGAAACTATTCAGCAACTTAAATCCCTTCATGTTCAATGCTATGGGGCCCTGCATTGATGTGTAGAATATATTCGTAGTTATTATTATTTTAAAAATTCTTTTTCCAAAAAGCAATAAAACATTCTTTTCTTTTGAAAAATTTTGTAGAAAAAGTTATCGATTGCTAAATTTTAAGCGAATTAAATTGCTTTTAGGAACCACGAGTTGGATAAATAAATAAATAAACATTACAAAATGCACGCGCACACGCAAATATCTAACTAAGCAAAGAACAAGTCCGCTAACGAAGAAGACGGCCAACTATTGGAAGCTGCTAAGGACATTCCGCCAAATTGGTGTCTGAACTCGGGAAAGCGAGCTCATTATTCAAAACCACCCCAGTTACTTTTCTCCAATAAAATGCAAAGCATGGCCCTCCTTTTCGGATCAATAGCTGAATAAATGCAACCTTCCATCACTTGGAAAGCATTTTGAGGAAAAATGATTGTAAAAATCAGACGGTCACGATAAAAGTTGGCTTTTGCCCAAAGAGTTCCGAGCATTTATCAGCGCGGGGCCAGCTCTTTTATCCCGAAATTTTCCTTCGCTCAGCCCGATTCGAATGCAGAGAGCTCTCAGGGAGAAGCTCTTAATAAAGATATTTAATCAGTGGTTGTGTTGACTGCTTCAAGTTGATGTTTGAATAAGTGCCCTCGAGGACCTTAAAATGTTGTCGTAATTTACTGATGCTTCTGTCATATTTGAAAAACCACTACGAAGCATTAAAACAATACAAATTCGGATGGTTTGATTGAATTAACTTTGCAATAATGCAGTGGTTCGCCATTGGTAGAATACTGGTGCTCCGTAAAAGTTCTTCAAGAGTTCCGCGAAAAAATCAAATTCACAGTTAAAAATGGGTGCAAATTTACATAGATACAACGTAAAATATTTTTGTGTGGGATTGTAATAAGCAAAAAGAAATAACAATTAAACTTTTCAGTTATATGTAAGTGTGTGTGTAAGCGATATTATACAAAATACAAATTATAACCAATGACAATCTTATAAAAAAAATTTAACTTTAAAACTAAAAAACTTCGGGATAAAAAAAAAACCCAAAAATTTATCAAATTGACCAAAAATTAAATTAAAATTATTATACTAAGTTTAACAAATATTCTCAAGAAAATATAAGCCAAAACATTTACTTAAATACCATATTACACATCCTAATATCAATTCAAACAGATATTAGCCATTAATTAAAATAACAAACAACGTAAAAGTAAAAAAATAAGCAGAAATATACCAATTAAAAACAATTTAAACACAAGGAGAAAAGTAATACAGTGTAATGATTTACCTTTAATTCATATTATTTTCACATAATAATAATTTAATTTCCTAATTATTCCCATTCTCTCCTTTAAAAGTAAAGCGTTCATTCTTATTTTCTACCATTCCTTTTTAACTTAATTTATGCAATCCCGCATTCTTAAAAATTCGCTGATAATGCAGACCCCACGAATTCAGACCTGTAGGGATGATCCCTACCAGACTTTATGTCTGCTCTTAAATTCCCTCAAAATCCCTCCATTCATCCACATGTTTATGGCGTTTATTGTGAAAAATCCCTGATATATAACTTGATGCGCTGCAAAAAAGTGCCTTTTCTTGATCTCATAATCTTACTATTCTCTTACTCTTTATTCAACGGCGGAATTATATCTCCAGCAGTGTGGAAATAATCTCCCTTTCCGTAACAATAAAATAATTCATTAAAAATGAAACTGGCTTCGACTGTGTTTGAACTTAATCAAATAATAATATTTAAAAGAAAGGCATTTACATTATATATATAGTATACCCGTATATACATACATAGTATCATAAGCTTAATACACTCTTAGCTGCTATGAAAAATGGCTTCATGTAGTAAACCGAGTAAAACAGAAAAAAATAAAAAGGAAGTTACGTCACAATTATTGTCAGGAGAAGGGTCCATTCAGAATTATTATGTATTTCTGTTAAAAACGGTTAATAATTTCTAGCAAAGAAAAGTGCTAATCGTATGTTTTCATCATCACTCATTATCAAATTTCTCATCGTATGTTTGAGAGACACGGTTTTCTAACAAAGAAAAGCGAGAACCTGGAAAGTTTAAAAAAAGTGATGCGAGTGACTTGTCTTTATTTATTCATCTCAATATTACTGAAGTCTGCGAAGATCACCAAAGTCATGTATTGTAAAAGATTTTAAGCACTGAATTTAACGCGATTTTTAAATAAAAATAAGTTGCATTAATCAAAGATATTTTATTCTTTTATAAAAATAAACTCTTTGAATTTTCCATAATGCGTCCGCGACACGATTCTATTCTGCCATATCTTCAAAAATATATTTATTTTTACGATTAACGCCCTTTTTTCATTATGCCTTTAATTTCAAAATCTTAAACTCCTGCTTTAAAACCTATGTTGTGTTGTGCCTTCCCTACGAAAAGTACTAGAGTTTAGTGCTCTCTGCCTTCAAAAAGATTGATAACCAAAGGTATTAGAGTCCCAAATTGCCTATTGGTGAAGCGCCTCGAATCGTGATCTAGTGATTAACAGGAGGGTATAACGAGAAGTGTTAATTATTACTAAGAAATAATCAAGATATTTAGATGCAATTTATTCTGCATATTAATCAATCCTTATATACATATTGTTACAAATTACAGCTATTGATGTTGATTAGTTTGGAATTTAGCTAGTATTTCTCCCATCAAGCTCCCACATCATGCCTAGAGGGGTCTTTTATGTCTTATATTGGATAATCTAACACATGGATCAATAAGTTCCGAGACTAACCCAGAGATGGCGCTCGTAGTAAACCAGTAACCAGGTATTTCTAGACTACTAACCTTTACTTGAAACGTGTCAAAATTTTAAGTCGATCGGACCAGAAAATGCTGAGTTATCGAGGTTGGAGTAAAGTCGTTTTGTAGTTTGTTTAAAAAATGGAAAAAAACCGAGTTTCGTGTTCTGAATAAAACAATGTTTTTTAATGGGTAAAAACACCGTGCAAGAGAAACAATGGATTGAAAAATATTACCCGGACTCTTGTCCATCAAAAGCAACGATTTGTTGGTGGTTTGAGTTTAAACGTGGTCGTACCGACACAAATGACGTGGAACGCTCGGGTAGACCTGTGGAAGCCGTTACACCGGAAAATGTGAGTGAAGTGACAAAAATTATAATGAAAGATCGTAAAGTGAAGCTCCGTGAGATTGCTGAGATGACACAGATATCATATGGAAGTGTATTTACTGAAAAAGGTTTTTTGAAGTGAAGTGAAAAAGGTTTTTTCCAAGTGGGTGCCGCGATTGCTTTCGATGGAACAAAAACAGCAACGAGTCGATGATTCAGAAAGCTGTTTATCGCTATTTACTCGCAACAAAAAAGATTTCTTGCGTCGTTACGTGACCATGGACGAAACATGGATACATCACTACACTCCAGAGTCGAAGCGGCAGTCATCTGAGTGGCGCACAGCTGGCGAAAGCCGTCCGAAAACGCAGCAGTCAGCTGGCAAAGTCATGGCGTTAGTTTTTTGGGATACGCATGCCGTGATTTTCATTGACTACCTCGAAAAAGGTAAATCGATCAACAGTGATTATTATATTGACTTGCTGGTGCGTTTGAAGGAGGAAATCGCAAAAAAAACGACCGCACATGCAGAGAAAAAAATCCTTTTTCACCAAGACAATGCACCCTGCCACAAGTCGATGAAAACAATGGCAAAATTGAACGAATTGGGCTTTGATCTGCATCCCCACCCCCCATACTCGCCAGATTTAGCCCCCAGTGACTACTGGCTCTTTGCTGATCTTAAAAAAATGCTCCAGGGGAAAAGATTTGGCTCAAATGAGGAGGTCATCGCTGAAACTGAAGCTTATTTTGAAGCGAAAGATAATTTTTTTTATAAACATGGTATTGAAAAATTGGAAAAGCGTTGGAACGATTGTATCACCCTAAAAGGTGATTATGTTGATGAATAAAAAAAAAATTTGCAAAAAAAATGTTGTTTTCAATGTTAGTCTCGGGACTTATTGATCCATGTGTTAATCCTAATTTGGCGTCCAATGGATGATGGTTTCTCAACTCGATTACAACAAATATTGTAATGTAGAATAATTAACCTGTTGCCTGTGGAATATTACATACTTCAAACTATGGTTTAAGGAAGTATACAGTGCAGGCCAAATTATGCGATTTTGCGGTTTGATGAAGATTTTAATGTAGAAAACATTTTCTCTAAGCCTTTAAGGTGTTAGTTTCTCAATAAACCTTAAAACACAGTTTACCGGTCTATTTTAAAAGTCACCAAAAATTGACAAAAATCGCCAACATACTCCCTATCTATATTTCACTTTAATCCAAAATTTATTGCATAATAGGCGGGAAAACAAGATACAAACTTGGGCTTCATTTTTATAACATGGTGAAGTCCGTCCTCAATAACCAACGAAGTTCTGGAACGACGTAAATCCATTGAACCAACTAATCAAGCGTAATGTAAAAGTATTAATAAAAGCGTCTCGTTTTCTTGAATAATAGTTCATTACTGTCAACAGTCGCGATTTATGTCAAATTAATTTATAAAATGCTTTTTTTTAATACATAAAAGTGTCGTTTAATCTTTGGTTCATTGATTAGTGCAGCAAGTACCGCCAAGTGAGGCGCACTTACGTACAAAAAAACCCAATCAATTACAAATTAACAATAAGATATCAATTCAAAAAGGAACAATAAATACAAGTACAAGAGCAACGAAATAACATAAAATAAAGAGTAATTATTCATGAAATTATTCATAATTGTTATTCACGAAAAAGTAAAATTTTTTAGTCATACTAGTTTCCGCGTAATTAATCAAGTTAATTAGAAATGAACTTTAACACAGTACTTTAAAATGACCAAAATATCGAAAACGAATTTATTACATTATTTTAATTGTGTGACTTTTCCTAATATCTATACAAGCTTTAATAGCTGTTGCTACATTTAGAGAATTAATATAATGTTTTAGCAGTGTGCAAATCATACTTCATAGATCTTCAAAATTTTAAAATCAGTTTATTTTTCGTGAGGGATACGTACTTCAAATGTTAAGGCTTGTTTTCAATCTTTATAAAGTGTCGAAACTTTTCTGGTTGTTTTGTATAAGTTGTTTGATAATTCTATGCATGGCGTAAGGGGTTTAGATAAATTGCTGTTTTTTATATCAACAAATTTAGATATAGCTGGTGCTTTTCACTGTTTTTCGAAGTGTATGACAGAAAGAAATTTGTTGAACCATAAATAATACCAGCGTAACTAAACTTATGCTCAAAATTGTGAGAAAAACTTCTAAGAAATTGAGAAGAAAATTGAATGGATATATTAAAATTTGTACAAGTAGTAAGAATTTTAAAGTATTGAAATATTTTGAAAAAAGTTAAAATTTCAGAAAATAGTGTGTTTGGAAATAAAGTGTTTCTTTCAATTGCATATTTTATGTGTGCTCAAATACAGAGATTATAAACGTTTACTTAAAAATATCTAATTTTAAAAACTTGCACACAGAGTACCGTGCCTCTTTAATAATTAGTTGTATAAAGCTATAAGTGGCAAAAAATATTTCCTTACCTAGAGTAAATCAAAACAAGTTAATAAAAATCCGACTATATATATAACTACTCGTTATATGAAAGCAAAATTTGAACAGAAAAAAAAATTATATATGTCACAACTCTTGAGACTCCAAAGCGTATTTAAACAAATCAATCATTTCTCATATTTAGAAAAGAACCGACATAAATGCTTTCCTTATTATATTTGGCGACTTGTGATACCGCTTTAGGCGAGTAAATCATTAATTCAATAAACTTGGTGGAGTTTTTCTCTGTCATTGAATTGCGTGCATTCGCCATTCCATACCGCTGAATTCATTACACTTTATTTCCAAGAATGAATCATCTAGTGCGAGTAAGAATGATTCATGTCACTAAGGAATAAAAGCTTTTATTTTAGCAGTATGATGCTATTAACTTCTCCAATAATGAGACAAATATGATTAATTTTTGGTTATTTTGAAGGCGTAAATAGAGATGATTATTATGAAACATCGAAGAACAATCAAAACGAGGTTACAAATATTGTTTTTTACTCTCTGTAAAAGAAATAAAGAAAACATTTCGCTTATAAATAAAAAAAAAAAAGTACGGATATTAATAATTCAATCATCGTATCAATGTGAGGTAGTAGCAAACAAAATATAACTAAGTTAGGTCGTTCATAAGATCGGCGTTAAAGAGGGCCGGGGAAGCCTAGTGGTCATGGCTTCAGATTCGTGGCCGGCGGGTTCGATTCTTGGCCGCCAAAGACCCGCCGTGTAGCCGGGGCTGATGTACGTTAAATCTGTCGGGGCCCAAAGTCCTCCCGTTGGCGTGGTGGGGATGTTAGGAGAAGGGGTGCCAGCTCAGGTGCCGTCCTCGTCACTTGACCATGGTTCAAAATTACGAGGTCCGTCGCCAATAGCCCTCGTGTTTCTTCTAGTGCGACGTTAATAAAATCTAAACTAAACTTGGCGTTAAAGTAGTGTGCATGGCAATATAACTGTCACGTGATCTATGACACTGTCGTGGGTCTTGCGCTTAGTGATGTATACTAAATCTGTCTGGGTCAACGTCATCATTTTGGAGAGTGGCATCAATGTCGAGAGAAGAGTACGAACTAAATGTCATCCTCGTCAATGGAACCAAACTCAAAATTACAAGATCTGCCGCCACCAACAATCGTAAGGCATCTAGTGCAATACAATTAAAAAGAAACGTGTACATAATAGTATCCCCGGCGGATAAAGTTCTGATCTGGTGACTACAAGTCAGTAAAAAAAAATCGAGTTTTTATTCCTACAAAACCATTATATTGCTTGGTCTAATCTGAGTTAATGTAGATAGTAAACATATGGATATTGGGAAACAAATTTCGTCATTTCGAATAGTGAAGATATTCGTATAAGCAGTTATTTGAATTTCAAAGCTTCGTTATTAGCCCAATATAGAAACTATGATGCGGCCGTTCTAGGGTCAGGGTTCCGAGCTCAAGGCCAGTGCTGTTTTCGTCGAGCCGTAGGTTGGAGTCCTGATGCCACAACGGTCCCTTTTTTGCAGGACTGACGCACGTTAAATTTTTCGAGACTCCAAGTCCTCCCGATGTCGTGGTGGGAAAGTTTCGAGAGGAAGGTTCCAATTCAAGTCTCGTCCTCGTCACTTGACGGTTCAAAATTACGAGGTCCGTCGCCAACAGCTCTCGTGTTGCTTCTCAATGCGGAGTTAATAAAAAACAAACTAATGGTGACTGTGATGTTAGGTTGGATTAACTGAACAATATTCCTCAATATTTTTCATGCGTCATCAGATTGCCAAGACCTCTTTATCATATACAAAAGAAATGAATTTTTTAATGAAAAACATGCCCGAGTGATTATGAAAGAGATTGAAACTTATATTCTATAACGCATTCCAAATGATAATTTAGTATGCTAAGTGCTTTGTAAAGTTAATTAATCGCAGTTGAAGCACATTCATTAAATATACTATTCGATGGCAATAGATATTTTGGTCTTCATGATACAGAATACAGAATCCGACACCTTAAATTAATGGTACGTTAAGACTGCATTCATGGTTGAAAAAATGGGGTGCCAGACCACATGTTATTTTTATTCTTATACAATGGACCAAAATTATGGATTGGATTGGTTTTATTAATATCACACTAGAAGCAATACTGGTGCTGTCGGCAACGGACTCCGTAATTTTGAACCTCATTCCAGTGTTACTTACAACACCTGAGCTGGCATCTCCTTCTCTTAACTTCCACACCACCCCATCGGGAGGACTTTGAGCCACGACAGACTTACCGTGCATCAGCCCCGAATGCAAGGAGGGTCTTATGGGCCATGATGGCTTGAATCCACAACTTGACTAAAACTGCCCGCCGTGAATCCGCGACAGTGATCATTAAGCTACTATGGCTACCCGAAGTTATGAGACAAGTCGTTACTCCAAAGGGATTTAAATCTGATTAAACCAACTAAGTAACAAAACGTCAAACGTGCTCTTTAGGCTTAGATGTAGTGTACTGGACGCCAAGTTCGATTTTTTCCCCCGGCAACTTTAATGATTTTTGTAATTTTGTGGTTGTTCAGTACAGTGGCTCTGAATATGTAGTCCGCGAAACAGTGGTGTTTTTTAAAGTATTTCAAGTATTCTGCGAAGAAATAAAATAAAATGTAAAATAATTTGTTTGTTTGGAATTGCGTAGGCAAATTTGAATGTACCTGAAAAATTCTGAATCTCTGTAATGACGAATATTCAGGTCTAGTAAAAAAGGCACGAAACATAAACATTATTTTCCTCGTTAAATTTTTACGAAGAAGAATTTTCACTGATAATTAATATTAAAAGAAACAAAACGGGCATCTCCTCTGATGCATTTACATGCTTACTGCTGTCGGTACACTAAATTAAGAGTGACTTCTTCAATTTTTATTGGCTAATTTGAAGTCTTCTATTATTTACTGTCTTTGATTAATTAGGAAATTGAATTCTAACCCTTATATAAAGGGCAATCTAATAAATTATTCTTCTAAAATTATAATTATCTTAAGGCTATCTTTGCCAAATATCAAGAAAATTATGAGGAAGTAGATCACCAATAGTCCCCCGTATTGCTTCTAAGTGCAATATTGATAAAAAAAAAACATTAAATGAAATCCCCAAAAGACTGTCTGAACTAAATCGAAGAACACCTAAACAAACAAACAAAAATAACCTAATTTTCGTATCGATTCGGGAATTTGTAAAACTGTGTTTTTAAATTTTTAGAAATTTTCCGTGAACAGGAAGCTTTTCATTTTAGTGTGTATAATTGTTAAAACATATTTAAAATTTTAAATAGAAGACAAAATATGGAACTAATTTTACGCCTGAAGAAAAGAGAATTCGATAAAAAAAAAACGAAAAGTATAACAACAAAATGCTGTTCTCTCGATAGGATAGCAAAATCAAAATGTAGTATTAATGACAGAGCCATTATCATTTTGAAAAAAGTGTTCCGAATTAAGTTAATTTTCTTTGACATTACACGATTGATGATTATTAATGTAACCCTTAGAAGCAACACGAAGGCTATTGGTGGCGGGGTTTGTAATGTTCAGCCTCAGTCAAGTGCCGAAGACGATACCTATACTCGTAATTTTCGATAAAAAAAAACGATACCTATACTCGTAACTCGTAACTCGTAATTTTCAATACCTATACTCGTAATTTCCCCTCTCCAAATTTTCACACCCCGCCAACGGGAGCACTTGATACCTCGATGGATTTAACTTAGATCAGCCCAGCTACTCAGCGGGTCTTTAACGGCATCAGGGTTCGAACTCACTACTCGAAAAAAACAATGTCTGCTGCGAGTTCGAGACCATGATCACTAGACTACTGCGATCTTAACATTACTTAAATAAGGTATCTTTACAGAAACCTAAATTGGGACATTTTATGAATATAATTGCATAGGTTTTGGATAAATAAAGGAAATGCATTAAAATTAAATAGTTTTTAATTGTAATGCAATAGTTTAAGGGGACAGGCTAAACAATTTTAAGGTAACAGAGACTTTAAAATGTTTTAAAATTTGCGTTTTTTATTTAGCTGTTAAAAAACAGAGAACACTTGGCTCTCTAACTATGAGAATCTGATAAATAGAAGATTATAAAATTGAATTTAAAAGTTGTGAACACATCTGCCATGCCGCGCGTAGAGAAAAAAATATATATTTGCATTTTTCTTAAAGTACATGTTTTAGGATTTTCTGATACGCTTTACTGAAGAAATACTCCATACATATAATTTATATTTTCTATATTATAAAGTGAAGTTGTTTCTTATTCATTGCTCGTCATTTTTTTCTAATAAACACTCATAAATATTGTGTATGGCACTATATTTGTGTAACAATTATGAAAAATTCTAATCATAAAATTAAAAACAAACATTTTAATGTTATTAAATAATAATTTTGAAATTATAATTATGTTCAGTATATAGAATGTTATTTTTTATACGTACATCGTGTAAATTTTAATGTTAAAAATATGCAGTAAATTTTATAACATGTACTAAAAAGTCTTAATACTTTATTTATATACTAAAAATACTGATGTTAATTATTAATTGTTCCAGCATAATTATTTATGTTTATAAATGGGAATCTTTTCGCATAAACAGATATGAAAATACGCAATTGTTCCAATGTTAAAATATAATTTCTATTATTTTTTACTTGAAAAAAAGTAAGGATTACTTAAACTTAGCATTTTTCCTTGTCAGAGTTGTCTCAAGTTCCCTAATGTTTCTATATTCCCGAGAATTAAAACCAAGAGACAAAAAGAAAATGTTTCTTTATAAATTTTTAACTTTAGACAGAAAATATTAACTTAAAAACATCTCAAAACATTTTTTCCCAACTAACTCATTTTATAAAACAGAAAAATCTCCCTCGCAAGACTTAAGCGAATAAAAAAGAATAATAAAATAAATAAACCAATAAGAAACCTTCATCCGATTGATTCCCTAAACCTCTTAGACAAAATGACACGATTGAAAAATCGTTATCCTTCCAAAACAAACCGCAAAAGAATCACTCCTTTTGCGAACTTTATCCCTGAGATGCAAGTCCGGAGGAATATAAATATCGGAACCGGAGATTCGTGCATCTCAGTCACCATGGCAACGAAGATGATGGATGCGTGGGACGCGAGGCACCCGTACCTGCCGAGGGGAAGAGTGTTGATTGAGATAGACTTTTCGCTTTGTTGAGAGAGTCAAAGGTTGGATAAATTAACTCGGACGTAATTCGTTGGAGTGTCTTAATTATCCGAAATGACCTCGAATTATAATTGGACAGAAGGTGCATTTATCGTCAAGAAAGAATGGGGTTGGAGAGTGCTTATTTGTAACTGTATAACAAAGTTACTAGATTCTTTATCGTAGATTCTTTGGATGGAGTCTTCATTTAATCAGTTATTGTTGTTAAAGAAGACACTATATTAACAAGCCTAGGCGAACGGTGAGGAGGGAGGCAGGGAGTTAATTGACTACTATAATTGACTACTACAGATTCTCAATTACGCTTAAGTACTTCCTTTGATTGAGTAACATTGCATTAATCCAGAGTTTAACGCAGACTACTGACGACGAATGTCGTTATTACGAAATTTATTTAAGTGATGAAGTTGCTATTTGATACGGAACTCGATTCAATTAATTTCCACACCACGTCACATGAAGGCTTTAACAACAATGAAATTGGAGGGGTTACGGTATCCATGTGATTATGATCTCGAACTTATGGCCTCCGTTGTTTCTATCGAAACGTGGGTTTGAACCTCGATCCCACTTGAGATGTGATGTTTAGCGGAGCTGATGTAAATGAAATCTATAAAGACTCAATGTTTTCACGTTGGATGGTATGGAAGTTTCTACAGTGGGTACCAGTTCTGGTGTCGTCCTAGTCATTTGACCAAAATTCAAAATTACGAGAGCCAACACCAATAGTTCTCGTATTGCTTCTGAGTGGAACATCAAGAAACAATTTATTAATAAGTTTCCTGAAATTAAAACTTGAGCATGTTGGATTTCATTCAAACATCACTGGATATGAAACGTGCGACTTCGGACCCAGTATAATGCTTTACTCTCACGATCAATACTATTTATTATGCAAATCATATTAATATTTTAATGCGAAATGGTTTTTACTCATGTTATATATACCGAGTTATTATAATTTAATTTATGGAAAGTTTCATGCTAAAACTTTATAATAAAAAGGAAAACCCAATGTAATTAATAACAATTAAAGATATAGAAAGTAGTACTGCAACAGTGGCAATAATTTTTAGTGGTACAGAAGCAAGAAAAATAGTCATGAAGAAAATATTCAATATAAAATATTCCTAAGTCAGCATATAATACAGTTAAATGAAAATTCCATAAGCAATTTTGGTGATTCCAGAGATTCATTAAACATGGAAACAGAAAAAACGTGGATAAATTTCTAAATTTGCAGTTTCAAATTGTTCGTTTCTTAATAGATTCATTTCCAGCAAAAGTATCCAAATGCATGTGCAAATTTAAAATGAATTCTAACCTACTTAGGTGACCACGGTAGCTTCGTGATCAAGGTCACAAATTAGAGGTCGACGTTATTTCCGTCCGGTGATGGCTCGAGTCTTGATGCTACTAAAATCCACTGTGTAGTGGGGCTTTTGCGCGTTAAATCTGTCAAAGCTCCAAGTCCTCCCTTTGGCGGGATGTAGAAATTTAGAGAAAGAGGTGCCAGCTCAAGTGTAGTCCTCATTACTTGACCGAAACTCAAAATTGTTGGGACAGTCACAAGTAGCCCCCGTGTTACGAAAAGTGAAACATTAATAAACGATTAATCAATCAATCAATCTGTTCTAAAGGTCATGATGGCCTCATGAGCAGGAAGAGTTGTGGTGACGATTTGTTTTGCATTTATTTTGGCGTTATATTGATGGACTTCCTAGAAAAAGGAAAAACGATCACTGGACAATACTTCAGTGAATTATCCCATTTCCCATTCCTAAAATCTTATTTCCTACTACCAACACAGGAGTTGCTTGAGCTACTCTCGTACATGTATCCCATATATCTACCATTCTATTGATATTTACTGAACAATATAATTTCTCTCATTATTTATGGAGAATCTTCCGGAGAAAAACATCTCAAAAACTAACTTGACCTTTCAAAAGAAAATATTCTGTGTACATGATGGGACATGTACACGTTAAATGAGTTTCTTAACCCAAAGGAAAGCTCAACATGGCATCATATTGTCAATAATTGGATGGATTAAACGAAGAACTCAGGGAAAAAAAAGATCGGATCCGGTTTATAGGAAGTGAATTATATTCCACCTTGACAACCCAAGGCCACGTAATAATTTGGAGTACTGCCAGAAAATCGAAGAGCTAGGCTAGGAAATTTTGCTACATCCATCATACTCCCCAGATCTAGTACCGCTCAACAACTATCTATTTCACCAACTCCAAAATTTTTGAAAAGAAAAAAATCCCAAATATGCATGTGTCAAATAAGTATTCGTGCTTTTCACTTCTAAAAATGAGTCCTTTAATAGAAATGAAATCTACAAACCATTCAGGAGTTCACTTAAAGGATGATATTAATACTTCGAAGAAGAGGATGAATAAAATTTGTTTTATTGACTAAATTTTTTTTCATAATTTTAATAAATGCCAATAGATGGTCATTGAAGTATCTTTTAAAAAATTTCTTAATTCAAGTAGTTTGAAATACAATGGTTTTTTTTTTATAAATTTTAAACCGAAGTAAACATTTGTTAAAATTCTTTTAAAATTCTTGCAATATTCTATAAGATTTTTGAACAATTTTCGTCAGGGAAAGGGCATAAATTGAGAGGTCACCATTTTGCGTATGGTCTTATTGGAAATAATCAAGCGTTTTTTTATGTACGATTTAGTATTAATTTCCTTCCGTGCTAATTACAATTATGTGAAAATTTATTTTAAATTAAATCAGAATTTAATATTATTTAGATATTGTCACACAGATGTTTAGATGATTGAATTGAAAACACAATAGATGTCTGAAAAACGGTGCTTGTTAACATACTGAGAGTAGCAACACGTGGCTACATGTTTTTATATATCATAGTTGAATATTCTGGAACACATCTCTAGAAATGTAAATAATATTCTGAAAGGTTATAAAAATTTTATAATGAAAAACAATTCAATAGAATTTTACATAAACATTCGACGTTACCGTCAATAAGTTTTAAACTCCGAAACTCTCAATCTGCAGACAAGCCAGCGTTCTACGCGATTCATGCTTGCGAGTTACTTGGCAATATTTCTATTTTAGTATTCTTTTCTGTTCTCTTGTGACCAAAATTATAGGACTGTTTGTCCTTGTTCTTTCAATTTATGGTTCTTACCAAATTTTGTTACAAAATCACTTACTGAGTGAGAAGGTTTGAATCCATAAAACACGTTTAATCATGCATGTCTGTCAAAAGCCAGGAAGAGCAGTATAAATTATATCATCTTCATTTTTTAAACTAACTCTAACTTTGAACTAATTTTAACATCTCTAACTTCTTAATAGTTTCAAAATTTTTAAGAGTACAATAATATTTCTAGATTTACTTACTTTTGTGATTTTTCAATTCATACCTGAATGATAATTCTCATGATACATATGTGTATTTATTTAATAAATTTTTTAATCTTACTTATTTGTATTGGAATAATTGTGATATTTAATTTTAAGTATTACATTACATGTATGTGCTTCTTTTTATTTTTATTATATATATATATATATATATATATATATATATATATATATAAATTCAAGAATTATTCAGATCACGTGGTATTAGATTTAGGGATACTTAGGTATTTTACATAGCAAATAAATGTCGATAAGGAAATCTTCCTACCAATTTAGATCGTGGAAAGATGCCATGTAATGCCTTTTCATGTCGCGTGAGGAAATAAATTACAAAATTACAAGATCAATAGGAATTGGTTCAGGAAATAAGATGATCTTCCCAGTCCGGCAGTTAAAGTGCGGGATATCAGGTACATCGATGAGACCTGGATTTTTCATGAAAAAACACCAAAACACAAGCAACAATCGAAACTATTTTTTGCTTCCGGTTAAACTGTTCCATAGAAGGGAAGACGATATGTTCGGCCAGAAAAGTTATGGCAACCAAATTTTTGGATACGAAGGATTATATATATATATATATGGAGAAGTACAGTTATCAGGAAAAGATCATGCCTCCTCAAATGCACGGAAGAAGTGACGATGTATAAGAAAACTAGAGCTTTTTTACTTTCTATTGCAGCGCTCTCTAGCGATTCACAGCTTGCTCTCTGCTTGTGTGTTGTATTGCGAAAATTGCTTGTTTAGATATGTTTTCCATAACCCTAAATGTTGCTCATGAGTTTCGAAACACCCTGTGTATGTATATTTATATATACACAGTAGTAAATAACCATAAAAATGAAGAAATAATTAAAAAATAAGAAATCATATTTAAATAAGAGGAGAAAATCAATTATTTAATTCAAAGAGAGCTGAAATAATTTTTAAATGGAACAAAAAATGAAACAAAATTTTAAATATAAAATTACGAAAAATGCTTAGAAAATAGAACTGAAAATTAAAATAGTAAAAGAAGAAAAGATTCTAGTAGTCTTTCTAAAACTAAAAACTAAAGATTTTTTCTAAAACTAAAGATTCTTTGTCTACACATTAGTTCTAGCAATCCATAAAATAGAAGTAAAATCATTGCCCACTCTGAAAAATGCTATATATAATTAACAAAACTATAAACGCTTTAAAAATTAAAACTCATATTCGAATAGCAAGTAAATAAACAGCAAAATAAAATGATGATTATAAGAAGTAAACGCTAAGCAATAGCTGTATGTGTAAAACGATGAAATTGTTACCAAATTAGAAGAATATAAAAGGATGGAATATATCATACAAAATACTGTAACAGGCATCAGACTGTTATAAGCTGGATGTTTCTCGAAATAAGGGCACAACTACCCCCTTAAATAATACTCGTATGTAACATAAAATGGTTAAAATTTCATATACACACACACAAATAAACAGTTGAAAAATGAAATTCCAATATCAAGAAAAGTAAGAAGTAGTTGTCTTAAGAAATACACATTAATAAATCCAGAAATAAATAAGTGATAAATAACACAAAAATAATACATAATTATTACATTAGAAAACAAATAAGATTAAACAAGATTAAAATAGAAAATAATTACAAAAAACTTGCAAAGAGCTTTTCACCGAGCCGTATGAAATAAATTTCTCCTGAATTCCCACAAAAAGTCAACAGTAAGTGAAAAGATTCTATAATATCTAATTAGTACAAAAACTTAATCACTTAAAGTAATTGAATTTCTTATTATAAAAATTCAAAACTTAAGCTTTTTTTGAAAAAAAAAATACAGTTAAAAAGAAAAAAAAAGTATAAATATTTCAATAAATTTACTTCTTAAATTTAATAAATTTAAGTAGTATATTTATTGAAAAAGAAAACCTTTTATTTTTTAAAACAGACAAAAAAAAAACCTTTTATTTTATTATATTTTAAATTACTTTTAATAAAATTAAAAGGATATTCAGCAAGCAAACAAAGTTTGAGAAATGTATCTAAATTTTCATAATATAAGATAATTTATCGATAATTCTTATATTAGGTAAAACATAATTATTTATAAAATCCCTAAAAATATTTAGACTCATACAATTATTCCAGATGGGAACCTTGTGAATCATAAAAAGACTGAAAGTTTCCACAAATCTTAATATATATTTTATTATCTTCGATTTTCAAATAAGTATCTAAGCATTCAGAATCAAAAATATTATTATTAATTTGCAACAATTTTAAATAAACCTTTAAAAAGATAAGTAAGGTTTGTCTTCTTTATTATTATTATTTCTTGAAAAATATAAGATTATCAATATATCTTAACACTGTAAAATTATTATCATGAATTCAATTATATTCATGAAAATGCTAATAAATATTAGCATGACTATTACAAGCAGTTCCATATTGTGGTATACCTTAATTTGTTTAAACTTTTTATTATTAAAATAATATAGCTTCCTTTAAAACGAATTTAGTTTTACAAAACATATTATTCTTATGAAAAAACTATATTCTTAGTGTATATATATATATATATATATATATATATATATATATATATATGATTATTTGATTCTTTGTCTGCATAACATATAACTAAAATATCCTAGATTACGAATAACTTTTTAAATCCTTAAAATTGATATTTTCATTCTTATTTATAATTATTCTTTTAAAACTAATTTTTAGAGTACTCAAATACCTTTAGACATGTCTAGGTAATGTTCCGAAAACGGTTATGATCTAGGGGTAACAGTTTCAGAACGCGTGCTCTTGAATTTTTAAGCAATGGTGAACGAATATGCGATTCAATTTTTTTCTTCTTTGATATGTATGCTTAAAATATATTTTTCATCTTTAAAATATACATATAAGCGGTTTCATTTTTATTTAAAGATTTTTATCTTTAAATACTAAATATATATATATATATATATTATGAAAATATAACCTAAATTTATTTAGTTTGGAAAATATGGTATCATAGTAAATATTATCTTAGTCTTTGACTTTTTTCCCAGCTCGTCATTAAATAATATTTACTGCATTACTTACAATTCGCTTTAATTGGTAATTTCATCTTCGTACCATAGACTGGATGTCTCAAAAGCCGGTTAAAAGTGTATCTCTTGCATAGTTTTGAATAGCACTAAGTCGAAGATTATATAGGCTACGCTAGTCACAAAATATAATCTGACAGGATATTAGACAAGCGTCATTGCATGCACGAATGCAAGTACAAAACTTCGCCCTTTTAATGGCGTTATAGTAGACATCATATAATGAGGTTCTTACGCATATTTCCCTTCAATTATTCATATGATGCGAATTAATTTGAGAACCCATTCCAATAAATGAACTGGGATTTATGTAGAATAGAAGTTAAATATTGAATTGCAGAAAATAGGATTGATGTGTGACAACATTTGTAAACTACGGAGAGTGTAATTGTAAAAGGGTTGCTGTTGAAAGAGTGAAAGGAAGAGTCTACAACAAAGAAGTTAGATTTGTGCCTAAACTGATAAGATTAAAGAAATATAGTTGTAGAAGTTGGCTTCTCGATGCACTAAACCTTTTTGAGCCTTTTATCCCCTTGTATCTAGAAAAGACAATTCTGAGACTGAACTTTGCAATCTACACTTACCCAGAAGTAACTATAGATTATAAAGGATGTTTTTTTTTTTTAAAAAAAATTAGGTATTAAAACGAAGCAATAACATAAAGTTTAAATTAATTACTTGATAAGCTGCAGTTAAGATAATTATAGCTTAAGAATCTTTTTCATGAAAGAAAGTTCTTGTCACTCGGTGCTTTGTTGGCTTTTTACTGAGCTCGAATAGTATTGTTTTCTGTTAAGGAAGAAACGAAGATTTCTCAGTTGTAATAAAAAAAAGATTAAAGGTAAATTAAAAGTTTAAACTTAAAGGAAAAACTAAAAGTTTAAACTTAAAGGAAAAACTAAAAGTTTAAACTTAAAGATAAATTAAAATCAAATCAGAAGTTTTAAAATTGTAATATGAGAGAATTTTCGCGGACAATCTTGGTGAAATAATGATGGAGTTTAGTGCAAGAGCTAAACAAGGCTATGTCGCCCAAAAAAAAATCCGTGTTTACCAAAAACAGTAAATCTCACGGAAAAGTAAAAGATCCCTAGAGTACCTCGATAGAAATGCCAATGACACGTGGTATTCCCTTGTACTGATCGAGCCTGATGATGCTTAACTTCGGTGATCGAACGAGAATCGGTGATTTCAGTATGATATGACTGTTGACTTGGTGGAGTAAAGAAAAGAGATACAAGATTCGAAGTTATTGAGAAGATACAATCTGTATAGGTAAGGTGCAGTGAGTCAGACTAATTTACTAATATTATTATGGATTCGGACTCGATTAATAAATGAAGGATATATAATATTTATAATATTAATCTTTAAGCTCTGACGTGTGTAGGGATCAACCTCCACATTCATGATACTCAGTATATTCTGCTTTTGGTTATTCTAGATTCGAATTGAACGAATTTGAATTCTTACCGTGTTTGAATAAATTAAATATAGTGACTATAGACACACATGCATTTTTGTGATTGACTTACTGAAATAAGAACGCATCATTTGCGTGAAGGATGTAGTCATGGAGCATTACAACGCTTTTAGAAGAAAATTTAAGACAGTTTTAGTTTCGAGTCAAATAAAAATAGGAACAGTTGCATTGAGTGAAAATAATTAATTCCATCAATTACGACTTTAAAAAAACCTTCAGTTTGGCAATATAAATAAAGTGATATACTTACTGAATTAAAATCACTTATTGTGATGCTAATCATTCAAATAATGAATAGAATACAAAGTTATTCAAAATAATTCATCCTATTTCGAAATTCTATATTTTCATTAATAAGTGTCACAGAATGATAACCAATCCATGAATGCAAAGAGAAAGTACAGAAGTGTTTTTACAAGAGTTCTATATAATTTCCTTTAGTTACACGTATAATGTCAATTCGATACGTAAATACCAGCCAAACACGTTGTAAAGTGTCAGTGGTAATTGATTGTACAGCTGCAGAAATTCATTGTTTAAGTTCACATAAATTTATGGGTAATGGTGGCTCTTATACTTTATTTCTTACAAACCTCCAAAAGAAGAAATAAGTGGTGTCAAGTCAGGTGGTGACCAGCTCAGTCATATTAAAACATCTGGTCCTCTGCGACCGATCCAACTGCAGCTCTGTGAAAGTTTCTAAAATAGCTTTCGTGAAATAGCTTCAAAAAGGCTCTCAGTTGTTCAAATTATAAGACTTCCACATTTTTCATCTGCATTTATGTATTTTATAAATCATTCCATGTCATTTATTTTTGAAAATATGCAATTTTGAAATTGGATGACTCACATTTTGAATAATCCTGTGCATTCATTTTGCTTAAGAGTAATAATAAAAGTAAGTTCGTTGTGTTTTTGTTCATTGTTTATTGCATAATGACAGTAAGAATTAGAGGTATTCTTTCTTGTCCCTTTTGAGAGTTTTTAAACAGAAAACTTGTGATATTATTACCAAGTATTTTTCATGATTCTTTGGTGTCAAAATTACAAAATGGATACTACCTTACCTAGTTTAAATAAATCTGCAATAAGTTAGAAATTAGCTTCATTTAAAATTTTGACGGCCAATTTAAGAGTGTGAGCAGTTTTCCAGTACTTTCTTTTCCAACCTGTAATTTTCTTCGGAAATCCGATCACATTACATTTCCAAACTCTAACGACTTAACCGATTTCTAATTTCTCAGACAGCTCGAACATCATTACGAACAGCCTTCGGATGTAGCAAAAAAAAAAAAAATGTTCCGGCAAATTTGGTACGTTAACCCTTTCAGAAGGAACCAATCAGAGCGTGTCTTGTCATTTAAAATAGGCTTAAGAAAACGTTCTTCTTTCGAAGCCGTTTTTTATTCTGCCGAATCAGCAGTTTTTTTTTTCTAGGAGATAGTCTCTTTTCTTTCACCATCAAAATCTAATTTCGTGACGTTTTTCTCCATACTGTTTTGCTTCTGCCCAGAAATAATAATTTTCTTTCGCTTCCTCATAAAAAAATGAGAAACTTCACCGTCAGCATCTGCTAACAAGAAACAGAGAGACACAGGAGAATAAAAAAAAATATTAGTTATTATTTTGTGATTTATTATGAGAATGAGAAAAAAAAAATCTTCCAGTTGGCGGTTTTTGAAGTGTTAGAAGATATATTTTTTCCCTCCTCGTCTTGTTTCTTGACTTTTTTACATCTTCTCTTTTAAGTGTCAAGTTGATTATTGGAATTTTTTCTCTTTTTCTTTTCGTATACGCATCAAATTCTAATAATGAATTTTTCATGACTCTTCGCTACTCTGCGTAAATAAACTTTTCGTCATTCCCATCCAGATGTTTTCAATGTGACAAAGAAAAAAAAAATGCACAGAGTCATTGTTTGGTATTTTTTTAGACAAAGTTGCGAAAAAAGGTAAAGTATATGACTATCTGATGTAGATGACTTATTTTGATGAAGTGGAAACTGCTTGCTAATCAAATTTTGCAGCTCTTGAGTGCTAGGGGATTTAGGAGTTTTGGAAACGAAAGAATATTCCTTTTTGTTATTCAAAACAACAAATCTTTGAGACATTTGTTTTTATCATTGTTGTCGTATTTATAAAAAAAATGCCTCATTTTTTGTTGTATGCAATATTATAGCATTAAAGCTAGAAAAATATGAAAATGTAGAAAAATTCTATGCAAAGTTTTGCAAAGAACAGATTTAGCTACCAAGGCGTGCTTTTTTTATAATTATTATTAAATTACTCAATTAAATATAAGAATTAAGTTAACGATTAAATATCGAGAAATGGACAATAGCAAACTTTTTCGATATTATAATTAAAGGAAAAGATAAATTATTGAATTGAATATATTTAAGTTAGATGTAATTAAATTTGAAGCAAAGGATAAAAAAATTGAAAAGTGATCTGGTACGCCAAAACTGATCCAACTAAAACAATAGCTCCTTGGGTGGCTTATAAAATAAATAAAAAACATGACAACATCTGGAGTCTTTATTGATCACAGCGTAAAGAACTTTCAGACAAAAATTATATTCAGCAAAATTTTTCATTATCAAATCAAAATTACAGATTAATTTTATTTCTTTTAAAATATAATACTTTCTTATTATGCAAAATTAAGTGAATGATTCATAAGTTTCTTGATACTGTTCAAAACTTCTCGAAGAATATTACAGAATTTCTCGGTTTTCATGGAGAAAACTTGTAAATGGCTGGCATTAAGTGAATATGCAAACTTCAAATCTAAACGAAGTAATTTTTAATTGATAGCCCATAAATTAACTTAGATATCTGCATAAAAATTTTAACTACGAAATTATTTACAAAAAAGTAAGTTAAAATATCATTTTACAAAAGATTACATTGGACGACAAGCTATCAACATTTTTTAATTCTTTTTCGGAATTCTTAATTCTATAAAATACTAGAAGCATTCTATTGTACCTAAACGAAGCCAACTTTGACAACATATTAATCAAAGCAAATTATCCCAAGATAAAAAAAATCAATTTAGTGTTCAGATATCAAAATGAAAGAAAACAGAGAAATATTAAAATAGACTATAAACTATTAACGTTGTTGATTATATTCCGTTCAGATATTAAATTTAAAGTAAGCGATAAGTTATTAAATAAAATATCTTAAATTATTAAATGAATCTTAAAAGAAATATAATTTATTGCCATGCAATAAATTTTTTTTACCAGTATATTCTTAACACTTCACGGTGTTCACAGCTGCTGCCAGTTTTTTTTAGTAATGGATTATTTTTAATGCACTTTGAATAATTTAGAAGTCTATTTCTTGTTTTATGAAATATACGATGTTCTTATTTTTTGGGATAATTTTAATGTAAGTTGCTTTCAGTCTTTTAATATGCGATGATTTAACAAATTCTTGAAATATCCTAAGCATTAAATGTTTTATTGTTCATGCTGAATGTATGTAATACCGTAAAATTTCAAGAACTTGATATGCTCTGCTTTATTGGGAAACCTCTAACACATGACAGGTAGCTTGTAATCGACATTGAGGGAAATTGTATTTTTGCAAATTGTTAATCATGAAAATTATTGATAAATATAGTAATCTTAAAGTTGTAAAATCATAAAAATGCCCTTCTTCTGAAGCTGAAGTACTTTTATTTCATAAAAAAGAATTAGGTACAATATGTTAGAAATTATTATATAATAGGAAAACTTGTAGTAAGAAGTATATTCTTCAGTAGTGAAGAAAAATTTAAATTAAACTTAAAAGGGAATGAGATTTATGTATAAAGAGAGTGTTGAAATTCTATAATAAATACTCACTTTCTAACATAGCAATATTTATACACATCGATCAATAACTCCCGAGACTAACCAGGGATGGCGCTCAGAAAACCAGTAAACCAGGTCTTTCTGAGAGATACTAACCTTTGCTTGAAAAGTAATGTCAAAATTTTAGTCGATCGAACCAGGAAAAAGGTTTTGAGCGAAGTGAAAAAAGGTTTTTCTCAAGGGAAGCCGCATGCTGATGGAACAAAACAGCAACGAGTCGATGATTCAGAAGCTGTTTATCATGGCTACGCAACAAAAAAGATTTCTGCGGGAAAAATAAACAATGGGAAGAAAAAAAAACCATAAAAGATTTGGAGTCGTTAGGAACGATTGTATCACCCTAAAAGGTGATTAACAAAAGGTGTTATGTTGATGAATAAAAATCATTTTTGCAAAAAAAATGTTGTTTTCAATTTTAGACTCGGGAGTTTTGATCGATGTGTTACTACAGTATTTAATATTTCATAGAAAAAAAAATATCGGTTTCATTTCGAAAATGAAAATTGAATTGAATTCCTTCTTATTAAAACACAGTTACTTTTCAAAAAGATTTTATAATAATTTTAGAAGATAAAATTCATCGTATGTGTGTTAGAATGCAATGCACAAATGACAAAATTTTGTTTTAGTTACCAATAATTTACAATGTAAATCAATATATTAGTAACATAACTGAAGATATTGAAAAACTGAGTTGAAATATGAAATTAATTACGAAAATATAATTTGTGTGCCTATAATTTTAAATCCGAATGAGAAAAATAATGAGACACATTTTTTTCTGTTTATAAGAGAATTTTCTTAAAACTCATTCAGAGTTACTCATCAGAAAACTTATCAAGTCTGCTTTCCCTTTCTTGTTTTATGCTTCACAGTTTTGTTTGCTTCATTTTAAAAAAATTTGTTACATTATCCGTATCCTTTTATCTCAAGTTTATATACCCTTTTTCATTCATCCTTCTCTGGTCCAATTCACGAATCCTTTTACAAAATTTCCCAAGAGTGTCGCTTTCTTAAATGACTTTTGTACCTGTAATATCGAAGCAAATAAAGTTTTTTCTTTGTCTGCTTGCTCAGTCCAATTAGGAAAGAAAAGAAAACACATATCCCCTCCTTATTTAAGTTTTTATTCTTTCTGCCGTTGAAAGACTTGAGAAAACAATGATTTTTGAAAACCTCTTATTCGAATTAGAATTAAGGCTATTTATATAATTTTTTGCTGTAGAAGAATGAATATGAATATGTAGATCGCCGGTTAAATATGACGAGCAGAAAAAATAATTGCGGAATGACAAATTATGCGCAAGGAAAAAAACTTAATAATTCTCGTTCTTATTTCGTTATTCTTATTTTACTTCGTTAAAGCGTGATTTTATTCAGCTCAATCTCAGTTCTATTTCCAGCGAGTCCTTTCTCACTTTCTGAAATTTCAATAAATAGATTATAAATTGTGTAAAATGCATCTTTATAAAGCATTGAGTAAAATGCAGATCCTCCCCCCTATATCGGGTTCTCATGCGTTTTTCTCTTCAACTAAACATTTAGGCTTCTCTCTGACTTTATTTCATTTGAGAGAGCCTCGATTTGTAAATAAACCGTGACTCATAAATTAACACTGCCATGTACAAAAGTGTGGTAAATAGAAAAACTAAAGTTATAGGAATCAGATAGAGAGATTGGATGCGTTTATATGCTGCGAGAAATTTGATGCATTTTGTGCACACGATGTTAGTGCCAGAAGTTTCAATGGATATAGGATAGCTGAGATTGGACTTGGACTCAATATTTAAGTTTGTTCAAGAATTTCAACCCCCTTATGGTTATTGAGATAACTAGAATTTTCAGTTGAAATTTAGTTAAAAACGTGAGAATAATTTTATTTCACATTCGTAACACACAAGCCCAATTTTTTTATTATTCTTAGATGAGAATAAAAATAATTTAACCATTTGCCTGGCTGACTATGTAATTGACTGATTACTTCGTGAGTTTCAATGAAACAGATTCTCAGTAGCAAAGCTAGGATATCACAAGACTTCTTTTTGTTGTCGGTAAGGGAGATCACCAGAGATTATTGGATTTTTAGATCAGTATTACAATATATTATAATTCAGTTATATTGTAGCTGATGTTTAAAGTGATACTTCAAGATTGGATTTAGGTTTAGATTACAATTTAATGTTAGTTGATACATACAACTTATTTTCCACCTGGGATAACTTCGGATTCATACATGCAACTTATTTTTCATTGAACCTGGGCTTTTCATTTAACAGGTTTAAACGAATATAATTTTTAATGCATTATAATAAATTATATTAATTTACATTCACTGCTCGACATGCAAAGCACAACACTATCGAAAAGAGGATAGAATGTAAAGAAAATTGATACACAAACAGATAATGTATATATAAATAAGGGATTTGGTTTACAAGATCATAAATTTTATACACCGATGAAAATGCAAGGGGATCATTATAAGTTTGATACCTTCGCGTGGGGATGCAAGCAACAATCCTACGAAATTCAATTAGCATACGGTATTGTCCTGTGGGGTGAACGCCTATTTGCTCTCAATCATCCTCCATAGTTTGTCCTCAGATTGAGGATGAGGCAGATCAAGAAAATAACGATCAATCCTGACCCAGATAGGCTCGATTGGTGAGAGATTGGGAGATATCGCAGGCCACGAGCAACTAGACAGGTTTTAAAGCTTATTTTCTGATGAAGGCCGTGATCGGCCTCTATGTTTTCTTGATTGAAATTACCGTTTTGGAGTATCTAATTATAAATTAGCACAACAGGCAGCATAAGCTCCTCAACGTATCATTATACCATCAACGGTGCTCTGATGAATAATATAGATGGCCTGCTATTGTGCCTAATGGCACCCCAAACTATTGCACCAAGTTGTGGAGAATAATGGCATGCATCAATAATGGTTCGGATTGCTCATATCCCGGATGCCACCAGAACTCTCACCCTGCGACTACCTTCAGAAAAACAGAACCAAAACTCGTCACTAAATTTCATATTGTTCCTTTCGATTTTGCAACAGTTCAGTCTTAACACCATAACAATCGTTGATGTCAGTGGATTGTCAACATTGGCAATCTTTTTAAAGAGCGATTTGTGTGCAAGCTGCTTTCAGTCAATCCTCGTTCTCTTTGTCAAGACTGTTCTTTTGAATATTGAAGCATGCAAAGCTACCTACTGTCTGTCTATCTCAAGAATAGCTCTCGCCGATGTCAACTTCTGATGAACTTCCTGATTCATTCGAATCAAAATCGGGCATCATAAAAAGAAACTATATATGAACATAACAATACGATGGTGGTTCAGAAAGTACCTATTTTCGGCATAATATTAATTAATACATAATGCTTGGTGGGACCAAATTTTGTGATAGACAGACAGTACACATTCCGCGGTATTTCAAGAAGGGTTGATTGTGAAACCAACACCTCATCCCTTCGAATGCGTCGATCTGTATGTTCTGTAGTACGTCTAAGTGGACCTGGTCTTCCGCGACGTCTCACACTTCGTTCTTCGACCCTTCTGTTCGAAATTCTATTCCCAGTGGACACATCTACGTGCGTTTCAGCAGTGTTACGACGGTAAGACAAATCAGCTGTAAGCAACCCTACAATTTGAACCACTTAAAATCATCAGATTGTTAGAAAGGCCTCCAATGTCCAAGTCCAAGCATTTCTTACTTATCATACGTATCTTCTGGAACACAGAACTCTTCGATTCCTCGGGAGACAGAAAAATGACACTGTTGGCTCATCCACTGTTTCCTTCTTTTTTAATCCACGTTATAACTCCAAGACCAAATATTATTTCAAAAACCTGCATAAAGTGTTTAGTTAAGTCTCCCCCGAAATTTGCATATTTATATGATCTAGTCTTAATTGTGTTGCATTTCTATATGTTTTGTTGTATTTGATGTTAAACGTTATATGATACAAAATTTTTGAACTAGTGATGGATAACCATGTTTCTTAGGCGAGCCCCCTTATCCAGTTCGAAAATATGCGCTCTTTCCATCACAATTTTTGTTATAAAAGCTTGAGATATGTATAGGTTATTTTTTTAAATTATTTTAAGAATATTGGTTTTGAGCCTATTGATGAAAACGCGATCTTTAAGGTAACCGCAAAGAAACAAAAATCTGATGTAGTGAAAATAGGGGAATGTGGTGATTAAGGAAACTCTGAGTCCTTGGAAATGATTATTTCTTCTTAAATTGGTATTAATACACGAAACATTCTCTGATTAAATGTGATGGCGACGTCTGTCTGCCATTGCATTCCTAGTATATTCTCTACAGCTGTTAATACAAAGTTTGTCAACAATGAGGCCTTCTTCAGCAAAAATGTTGCATGTATTATAATTGGGTTCTATCGATTTTTACTCGTCACCTTTTGGACTTTAATATGATATTGTTTGAATTGAAAATCTCTTCTAATGGATGAAATGCGACTTAAACACAATATGTTAGAATTATTGAAGTACAGTGAATAGGTTTGATTACTTGCATCGATATATTTTGAATGTATTACATACATTAATTGATGATTTGCATTGATTGATTATTAATTGATGATGATAGGTTTGATGATTTATAAGCAACGAGGAATTTAATACTGAAGTTAGTTGTATACCAGTTCCATTCTTGCATTTTCTCTTAGAAATCGGTATTCTTTGCGATTAAGTTTCGACATGTAAATATTAACACTAATAGCATTTCAAGGGATCCTCTCTACATAAATATTCCAATTTCGACGTTACAGAACCTACAAATAGTTAAGTGCTCTCTTCATATGACTCTATTCCTTCAGCCCAAGCCTCATAATTTTGAAGCCATTTCAACCTCTCGAGATCTTAAACTTTTTCGGCATGACTTTGAGGAGGATAAAAATTGCCGACGAGATGCAATCTAGCCGAGTGTTTCTCTAGAACTTAAACGGCAGTCCCTGAGCAGATTCCAAATGAAAACCGTCGTCTACTAAACATTCAGGCATTAAACTGATGTATATAAAAATTCTGTACGTATCTGTAGCATTTAAATATTTAATAAAATCTAAAATCGACATATTTTCGATTGAGTTTGTCTCACTCTCTTTAATTCTCCTTCAAAAGGTAGAAATAGCGGTAAAGAGTTGTCGAAGAAACTATAAACGAAAGAATAGTAACCGTATTAACAAGTGTGAGGGGTTATCGGATCACATTCAGGAAAGATCCACTCAGGATCAGTGAATCGGACTCTCATCACTAAGTCTACAAAAGACTCGAACTCGATAGGAAAGCATCAGATAGTTGCTATATATATATATATATATATATATTAGTGTGTGTGTTTCAGGAAAAACACCTGATCATATAGGGCGCTGCCTCTACAACTGAAGGGAGCGCACTCTCGAAGGAGAGTCGACTGGAGTCATCGAAACAAGGAAGACGCCCTTGTTGATGTCTCGTAGCCATATCAATGATTTGTGATTTCAGAAGTTGAAGACGATAATTATTTTTGTTTTTATATGTTATTGTGAAATGTCTCATCCAATGTGTGCAATAATTGTTAATGTGAAACGTCATTATTAAATTTGTTAATATTCTAAGTTTGATTCTTTAATTAGAATAATTAGTAACATCGACCATTCCATATATATATATATATATATATATATATATATATAGAGAGAGAGAGAGAGAGAGAGAGAGAGGATTGATTGATTGATAAGATAAGATTAGATTAGACGAGACAGACAGACATTTCCACATATATAGTAAACTAGAAATTAACTTTTGAATATTCATAGATCTGAGTAAAATGACTTAGTTATCATCACTTCATAACTTTCTATTCTTTTGAATATTGATTTGTGACTATTTTAATGTCTAATAATAATGGTCCAAACCAGTGAAGGAGATAATATTGGCACGTTGCAATACGTCCACTGAGGGAGAATAAAATATCCTTTACTTGGGTAGAAACATGGGATAATTTTTCTCACTTGCATGTTTTTCTATAATCAAAATCTCAATTGTAGAATTTCGGATTTTAGAAAATAACCACAAAAATAATAATTTTTACACAAAATGTGTTTACACTTTAAATATAAAGTGACTTTTGATTCTCCCATACGTCTCTCTTATGTCCCTTCTGATGTCTTAAGCTTATCTCAAGTAGAGGATTCCTATTAAACTTAGAGTTATGAACACATTTTCTTCAATTAAAAATAGCTGTTAAGTTCTTAATCTTATTTCTTTAAAAGTTTCTGAAGCAATCCCTGGATATTTACTTAAAAACAAAGTAAAGAAAAAATCCACCAGAATTCTATAAACTATACGGAATAAAGATTAAAATGCCTAAGAAATAATTTAGGTGCAAAACTAATGAGAAAAATTATTTAATTACGTTAAGTACCTAAATTAAAGATTTATGCCGTTTTTAGCAAATATATTTAACTCTAAGTTATCAATCGGCATTAATTAATTATTAACGTTGGACATAGAAGCGTGCCCAGAACTAGGACTATTGGCGACGAAGCCAAGTGAAGAGGACAGCACCTGAGTAGATAATTCTCTCACCTAACTTCTGCACTATCTGAGCGTGAAAGCTTTGAGCCTCAACATATTTAACGAGCAACAGTCCCACTATATGAGTCCTTTTCAGCAGCAGGATTCGAACCCACGACTCGACTGAAACAACTCCGGCATGAGCTCGAAATTATAGCTCCTCGACAACACCGACATCTAGAAAAAAAAAATGGAAAAAAAATCATCCGGGATTTTATAAGCATAAGGAATAAAGATTAAAACGAATACAAAAATTGTTTAAATTGAAATTGTTTCATTAAAGATTTATACCAACTTTAGTAGATTGAGAAAACCAGAAATTATTGATCGGCAAAGGTTTATTTTTTTTTTTGATTTATTGATTGTTTATTAACGTAGCATTTAGAAGCAAAGGCTATTGACAACGGACCTTGTAATTTTGAACCACAGTCAAGTGGCGAGGAAGGCATTTGAGTTCTCCCTATCTTTCCAAACTTCCACACAACGCCTTTGAGAGAATTTGGAGCCTCGATAGATTTAATATGCATCATATCCACAACTTGCGGGTCTATAGTGGTATTGGTACTCGAAAACTCAACTCGACCAAAACAACACCAGCCGCGAGTTCACGACCATGACCACTAGGCTACTGCGGCTATGGTTTATTTAGAAGTCGTACAAAGAAGATTAATTTTTTTAAAAAAAATGAGTATGATTGTTATACATAGAACTATGCATTTAGTTTCTGGGTAGAAATTAAAATTTTATTCAGTGAAAAAAATACGGATTGTTTCCATTTCATTTCCGAAAAAGAATTTTTTTTTTCAGTAGTG
>BMAW01000086.1:1787285-1804649 GCA_019974015.1 Nephila pilipes | reverse complement strand
ATTGTTTCCATTTCATTTCCGAAAAAGAATTTTTTTTTCAGTAGTGAAAAAAAAAAAAAAAAACGGATGCGATGACGTCAACTCTGTTCTTAAATTTATATTGCATAGTAAGAAGCTCATTCAGCTTTAACGATTTTTCCACTTGGATTACAAGATTCATAAGATTCATTAGGTGAAGCGTAAAAAACTCGCAGATGAAAAAAAAAAAAAAAACATCTTTTTTTTTCTGAATATTTTGTGATATTGCTTACTTATAAAGTAAAGCAGGGGGTCTTTAAAGAATTTTGGTTCTTTTCTACTCTTCACAGATTACTTGATTTGGGTATGAGAGATATGAAAGGACACAAAAACTATTACCCCTTTTACTAGAAATGTTTTTAATTTATAAGAAACATCAATATATTTGATCTTCTACAAAAAAAAAAAAAAAAAAAAAAGTAAAAAAAACTATCGTAACATTTTTTTCTCTCATTAAATACAATTATATCCAAAACTTCTTTGAATGCGAGTATATCAAGGATCGATTTTGAATATATTTACATATATTTATTGATTGGTTTTATGGAATATATAGCAAAAAAAAAAGGTTATGATCTTTAAAATATTCTTTTAATTCAATAGATATTAAAATATTTCATGGTCTGTAACAATGTTCTGAATCCTTGTTTATTAGCTACTGCCTTTTCTAAAAGTTGTTTGAAAGTAATATTGCGCCATGGATCTATCTTGAGTTTTTCCAGAGGTGATTTCTATGGGACGCGTATTTACTACAAGTCAAAAGAATATGTACCAAATCATTGATACAGTTACTACTACTATACACTGCATTATCATTTAAAGCGAATTTGCACAAAAGCAAGGAGTTATGAATTTATGAGTGCTTTCCGCAGGATATATTCCATTTTACATGGTTGCAGTTATCACACATTACATTGTCCTGCAAATTAAATTTGTGAAAAAAACTTTGGAGCGATAACCATTTTGTTGATGATCCGGTGCTTAAAATCTCCTCTCCTTTGATTAATTGATTTATTTGACAAATTTTGATAGCAATTAACTTCGATATATTCCCCGAATTTCGAAATATTTGCTGGAATAAAAACTAACGATTGGTCTTTTTTCAAATTGTCATTGTTTGTATATTTTAGGATTCTTAATTGGTTGATTATTCATTGGTTGATTCATTGGTTGCACTTAAAATCAACACGAGGGCTATCACCAATTTACAGATAAACTTAAATCATAACACACACAAACAAATGTTGTTTCGATAAATAAATTTATAGGCACAATTTACGTTTGTTCCTTAACTCGATGTAGTTTGTAATCCTGCAAATTATTATTGCATTAAATCCTTTCGTCTGTCAATTTCTCTTCTACATATAGAAAAAATTAGCCATAACTAACAAAATTTTTAATTTTGAAGCACAATCAGATGAAAAGGTTGATACTTTAACTGGAATCCAATTCCTTACATCTACATTCCACCAACACTTAAGTTATGATATAGTTTTCCCTATTGATTGATTTAAAGATTGTTTATTTACTTCGCACTTAGAAGCAACACGAAAGATTTTAACGACATGTCTCGTAACTCTGAGCTTCGATCAAGTGGACTGGAGCTAACGAAACTGGAGCTGGCATCTCCCTCTCCAAACTATATTACCACGCCAACGGGAGGACTTAGAACCTTGACAGATTTAACATGCATCAGCCCATCTACATGGTGGGTCTTTTGGAAATGACTCAATGGAAAAAGACTCCATTTATGAGGTCGCGACAGTGACCATTTGGTTACCACGGCCACACGTCTTTTGAGACAATCTACAGACGATGTATTCCACTAACTATATTCCATTACCACCTTTTGCTAGTTTGTTTTCTACAATATATATATCAACTAGCTTGGTCAAATAGTTTCAAATTACTCGTTGACTTTTACTCATTAGTTCAGATGATTACTATTCATTTTATTTTCCACAAGAGATTTCCTTATTATATATTGAAATAACAAGAGCCTCAGTTAGTTAAATTTAATAATATCTCAGTTTTCTCTCACGGCATAGAGTGGAATTTTAGAGAACAAGAATATCAGTTTATCTAAGTACTCTGTAAAAAAATAAAATATATAAGGAAAAAAAATATGAGTTTGTTCTCGTATAGCTGAATTTCTCTCAAAGCAGAAAAGTTTTTTATGCTATTTAAAATTTTGTTTTTTTAAAATTAAGATGCTAAAATTTTAACTGAGAGAAACGTGAATTTCCACATATACTCTAAAAATTAAATGTCAGAATACAAAAATTATATCCATAATTGTTTCAAGTAGGTGTCTTGTGAATCCTTTTTAATCAAGACACTTTTTTTAAAATTAACTAAGGTACCTTCATTAGAAACACAGCTGAGAATTATTTAGTTGCTTACGGTTAAATCCTGACTAAAATTGAGACATTTTCTTAGTTAATTAAGATATCTTCAAATAATAAACACGGGTTTCTCTGTAGCTGTTTTATAACTGAGGACTAATCAACTTGTGAGGGAATCCAATTACCCTTATCGTCTGTCATCTTTGTTTAATCACAAGATCTAAATTTCAAGTTCAATAATAGCAAAGTATATATAATTAAAATAGTCAATTACCTTCCAAAATATTGTTTATTAATCCTCTAATAAAAGAATTCGAGAGAGAGAGAGAGTGATCTTGGATATTCTAAATAAACTGTATTGTCTTTCTGTTGCATATCTCCAATAGAAGTTTTGGGTTAATTGGCTATATAATTAGACTTTAAGATGGCTGTAGAGTTAAACAATGAAGAAAATACGTCATAAACTATACCTAATTAATTTATATTCTTAATCAACTAATAAATCCGAGTTTCTCTATAATTTTGTACAGATTAAATCTAGGCTAATTGAGGAATTTTCTTAATTAGGTAAGATACCTTCAAATAAATAACATGAGTTTTATAATTAAAGCCTGCTTAATAAGATAGCTACAAAGCAAACATATATTTTTTATTACCATTTTATGGAACAATATGACTGGTTGAGTTGTGGATCTATTGTTGATATCTATTGACGACTGGTCGCAAATTGGAGCCTCGATTGACTTGAAAATCTCCATGCGGTATTACAGAAACCGCTACTAATTAAATTTTACAGAGTTCAAGTATCAGCCTTTTCGTTCACTAACCATGGTAAATCAAAGGAACTACTTCGTTAACTATCCTAAATAAATTTAATATACATTAATAAAAGTAATTAACCATAAGAATAATGATGTATTAAAAATAGGAAAGAAATTTTTTTAAAAAGTAAAAAAGTATAAATTTAATTCAGAAAGAGAGACAGAAATGAAAAATAAAACGCTTAACTATAAGCAAAATATAAAATGTATTCACATAATAGAAATTAAAATAGTAATGAGAAAAAGATACCAAAATACTATTGCATACACTACAGTACAAAATGCTGTAGAGTAATAGTAAAATCCATTATAAGAAATTGACTGAACCCAAAAGGTCTTTTGAAAATTAAAGTTAAAATTAAACAAGCAAGTAATTAAACCACCAAATAATAAGAAGGTCATCATAAGTTAAGAGGAAAAAAATTTAATTGAATACAAAAATCAACAAATGGAAAAAAAAATGTAAAATAATAGATTAAAACATATTTAAAAAAAGCTGAAATTGACTTCAGACTGTTTCGGAGGGTTTTTCTAGAATAAAGGTAAAACTTTTTCGAGAATACAGTATATATTAAATAAGATTTTAAATCCAAATATATATATATATATCGAAAAACGCGTCAAACTGTAGTTTCAGATAAGTAGATATTTCCCACAGTGCCTTGACCCATTCGGAAGATAATCTAACTCTTAGTGTTAGCATTGAAAATGGTTTTTAAATACACTGGATTTGCAACTCTATGCAATGAAGGATTACATGCTGCTGTTGTTGTTTTTGGAATTTCGCTCCATGTGTTTTCTAATGACATTCTTTTACGAATCAACGGAAACAGTTCCGTCAAACCGGAAGGCTTCAGGGGACTTAACAGTCGTAACATACTGCTGGAACGCAGCATTCCGTAACAGAAAAACATTCCAGAAGCGGTATTTAAAATGGCATTTAGAAAGTGTTGCGAAAAATTGTCACTTCCTGAGCTGCAGTTAAAAAAGAAAGAAACGCATGCCTCATTGATTGCGAGACTTCCCAGAATGACTGCCAATGAAAACCAATTTAACGTTTCGCTACACACATTTCGTGGCAGAAGTCTTTGACACGCGCGTCTATTTTTAATCGTCTCGCAATTGAGATACCCGTAATTGTTTCTCAGCACGCCTCCACTACGAATATGCAATATACCTATTTATTTCTATAAGACATGAATGAAATGTAATGACAACTGCGTGCTACAAATAAAGAAATCCGTATTCCTTTCAACCTTTAGTAAACACAGCAGAAAGAACATTTGCTGAAAGCGTTCAGAGCCTGCTTTGAAAATAAATCAAATTGAATTTAAATACGAGCAATTAATACATATTTACGTAGATGTGTCATGGCTCCAAGACCTAATATTAGCGTGATGAGGAAGTTCGAAGAAGGAGTGGGGTAGATGCTCATATGGCTTCCTCGTCACTTAACTGAGGTTCAAAATATTTATTCCAACTCTAAAGGCCTTCTTGTTGTTTCTGAGTGCAACACTAATAACAGGGATATCGTAATATTTTAATTATTACTAAGAAATAATCGAGATATCAGGGTAAAATTTATTCAGCTTATTAATCGATCCTAATAAATGTAATGTTGTAAATTAAAGCCGTTCATGTTGATTTGTTAGATTTCAGGAAATTGTAGATTGAAATAGTGCACAGTGTGAAGATAAAGAGTTCAATCTGCTGAGTTCTACAATGACGGCCTTCAAAAGGTCTAAATAATCTGGGAGGAATGACAAAATAGTGAAGAATTATGAGCAGTAAATAAAAATTTAGCTTCTAAAATATTATCGGCTATTTTTAGTAATAATTAAAATTTTACTTTATCCCGGGATAATTAAAACTTTATGATCTTGCGGTTTACATCATTCTGCAGCTTTCTGAAACCAAACAATTCATCATAAATAGCTGTAGTTTACAACATAGTGGACATAAGGATCCATTAATTTGCGGAATAAATTTTATCCAGATATCTCAGCTATTTCTTAGTATATAATAGTATATGATAGTTAAAGTTTTAAGATATTCCCACGTAAACAATCACTCAATTTATATTTACGATTTTCAAGTTCTCTTCCATCCTCTCTTGATTTCCTGTTAATTCTTCACTTCTATGGTCACTTAAGGCTCCTATTTATTTATCTTAAGTTCCTATCTCAAAGGCCCTATCTCACTTAAGGCTCCATATATTTTTGATGAAAGTAATGTTATATCCTGAGAGAATCTCGTAAGTATTTTCTCATATCTAGATTTTCTTACGAGATTTGAATGAAAAGTAATGCTTTCATGACCATGATTTTTTTTTTATTTGTTACTCCTATTTTCACAATTTTTGTTGAACCCGAAATCTACACAATGTCTTATTTGTAATTCATTTGTTTATTTTGTTGTTAGATGTCGTTGGCTGGCTGAGAACTGGAGAAGATGACGATCCGTAGTAGGTCAAAGCAGCGAGGTGTCATTGCTCCCGACCTTCGAACTTGCGTCTTTCACTTCTTCCCAAAGATCAAAGAGCCTCTTTAGGGGCATAATTTTCTTTCTGATGGTGAGGTGAAAGCTGAAATGAAAGTCCGGTGTCGACAACAATCATCGGAATTCTTCTCCGACGGGTTTGTTTGATTATTCTTGAGTTGGCGCGAGTGCTTGCTAAAGAATGGGGGCAATGTCAACAAGTGAATAATGTTTTATATAGCTGATATATGTCGTTTTCAAGAATTATGAAAATATGGTAACAAATGATGCGTCATGGAGACATAACATTTAAATCAAGCTTCGTACCTTTATGTTGAATGCAACATAGAGAGTCTTAAAGTGTGTAAAAATTTGGACGATTTCTGTTACGTTGCTTTTCTATTCAAAATTCAACAAGTATTTTAAAATATTTTTTTAAAGATATGAAAACCTACAGATGAATTATTAAAATAGGTTGGTTGGTTCGTTGGTTGTATGGAATTGAATAGCACTGAATCCTCACGGGATATATTGTACCGAACCCAAGGTGAAAATGTTACTCGTTTAGTAATTAAAACGATTTAAAATTCAAGTTCAGGATAAAGAATAAAACGTAGTTTTATAAAATTATATGAATGGAGTTAAAACCAATGCAAAATGTATAAACTGAAAAATATTTGTTTGGGTTTTTTTCCAACCAGTCAGTTAATGATTAAAAATGTTTAAAACGAACAGAGTTAAAAGCAGGGCAGTCCCTTAAGATGTCTCTCACTGAAGACAGTTAAGATAGGTGAAAGTACTTTTGAAAATGGGAACAAAAAGAACTACATGTTAAAGAAAATATTTGATTATGCTGCACCTCCCAAGGTGTAACTACGATCTAGATGTCCGAAAAAAAGAGGGGGAGGGGTGACAAGAAGATGGGCCCAAAATAGGGAAAGATTGCTAGGTTATCCCGAGGACGCGTCACCTGTGTTTACCTAAGACAGTAAACTGCTTAAGAATTACTAATGATAAAAACTCTTCAATTATAAGATAGAAATTTTTTTCAACACACAATTTAATTGTTTTAAATATCCATCTTTTCTTGGAAACAAAGCTAAACTTGTTTGCGCATAATTTGTGAAACACATTTCAAGATACTTGGAGGGACTTTTTGTACCCTTTAAGTGTTACGGAAATATTCAGCTTAAATATTGTTTGCATCTTATTGTTTTTCTTGAGATATTTAAAGAAAAACGTTTACAAATATAGCCCCAAACAGTAGATGATCTGAAAATTTGCATAAACCAAAAGATACTTAAAATCACTCGCAGTACCTTAAAACACGTTTCCTAAAATAAGCGGAAACGAGTTCAATTTCTCCCCCCCCCCGGGGGGGAAAGGGGGGGGATATTTTGAACATTTGTCGTAATAGTAAGCTCAATTTTTTTTGTTTGTGTTATATTTGAAGTGTCTTTCGCCATTAATACAAAAATAACTGTTTGAAAAGTGTGTTGTTTTGTATGACAAATTGCTGAATCAACAGTTCGGGGAATTTTAGGACACCCGGTAATTCCAAGCCCCCATATTGATTATAAACGACGTTCTGGATTTTAAAACCCATGTCATTTAAAGTCAAATGCTTTAATGATAGAAAAACTATTTACACTTGAAGTGCCCATTTTAAAGATTTTTCAAGGAATACTCGTATGTGCAGTAACGTTGGTTCAAATCTCTTTCGAGTAATACATACACAAAAATAAACACCGCGAATCCTTTTCGTTTCCGAAAACCGGGCTACTTTCGGCTAGAATTGCCTTTCCAAGAAAGATATTTTGGGTTCGAATAAATCTGAAAGCAGCAATGACGGTGCTTTGCTTTATGATATCGCTTTGCATATTAGACCCATCAAACAAAGCCTTTTTCCACTTTAGGATTTCAGATATTTATTGCTCTCACACCACTGTGCGTGTGCTGTGGACACGCATTCAGAGAGTAAATCCTTCGAGTCTTTCGCTATGTAAAGACCTCTTCACACTCTCTCCTAGTTCGAGGATATTTCTGTCACGTTGCCATTTCCATTTGATTTATAAATCAATATTTATTTTGACTTAAAATCCATCCTCATCTCTCTGTGCGTAAATGTATACATCGAAAGAGAAGATGATTTATCTATGTTATCCATGTCAGCATATCGTGTCAAATTTTGTATATAAATCATTTTTACTTTCTGAATCCAACTGGTTTGAATGTTTTTGTCTCTGTTGGGAACGTTGGAAAAGTTCTCTCTCTGTATATATATATATATATATATATATATATATATATATGTTATGTATTAATAATTACCGTTGTGTGAAGGAATAATAATTAACGCATAAAAATTAAGACCTAAGAAAAGAAAACCAACATGTACATGCGGGACAATTTAAATTGTTATGTCTGGCATAAGATAAGTAGTGTTCTTTAACATATTCATTGAACGCTCTACAAGTTGCTCTTATTCAACAAATTAGTACATAACAATCTGCTTAACACCAAAAAATTTTACATTTCTAAATATTTTTAAAGTGTAATGACAACGTACCTATAAATATGTTATTAATTAAACAGTCTAAAGCAAATGGCTTATTTTAATGTACTAATAACTTAAATAATACATTACTAGAAATATTAACTTATTAAAAATATTTAATGTAATAAAAATAGTTAATCTTTTATAATAAATACTCTTTAACTATAATTTCAAATAATTTTTAATTTGGTTATAGAGACATTTCTTTATTCTTTCAACTTTTATATTATAACTATTTTATATTAAATTTAGAATTTTTATTCCTTTTTGAATTGTTTAATGTATTTTTGTCTGTTTAAATTTCTTTTTATCATATATAAGCAATGAAAGTAGTAATTCAGTAATATAAAGAAATAATTGAAATAATTAATTAAAACTGATACAGAAACAAAAATTAAGCATAAGAAAAACTTTTAAAAATTAAATAGAAAACTTACAAATAATAAATTTTTTTAGAAAATAGGAAAAGTATAAGAAAATACAGTTTTTAATTGCCTAAATCCTAGAACAAAAGAAGAAAAAAAAATTACTCAACAAAACAACTAAAAAGTTGATCAATATATTAGAAGAATACTAAACATATAAAAAGGGACAAGAAAATAAAGTTCAAATCATGAATGAGTACAAGCCATGCTTGATAAACAAGAAAAGCTGGAAAAGAAAGACCATAAAACGTTTATAAATTCTGAATCTGGCTTTTGACAAATTACCTGGTTAAGCAATATTTTATAGGTACTCAACATTCCCAACTGAAAAATGTTATAAATCACAATGAAAACTTCATAAATTCAAAAAGAAACATGATGCAAATAACGCAAATTGCAAACGAAGAAATGAAGTAAAATATACTAATAGACAAAGGGAAATATAAAGTACTACATATGAAAATAAAAAAGAACAACCTAAAAAATAAAACAACTGAATTAAAAAAAGATTACAAAAACTTACATTCGAAGCAATGCATAGCAATAACCTTCACTCCATTCTCCTACATGCAAATAAAAATTCTTCTATTTTGTCTTAAACAGGAAATACAGTAAAGTACTATATCAGAAAGAAAGACTATTAATACTAGAGACATAAGGAATCAGAACAAAAATTAAAGCAATACAGTAAAAAAATATTTAAAAACAGAAAAAAACTAAAATTTTTATAACTATTATGTTTTAAATTACTTTTAATAAAATTCAATGGAAATTCTGGTAACAAACAAAAAATATAAAGCTTGTCGATATTAATAAAAATATTCTTTCTATTAGTCAAAAGTCTAATATTACGTAAGATATGATTATAAATTATGTTCTTAAAATATTCAAACTTAATGAAATACCCCATTAGGGCACTTTAAGTAATTTCCTCAATGTATTTGCACATCATCAGTTACTGACCCAAATTTAATTTAATTTCTATGAAATTTTAGTGTTAAAAATGGGAGGTAATTTTACATCATTAATAGTAACCCTAATTTCTTGTAAAATGCAACAACTCTATAAAACGTTTTTTTTTGACGGTTACTCACAATTCTAAAGTAATTATTATTCTCAAGATGATATTATTAATTAAATTAATGTATATTTTTAGCAAATATTAATATAATTATTAGGTATTTTGTCTACATGACTAATAATAAATTTGTCCTGTAGATTTCTAATAACATTTTTTAAATCCTTCAAATTAATATCCTCATTATTATTATCTACTCTTCTAAGGATCAATATATATTTTTAAAACATAGTAAAATAGTCTTCAAACTGCTTAAAAGCTTCTAATGGAATCGCTAATTTAGTAATAATATTATTAACATCTGTAATAAATTAATTTCTTCACATAAAAACTAAATTTTGAAATGTTAAGTCTAAAATGAGGCCCAAGATTCATAGTATCTATTAATCTTTTATCCTCAACAATATCCAGATTACCTATAATCACATGTTAACATTCCTCATTTATATACATTTTATCACACATATATCTTTATTATTGGAAACTAAGTTATTATTAAAATTGTGAGCTATTTTTAACTATTGTAAGACATTTTTTAATGTTTGGTTTCTTAATAGTGATTAATTTCTTTTATTTATCAATAAGATTATTAAAATTAATATTATCAAAAACTTCATAAACTTAATAGAGCAATATTCTATTTCTAGCAGCTCTAAATTATAACCTTCCTTTTTTATATTTATGGAACATATAGTTAGTTAAATGCTTGATAAAGGAATATACATACTCTCAAATTTATTACCATGTAATAACAAGTTAGTAACTAAATAAAAGTTCTGTTCTTAATGCAAAGTAAAAATTACTTCATACTTTTTATTTTAAAATCTTTCTCAAAATTATCATTCAGTTCAAGAGGTTTTTTTTCTTGATATATCTTCCTTGTTCATAATTCACTTCACATATTTTTCTACTATTTTTTTCTCTTAAAATCACTGTTATTTTCTACTTAGCATTTTTAAGAATAATTTTTTTAAAAAAATATTTGTAATCATTTTGTTTAAAACTTGGAAAGCTTTTTTTTTTATTATTAAATTACATAATATTTAGCCTTTTTGAATATAATGTCTGTTAATATTCATAAGAGTAGTTTTCCCATGTCATCCTATTTTTAATATATGGAACAAGTTTAGTTGTACTCATATCAACATTGTCAAAAATGTGTAAATGAAAGAATCCAATTTCAATTTTATTATTATGACGCAACATATAAACTTATAAAAGTTGATTGTATCAAATCTATTTTGATTAATTTTAATATTAATATAATTCGAAGTTTGACTTATGTGTTTATAATTGCAAATTTTTAATTCTAAACACACACACACACGCATATATATATGTGAGTGTGTGTGTGTATATCAGGTGCGACTAAAAAACTCGGATTAATGCTATAAAAACTTTATTTTTTATTACTCACAATATTTTAACAATATGTCCTTCAATATACACTCACCCACGATCCTTGCATCGCTCCATACAAAATTTCTATTTATAAAAGTAATGTTGGAAGTCCTTTTCAGGAAGCATGTTCATGGTTTTCTTCGCTTTCACTTTTACAGCAAGAACTGTCACAAAACTCGTCCCCTTCAGTGCTGATTTAATCTTGGGGGATAGAAAAATGTTACATAGAATAGAGGGGATATTCCAATACAGGAATTTTATGCTTAACCAAAAAAAAAAAAAAAAAAACCTTGAGAGACAATGCAACATGGGCTGCGTATTATCCTGAAGAAGAATCCATGGCTTTATTTTTCAAGCCAGATTTTCTACAATTCGTGTAAAATCTGCCAAATATTCTTCGATTCCCATGGTTTCAGCAGCGATCGAATATTAAACAGACGGTTTTTCGGTTCAAAATTGTCTGTTTTTCTAATGTTCTCCTACTGAATATGTAGAAAGTTGTCCTGGACGAGAGTAATCTTCAATCTATTTCATACCTCTTTGAATCACTTAAACCTTTCATAAACCATAGTGAGATATAAACATTCATCACCAAACACTTCAAAGCATAAGTTTCTGTGTTGCGGATTTTCTGAATGTTACAATAAATTTCACATTAACGCTCTATTCTTTTCAAACATTTAAAGTTTTTCGATGGGCTACAGTTACCAAGTCCGATACAAGAAAAAGTCATGACCCAACTAAAAAGTCAGCTGTTGGCTCCGGTGCAGGAATGAAAAGATGAGATTTCACGAGATTCGATCATGAGCCGTTTCGTCTTGAGGAGCACATTGCTTTTCTGTAGCACTATCAATCCGGGGTTTTTAACGGCACCTTGTGAATAGGTATGCGATAGCATATTGCAAAGTTTTAATTATTATCAAGGAATAACCGAGATATCTGGATAAAATTTAATCGGCAGATTAGTTGATTCCTATAGTGTGTATATTTATGTAAATTATTATGTGCAGATAAGAGTATCGCAAAGCTTTAATCATTATCTAGGGTATCGTAAGTTTTAATTATAACCCTAAGATAGTTAAAATAGAAATTAAATTTTTATTTATATCTTCTTAAAACTTCACTAAACAATTACCATCCAGAGTTATAACCAGCATTGTTGAGCGTTTGAAAGCTGATACTTTAAAACTCATAAAAATGAACAGTACCTCCTCTACATAGAGGGTTACAATAGTCTATAGTTTCCTGAAATCAAACCAAACTTTATACTGCTGGGTACAGAGATTAATTAATATAATAAAATTAATTATTGTGCAGAATAATTAATCTTAATTATATTAATTAATCCTTGTACCCCGAAGTATAAATTAGAACTATAAATAATCTGTACCTGTTAGAAGGATTAAACCACTTGCATTCCCTTGTTATATATAACATAAAATTATATATATATATATATATATATATATATATATATGTAATGATTTAACTTAATTCACATTAATTTCTCACTTAAATAACTTAATTTACTAAACTTTCCCATTCTCTCCTTTAAACGATAATGTTCATTCGTATTTCCTGATACAATTCCTATTCTTTTTGATTAATTCAATCAGGCGTTCTAAAAAAATTGATGACAATGCTCTCTTCTCACGGAACAAAGTCTGTAGGGATGATCCCTACCAGACTTTGGGTATATACTTATCTTCCTGGAATTCCCTTCATTCAGACAGTTTGGACTCTGACGTTTAATTGAATTTTCCCACGTATAAATAGCAAAACACAGCGAAAAACGCGCTCTTCTCTCCTTATTGCTCTTCTTATGCTTCTCTCTCTGATGATCATCTGAGATTTGTATGGTAACTTCACTTCGGTCTTTGGTGGCCGAAGTCCGACTAAAGTCTGCTACAATATGGAATTAAAAGTATTTCGGCCATGTATGGACTGATTCATTACTATTGAACAATAGTTAAAATAAATACGTTATATATATATATATATATATATATATATAACAAGGGAATGCAAGGGGTTTAATCCTTCTAACAGGTACAGATTATTTTTTAAAGTATTGTTTGCATTTACGAGATTCAAGAGACTATATCTGGAATATATGTGCTGTGTATTTATGTATAAATATACATGTAGAAAATATATAATTTTGATTTTGAAATTAAGATACTTTTATGGTAAATACCACTGTTGTGCGTGGTCATGCAATTTTAATCAAAATGGGTCATGTGACAAAGTGTATATATATATATATATATATTCACTTTTAAATTGTGCCATTAAAATATTTTCGCAATGCATTTAAGCAATTCGTTGTTATAGGTCACTTTCCCCTTTGCTGTTTTATGCAATAAATCAAGGCTTATATTGTTTGGTGATGTCTCAATTTCTGAGAAGATTTAGGTGTTTCATATTTCAATTTGTTTATTATGTTCAAAATAAATTTTATGTCTTTCATATGAATCAAAATAAAATAGAAAAAAAATTCAAGTAGTGTTTTGCTTTAAATTTATATACTACGTTGCAATAAATTTTACCTACTCAGGTGTCTGAAGTATTGTTCCTGAATTCTGTTACATTTATATAAGATTTTTGTATCTCAGAAAAAAATCCTTAGTTTTCAAAATATGTACTATAATCAGTTTGCAAATAAGCATAATCTTTTGCCATATATCCACTGAGAAATATAAAAAAAAAATAATTTAGTAACGTGTCGGTCTCTTCATTTTTGTTGTATTTACATCCTTGTAAAACTAATTAGCTAAAAATAGAACGTCATTGATTGAAACTCAAACATTCATCTAAATTGTGTCAATGAAAGAATAATGATATTAAGTAATTTGCTTTGAAATTTTTAAAACATTTACTTAAGGGGTGTCGGAACGTCAAATTTTTCAAAAAATCATGATTTGATTTGGTATTACTTCGTTCTTATTGACATCATGTTTGGCACCGCATCTAATATGAAAAAATTCATCGAATCTTCCATGGACTTCAACATATATTTCATGTTTTGAATTGTTTACTTTGTTGTATTCTTAGGCAGACGATATGACTTTATTTATCTTTATACAGCTTAAATGCTTTTACATTACAATTTTATGCAAATGAATATTAACGTGCTAGTTCTTATTTAATTTTTCTTAATTAATTTATAAGTTATTGTAATGATTATGGCAACAATGAACAGAGTTCCAAAGTTAGTATTTCGTCGCCATGTTGGAAAGGATGTGTTCAGTAATAATGCTAAGATGAAACACATATAGTTGCTTTCTTCCCACTCCATTTTAATTTGAAACATGGAATAAATTCTTAGATTTATAAATGATCCGTTGTATAAGTAACTTTATCGAACTCTATATTCATTTTGGACATATTCATGTCTTATAAAGGATAATAATGAACATGATGTGGAAAAAAAATCCCCCAACAAAAGAATTTTTTACAAAACAAAGAAACTATATTAAGAACTCTTTTTGTTTTAGCAGTAGAAAAAACAAATCTTGTGCTAGATAAAATGTTTTATTTTTTGTAAAACTTTTCTAAGTTTTGATCTATTTTCATTTTATTTGTATTAAATGGAACTTTAAAAATATACTTGTTCAATAATTGTATTGTACCATCTGTAATAATGGATAAAAGTTAATGGAAACCATTGAATTAAAACAATATTATAAAGTTGAGGACATCATTTATTGCTCCTTGCAAACAGAGTTCTAGGAAAAAAATACTTTTAAATAGTATTAAAGCAATGATTAATATTTGGTTCCGAATCATGAACTAAAAAATTAATATCAGAAAAGGGATTCTCATCACGCATAACTGATTAATTATCTTTGAATTCTATGAAGTCATATGATAAATACGAGAAATATATATGTACACAAATAAAATGTATCGAATTGAATTATATAATGTATCTTAAGGAATAAACAAAGTATATCGCAAGCCAATTTTACGATAAATTAAGAGTCGGAACTATATACCGATATTAAATTGGCTGTTTTTCGATATACTACTCAAAATCTATTATAGATACAAGTTTGAAATTTTTTACACAAATACATCTATTATAATACTGAAATGAGCTTTTTAGCTAATTTTAATTTTATCAATTTAAAAATATTATCTCAAACATTGTCAAAATTTCTCTTTTTCTATAAAAAAATTTGCAAAAATACATTTTTATACAAAAGCTATTTCAGTATATATTAGCAACATGTATGAATTCATAACCTACAAAATTACACATATACTGAACAGTGGTTTCTTAGAAAGAGTGAAATTCCAGAGTCATGGTTAAGAAGTTACCTAGTAAAACAGGTTCTGCACTAATTCCCCATTTATCATCTCGCCGTATGGAGCTCTGTGTTGATTTGTTTGTAAAAGAATGGCTAAGCAGCCTCTGTCGGCGTCGCGCGGTATACGTATAGGTACCGGCTTCGTTATTTCGTCTATTGTAGTGATCATTGACCGTGTTGAACTCACAGCTCATGACGTTGTTACGGTGCGCAGTGGGACCTAAGAGGGCTTCTATAGTACAAAAAGTTTTCTTGGTACACGAGACCATATAATATTTACACTCATTTTGGGTTTGGGTACAGCCCCATGCAAACACTTTTTCAATAGTTCTGATTGATAAATCCCTGCGCAATGGTCGTAGCCTCTCACAACAGACAAGGTAAACTGTATGATGATAGGTTTCCAACACTTGCCTTTCTAATGCACCATGTATCGCATCTGATGGCAAAATCCATGTGAGGTTTTTCATCGACAGTTTGTGTAAATTTGCCACCGTCATTGTCGCATATCTTTTACACTGACACAATCTTGAATGAGTGACCGTAATAGGTTTGTAGACTCAATTTCTTGCTCGTCAGCCTGTTTTTTTTTAGCAGACGAGGTTTACCGTCTGAAGTGACTCTATCTTTGTTTCAGCTGCCGAGAGTGTCTCATTCTGTTCAGTAGACATTCTCACTTTGTCACCCTGCACACCATACTTCCAGCACATTGTTCTCTACGAAGACATAGTGCTTTCCGAATCCCATCCAAGTATCTTGTGTATCGAGACGTTGCTGCTTGATCAGAACGGCGAAAAATTGATAGAGCACCTGTCACCTCCATTTCATGCCACAATAACTTCAACAAATTTCTTTCAGTTTTGAAGATGCTATTTTTGTTCGGACAAATAACGATGTTTGGATAATATTTCCACATCAATACTTTGCCCATGTAATCACACTTTGTAACGTCACTACACCATTTTTCGAAGAAGCCTCTGTTCGCCAGCTACCATCAACCGACCAACGCAATGTGTCTTTCCTCCTTCATTTTCTTCAAGGCATACTGAACTGCTTCCTGCCATGTTTCGTTCATAGTTTCTCGGCTGCTTGCAGATTATTATTAAAGATTGTAAAATTTTGTAGGTGGTGGTGGAAGATTCATAATCCGCAAACATGCCACGTGAGATTCCGGCCCCTTTCCTATGCATCGCATGGCATAGACAACCTATTATTACTCAAAAATTTGTCACACTGTTAGAATTATAAAAGTATATTTATAATCACGAGAAGGACATTTTTATATCAAACTAACACTTCACCACAGTTTTTCATTAACACTAATTCCTTGTTTAACACACTTTAGAAGATTTTACAGCTTCAAAAGTGCATGCTACAAAGATTGATATCCAATGCATTCTAAAACCAGAATAACATGAATATTCATTTTACTTCTGGAAGATACTTTATTTTGATGTACACATTATTTATGAAAGTCTTTCTGCTGAAAAGTCTTCTTTACAGGCTTGATCTACTGATATCAGCAAACAATAATAACTTGTTTGCTTGATACAAATTCAATCAAAAATATTTGAAAATCAGTTTATGTGAAACGAAACTAAACTCAAAATACGGAATCGCTACCAGTAGTCGAACTAAACGTTATGCAAAGTATAAACAATATCTATCGGTCAGAATACAGGTGGAAACTTTTAAGAGCAAATGCAAATAAAAGAAGGCTCATTTATAACTGAAAGTTTAAAAATTCATTTAGAGTAGCACACTAAGAGCGTTACGTCCAAAACAGGTGCGTTGTTTACATTTTTGGCCCTTTAAATGGGCTGGCCCCGTTTCAATGCTTATTTAAAACTAAGTTTTTGAAGCTTCTAATTATCGTAGAGATAAAATAATATCTTTAGAAGGTGAAAGACATGTTGAAATAAAAAATC
>BMAW01000086.1:1661184-1787260 GCA_019974015.1 Nephila pilipes | reverse complement strand
CCGCGATTAACCCTTTACGTGATCGAAAGGCTCCTTTGCGGAAACATGCATAATGTCCCAGAAATCAGAACGCTCTTCTCCAGAGACATGTCTGAAAGGGAGTGAAGAACCAACTCATGTGTCATTCTCAGGTTTGATCATAATTAGAATTAAGAGGTCCGTTGCCAAAACCCAGTTGTTGCTGCTTCAATGATTGATTGATTTTTAAAAGTATCTTAGAAGCAACGCAAAGGCTGTTGGCAACGGATCACGTGATTTTGAACCACGATCAAGAAAAGAGGAGGACATCTGAAATAGAAAATTTCCGCAGTGTTCCAATTTCCAAACACAATTTCCACAGAGATCATGACCATCTGGCTACTGCAGCAATTTGTAGCTGTTTTCAAGAGGCGTGTTAATTTAAAACAGTTCTATTAAATTTTCTAAATATTACATCAATGGAATTTTCGTAATTGTAGTCGAATATTTAATTCTGAACTTTCCACTTAGTAAAAAAAAGGAGTTCATGTTCCAACAGTTGCAACGTCTTCTTGAATACTTCCATTTGTTCATTCTCAATTTCCAGAGCTCAATCAATTCAGTCAAATAAATAGAAAGTCCCACACTGGTGATAAATCCAAGTAATTTTTTTAAGAACTAGGAATATTTTAATACTTAATCGGTTTTATATAGCGCAACAGTTTCTATATGCGGTATCTGAAAACGTTTAAAATAACAAATTAATATTTTTCTTACCAAACTGTCTGAGTCCTTCCAAAATTTGTGACTCAGCTTGAATCCTTTGATCCTTGTAGATTCCATCCAATTCAGTTCTAAGATTCATTCATGAAGCTTCCTCTAATGCAAGTGTCATTCACTTGATAATCACTTATTGTCCTATTGCTCACTAAACAATCAACAACCTTCGTATTAAACGCTTCACTGCTTATATATATTTCTTCTCAATTCTATTCATCACATTCTCCACAAATTCCACCCGCATAAGTTACGTGTTTTTCTTCATTTTATTATTTTCAAAAAATTTATTTAAAAATTTATTTACGAGCTGAAGAGAAAGCGCAAATATAACCCATACATATGGATAATACAATAACAGAGTAGATAAAAAAAATTCCTCCTACTTAATTTCAAACTTTTAGATGTCAGATGCTGATAGTTTTTCGGTTGAATTGTTTTGATTTTTTCTTCAAGAAAGATAATGATATGTTTGTTAACATATTTACTTTTGAATTAAGAATTATTTTGAAATGAAATGTTATATTAGTTCGAGTATAACTGTTCCATTTCAAAGCGCATCTTCTGATAAATAAGTTTAATGAACCCTGAATAAACATATCTAGTGCTAGTAATTAATCTTGTTTCCTGATGCATCCAGTGGAAACTATTCCGAAAAAAGGGTCACTCGTCGATACGGTAGGCTGATTTTGATGGAATATATATTTGTATACTTAAAGTAAACAGCAATCCTTTGAATTACTTATGGGGAGAGCGACTGAAGTATTTTTTGTGTTTTTATTTTCATAGCTTCACTGTTAATCACATATTTTTTGAATAAATTTCTTGCCTTCTTTATTGTTTGAATTACTTGAACTTTTGTGCTTAAAAAACAAACCCACTGTGCCTTCCTAAGCCTTTGTTACTTTTTTTTCAAACTCTTAGTGATTACCATTTTTTCTAAAAAATGAGCATAAGTGTCCCTTTTACCACCGGCACAGATATAATCCTCAACAACAAGATCTACTTCTTAAAATAGGACATAAAATCAATAAAACTATAGAGAACAGTGTTTTACTATTGGCTAAAATTTCATCAAAATTTTGTCTCGATTCTTACTAGTGACCGCGGTAGCCTTAGTGGCCATGGTTGCGGGCTCGCGGGTCGGATTGTTTTTTTCCGAGTCGTGACATCTGAACATTGTTGTCCTTTAAAGACAATGATTTTGTATTGGGGCTGATGCACGTTGAATATAGCTGAGAACCTTTCGATTCCCCAGTTTTAAGTGCGGCTGGAAATTTGAAAGGGGAGGGTGCCAACTGATATGACGTCCTCGTTACTCTGACCGAGGTTCAAGATAACGAGACCAATCATCAATCCACGCAAGTTGTTTCAACGTGATGCTAATAAATAATCACAATCACCCACCGAAAATGCATTTTTTTTCTCCTTACTTGCAATTTATTTTATTATTAGAAAAATATCCAGTGTGCCCTGGCTCCCTTACGTAAGGAAGAGGTTCCATCGGAGAAGAGGGGTAGTATTTCGAAAATGTTGTAGATAGCGATTTTCCTTATTTTGGTTCTAGGTGAATGTGCAAAATTTTACCAAAGGTGAATTAAAATCTGTAGACTTAGATAGAATACATATTATTTTATTCCACCTTTATCGTAAATCTTGAGGACAAAAAAATGTTTTTTGCTTCCTTCGACTTATGTGAACAAACAAATCATCTGACGATTCTTGAGGAAACAACATACAATAAGCCATGCGTGAAAAACATACCAGGTTAATACTACCACACTAAGTGATTCAGCTTGTGTAGTAAACTTAATTATCCTTCTACAATTTATTTTCGACAATGATAGAAACATCCTGGATATACATAAAAATATATCATACATTTTTTTTAAAATTATATTTAAATTAAAAATATATTCAAATTAATCATTTTTTCCCTCCGATTCGAGAAATAAAATATTTTTAATCTCAAGTTCTTCGTTTTCACGTTATTAGTCGGAGATTTAACTTGCTGTTTTTTGTATGTCGGAGGCAAAGACACCATGTCCATTCTTTAAATAATAATCATAAAGTTTTAAAAAAAGTAATAATGCTTTTAAAAAGGTATTATAATTAAAAAAGTTAGCAATGAGAATAAAATGCACAAGAGCTATTCAAAAAATATCTGTTTTAAGCAAGATGTAAATTTAAAAAAACCTTAAGCTGCACTTAAATAAACCTTTAAAGATGAACACTGTGAATTTCAATCTGGCATGCAGAAAAAGAGACACAAAATAAATAATCTGACATGTACTTTGTATCTTTCTTCCATGCATCTGATAAACAGAAATTTTGAACTGTGGGGGTAGTTTTTTTTCAAAAATTTATGTAGACAACCTTCCATTGTTTTGAAGGTCATGTGGTGTAACCTCATCAAGTTCAGAATAAAAACAGTACATTTTTGTATAAATTATATATATATATATATATATATATATATATATATATATAACACAAGAAGTCATTATCAGAAACGTGTTTCAAAAAAATGTGTGCAAACGCACATCAGTTTTGTTTCTAAATTTGATTTCAAGATTTTTTCTACTTCGTGTGTGGTTGAAGAGAAATCTATAGAACAACTTAGTGCTATATCAGTTTAATAAACTCAAATTTAAGCTCAGTTTCGTTGTATATGAGTAAATTTTCTTCAGAAAATTTGTCACTAAAATATTTTTCTCTCCAACCACAATCATACGTACCTAACTTCTGGCTGACCTGCACATCATCCTTCACGCATTTTTATGCAAAAATCTACCTTATTCGAAACCTTCTTTGTGTGGACAAAATTTTCTAATTTTCATCTTGCCGCTAAATACCTAGAACGAGAAAAAAAACTCTGCTGCGTGTTAGGTCAAGTAGACAAACATGTCTGAAAGCCATTTTACTGGGGCTCCGCATGCCTCCTTTTGCATCCACGGAGGTCACTATTGGCACATCGTTCGCCCGCAGCACAGACTCCTCCTGTTGAAGCGTGATTGCATGCGAACAGGTATTAGGTACCCAACCAAGCGCCTGTAGTATCGTGAATGTAATCAAGACATTAACGGATCGCCTGATGGCAAAAACACACCCAAAAGGCAATGACGGATCCGCTCTGCTTTCACGGTGACAATGAATTGGTAACTAACAGGCCACCGCTTCTCGAAATGACCTTATGAATTTTCAGATAAATGACATTATCACCAGTGATGAAAGGAATGCCCGAAGTTAGAAAAAGAACAGTTTCGTGTTTTTTTATACCCATTCTTATCTGTTTTTCTCTTTTTTTTCCGAAAAACAAATCCTGAAAAAAAAAAATCAATTAAACTCACAGACATGAGGTTTGTGGAATTTTAAAATATTATTTGAATTACATTCACAGCCAAGATATCCAGTTATACCAGGTGCATCGTAAAATTTTTAATTATTGTGTGCTGCACAATCGAGATAGGCTAATTTAATTTTATTCATTACTCTAAACTGCCTCTACATAATCACCTTTTTCCGATTTATTTTATTCTTCCAGGCTTGACCTTACGGAGGAAGTCATTGTAGAAGTCACAATTGCATCGTAAATCATAATATTCTGCACCAGTTAAATTATATAATTTGTTTTATTTCAATTCGCCTCTGTAATGGGGTTTTAAAGATTTTAAATAAGAAAGAGTCGTTTAGAGAGAGAGAGAGAGTAATAGATGATGTGAAAAGTTTTAAAGCCACAGCATTTGATTCCTAAGCTCAACCTCGAAATGAGTGATGGTACATTATCGGCATGAAGACTGACGTATTTGGTGATTATATTGAGTTACGGTTGACTCAGAGCATCACGCAATTTGTTTATGAGCATTAATAACAATATCGATCAATAACTCCTGAGACTAACCCACAGATGGCGCTCGTAGTAAACCAGTAACTGTGGGTCTTTCTAGAGTACTACTTGCTTGAAACGTCAAAATTTCTTAAGCCGATCGACCAGGAAAAGGCTTTGAAGTGGCGAAAAAGATTTTTCCCAAGGGTGCCGCGATTGTTGATGGAACAAAAAACAGCAACGAGTCGACATTCAGAAAGTTGTTTATCGCTATTTACTCGCAATAAAAAAAAGATTTATGAAAAAAAAAAAAAAAAAAAGAGAGAGAGAAAAATTGGGGAAAAAAAAAAAGATTTGGAAAAAGTTGAACGATTGTATCAATTCAAAAGGTGATTAACAAAGGTGTTATGTTGGATGAATAAAAAAAAAATTTGCAAAAAAATGTTGTTTTCAATGTTAGACTCGGGAGCATTGATCGATGTAGTTAAGCATCGAATAGCTCAATTTCTTCTCCAAGTAGTTTGTTAAGGTGATTCCATAATAGCCCCTGGAAGCAGACAGTATGACCTTCCTTGTAGACTTCTGTATCTCATCCTGTAAGTTTTTCTCCTCCTGCGAGCTTATCTCTGATTTTTGGATCACATTTTATATATATATATATATATATATATATATATATATACTAGATTCATTCATAGTTACCGGGCGATGAAAAACATTCTCTTTATCTTTCTCCTAAAGATTCAACGTTTCCTTTGACAGGTCGCACCATTGAACGGGAGTTAGTAATCAAAATCGGCAAGCAGGCAACCTATGTTATATAGCTCTGTGAATACTCTTCACAACACTGCCCCGTAACTAAGATAAATATCATTCGTGATTATTCGAAATGTTGCTCTTCGGTCTAATAGGATAAATCCCACCACTTTCTTCTCTGCGGCAGCATCGTTCGTGAGTGATGGTCTTCCAATTCCAATACCTGTGAAGAACACATGGCCAATTTAAAAATTTCTTTTCTGCCTCACAATAGTGTCATATGACAGACTATGATATCCGTAAACAGCTATCATTTCATTGTAGATTTACCTGGAATTGTAATCTTTCAAATGAAAGAAATCACACAGCGAACCTTTATCTTCTCAGTTCTACAGGTTACTTCAATTTACGTCTTCTTGAAACCAAACAAATAAACATGAATAGCTGTAATTTAAGACATTACGTACATTAGGAATAATTTAACAAGCAGAATAACTTTTATCAAAAAATATTTTTAGTGATAATTAAAACTTTACGATGCCCTTCATAAATGACTTCATTTTGAAGCTAGAAATTTTCCTTTAATTGAAATAAAGATTTTAATTATTTTAGTGTAATTGAAATAAATTATTAGAGGTGAGCAAAGGTTGATGTTATAATGTCTTATATTTTCATGTTTCAACGCCAAATCAAAGATAAAGTTTAAACACTTTCTCTCTATTTCTTGTTCAAGGGCCTTTTACTTCATGTACTTTAATAAATAAGAAATACCTTTTTTTATCCTCTCAAATCCTTTTATTAGAATCTTCTGCGTCAAAGCAATATTTTTAAAAAAGCAGAGGTAATATTATATTTCGACATTTAAATGTTGCAGCTGTTAGTCATCTCTTCAATTTGAATATGTTGATTGCTAACCGAAAAAAAAAAAGAATTATTCTGCTCTTAACATGCTCTTAATTCTTTGATGCGAGATGCTTTAGAGGGGGAAAAAATGCTGTTATCCACTCCAAAATTCATCTGCATTACTTGTATAACAAGCTTTCTAGACCCTAATAAAATATCTGGGTAGAAATTTCTTAGTGTTTCTGGAGCATCTTATGGAAATTATTCAAAATGCAGCCATCCGTGTATAAGTATTTGTTAAATTGCAAGAAATAAGAAACTTACAACATTGTAAGCCTAATTTCTGTAACTTTAACAAATACTTATCAGAAAATAAACAGAACTAATGAGAATATTATTTTTTGTCCAGTGATTAAGGCTTTTAAAGTAGGCTAAGTTTACGAATTTTCCTTTACTTTTTACGCATAATTTTTTTAAAATTATTTTTGTCAAATAGGGGAAGTAACTCTTTAAGTAAAAGGTCTTTCTAAGTAACGGTATTATTAAGTCTCAGAATAATTTGTAGTTTCCATGCTAATCATAATTCTTTACTCCAATGAAAACAATAAATGAGAACAATTTTTAGAGTTTATTAGGATCTCAATTGTTTGATAGCACTCAATAGTGACGCAATGTTCAAGGATGAACTGAAAATATTGCTTAATTTTGTATGAAAATGTATTTTTCATACAAAAAATATAAGTTTATGAAACAAATTAAAATTCGTATAATGTACAAAAGCATCAGAAATATTTCTATATTTTGGAAATTCGTAAAAGATATACAAGACCATTTGAAATACAAGATCATAATGAGATACGCAAGGCTGCAAATGACCGTATTTCGGCAAATGAAATGCTCTCAATTCGAACACTTTCTGTGGTTGTCAATTCATTATTTCCTAATTTTTTAAAAAAAAAATATGTATCTATTAATATCATGTTTAAGTACCCATCTAATATGAAAAAGGAATTCATCGATCTTCCATAATCTTCAAACTATATATTTCAGTTTTGAATTGTTTACTTTGTTGTATTCTTAGGCAGACGATATGACTTTTATGTTATCTTATACAGCTAAATGCCATTATAATTTTATGCAAATGAATATTAGACGTGCTAGTTCTTATTTAATTTTTCTTAATTAATTTATAAGTTATTGTAATGAGTTATGTAACAATAACAGAGTTCCAAAGTTAGTATTTCGTCGCCATGTTGGAAAGGGATGTTCAGATAATGCTAAGATGAAACACATATAGTTGCTTTTCTTCCCACTCCATTTTAATTTAGAAGAGCATGGAATAAATTCTTAGATTTATAAATGATCAGTTGTATAAGTAACTTTATCGAACTCATACTATTCTGGACATATTAATCGTCTTATAAAGAGATAATAACGAACATTGATGTGGAAAAAAATCCCCAACACAAGAATTTTTACAAAACAAAGAAACTATATTAAGAATACTTTTGTTTTCTGCAGTAGAAAAACAAACTTGTAAAGCTAGATAAAAATGTTTTATTTTTGTAAAACTTTTCTAAGTTTGATCTATTTTCATTTTACTTTGTATTAAGATGGAACTTAAGAAAATATACTGTTCACAAATTGTATTGTACTCTGTATACATTGGATAAAAGTTAATGGAAACCATTGAACAACAATATTATGTTGAGGACACCTCATTTATTGCTCATTTTATGCCATAAATACGTTACTGGTATATTCCAGAGATATAGTCTCTTTGAATCTCGTAAATGCAAAACAATAATTTTAAAAATAATTCAAAATCTGTTAGAAGTTGATTAAACCCCAGAAAGTTCCTTGTTATATATATATATATATATATAAGTATATATATATTATATATATATATATATATATATATTATATATATATATATATATATATATACAAATATATATATATAATATCATATGCATACATCATATCATAACGCATTATTTTAACCATTGTCTCAATAGTAATGAATCAAAGTCCATACATGGCCGAAATACTTTAATTCTGCTATTGCAGTACTTTAGTTTGGACTTCGGCCACCAGCACGAGTGAAGTTACTATACAAATCTCTAGATGATCATACAGAGAGAAGCATAAGAAGAGCAATAAGGAGAGAAGATGTTTTTATGCGCTGTGTTTTCTATATGAGTGGGAAAAATTCAAACGTCAGAGTCCAAACTGTCTGAATGGAAGGGAATTCAGGAAGATAAGAGTAGAGTCTCCAAGTTCAAATTAGGGATCATCCCTACAGACTTGTTCCGTGAGAAGAGATAGCATTGTCATCAAATTTTTAGAACGTCCTGATTTGAATTAATTAAAAGATAGGAAATTGTATCAGGAAAGCTGAATAACATTATCGTTTAAAGGAGAGAATGGTAAGTTTAGTAAATTAGTTATTTAAGTGAGAAATTAATGAATTAAGTTAAACCTACTGGACATACATATGGTTATTATGCTATTATTACACATATTATTATTATTACATATTACATACATATTAATATGTATTATTATTATTATTAGTGCTACATGTTATTATTAAGTGATCCGTATTGGCTATTATTACATGTGAGCAAAGAGTGCATATTAATATTAGCTATTACATAATATTATTATTATTATTATTATTATTATTACATATCCGTACATTATTATTATACGTATTATGGTTATTATTATTATACATATTATATAGTTACATATTATTATTATTATTACAGCACCGGTATTATTATATTAAAGTCCTCTGTTATTATTATTATTATTACATGGTTATTGTTGTCCGTACATATTATTATCCGTATTATTATGTATTACGTTAATATTATATATTGCTACATACATATATGTAATCCGCATACATACATATACATATTATATATATACACATACATACATACATACATGCAACCATACAGCAACATTTCTGCAACCGAACCAAAATTCCAATATAAGGCTTAAGATCAGCAGAAACAAGTGTTTTCTCCAGTGCTTAAAGCCCGTCTGTAGAGGGCGTTTTTGTAAAGGGGCGAGTGTAATATGTTACTTACACAATCCCCTCAGATCAGATCAGAACGAGTCTCCAAGTGGAGCAGATAGTTGTAAACAAGGGAATTGATATTCGAGAGTGTCGTGGATCGCGGGGTGATTGAGTGCTGAAGGTAATCTGCACTGATCACCAAGGTAACGCAACAGTAACTGTTAATAAATGAATAAGGGAACTGTTGTCGTTTTTTTTATTAAAAGTGTGTCTAATCTCATATAAAGTTTGAGGATAAGTGAAAATAAACTAAAGTAAGAAAAGTATACAACGATCAGAGTATTGTTAATTAAAAAGTTATTATAAAGAAAAGCAAGGAATGAGGGTTTGTAAAAAATAATCAAGGTATTGTTAATGAGACTAAAATATAAATGAAAAGTGAAGAAAAAAAAAGCAAAGAGTTTATCCAAAAGATGAAAAGTGATAAGATTTATAAGTTTTATTAAAGCATAAAATTAAAGGATAAAAGAAGTAAGTTTTATTTTAACACAAGAAAACCAAAAATACGAATTTAGAAGTTTTTTAGAAGCACCATGTTTCGAGAAAAGACCAGTAGGAAAAAAGTTATACATTTAGAAGAAAACTGATGTTATCTCAAAGCCTGCTAAAAGCAAAATTCAAAAAGTTTTATTTGATTTGTCAGTGAAACAGCTTTTTATTTTGAGACGAGAGTGCGCAACATGGATGCTTCCTTTACGTAGATGGATTGCATTTATAAAATAAAAATGATGCGTATTTTGCAGATTTCCGTTTCAAAATGGGAAAAGGCGAGCTAACGCAAGACGAGGAACAGGAATTGAATAGTGTTTTTGCTGCGCAAGAGACGAGAGGAAGGGAAAATAAAGAGGAAGACGTTAAATGACTCACGGAATAAAATTGTTTCGAATCATTCCGCGTAACGAGTCGTCTCAATACGTCAAATTCCAGTCCCAGTGCCTATTTTGCTATCTTGTCATCACTTTGAAAATATACAAATATTTCTGAAATTGACTATACATTTTTAAATATCTTAAAATATGATTTAAAAAATAATTTAAATTTGCTCCTTTGTATGGTTTACATCAAAAATTTCTGAAAATGGAAAAACATTTTCAATTGTCCTAAAATATCATTAAGATTTACTTTTTTTTGAAACTGCACATCAAGAATTAAATTTTGAATAATGATTGTGTGTTTATTTACGCCGCACTTAGAAGTAACACGAATGCTATTGACGACATATTTTAATTTTGAGCCTCAACGAAGAGAGGTAATAAGTAGGATACCTGAACTGGCACTTCCCCCTCTAAACTTTCACACAACTCCGACGGGAGGACATAGGATCCCGACTAACCCCGTATCAGCCCCGCTACCCTCGGCGGGTCTTAAATGGCATCAGAGCTCGAACCTGCGACTCGATGAAAACAACGCTGACCTCGAGTCTGTGATCATGACCAATAAGCTACCACGGCAAGAGATTTTGTACAAAACAATATCACAATAAGATTTTATAGTTAAATTTCATTCCAGCTTTTGTAAATTGTGAGTCCCAAATCTGAATATAATTTTGTATACGTCTAGCTTGTAAAAATAAAATAAAAGTATGAAATAATTGTTACTACACAGCATGATATGAGAAATGTTTTCATTATTAAAAGCAACATTTCCTTCTCCTTCCAATAATTTCTTAGCTTATATATGCTGTTTTTTTAACTCATAAAACATCATTTCTTCAGTTTTTCTGCTACAGAACTACAATTTTGATACCAAATTGAATTTTCGAACCAGCAATTAATTGTTTTATTTCATGTAGAGTAAGACAGGTATATTACAATGGGGAAATTTCGTAATATCCTAATATCCAGAACATAGAAACAAAATTTGAACATATTTTATTCTAAATCCTTATTGATGTAAATTTATTAACTAACAAGTAATATAAAAAATTTCAGTCAATTCCTACTTAGGTCAACGAAGAAAATTTTATTTTAATTACTTTTTATTAAATAATTACAATTATTATAAATATGTATATACATATGATATAATCACAATATTAAGTGACAAAAGAAAAATTTTTCCAAAGATCTACACGCTTCGTCACTGACGGTAATTATTCCTAAATTTATATCATGTTTAATATCTTATATATGAGAAATTTTTTTTCTCTCATATAAAACTAAAATTAATTATTTGAAAATCAAATAAAAAAATTTTATGCTCCGACGAGATCCAATCCGAAGGCATGAAGATTCTACGCCGACGTTCTACCAACTTTGCCATTGCAAGACAAATGACATAGTAGAAGCATTGGCTTGTTTCTTAATTTATCCGGTAAATTAAATGGTTGAAATGCGGTTTAGCCCAACCATCCATGGAGACAGAAATTATTTGGCGGTATTTTGCCAAATGGGGCTACCCTGGTCCGCTTCGGGAACTTTAAGTTCAGTAAAAAAAAATCGCGCCAAGTGGTTGGGCTAAACTGCATTTTCACCAATTAAATTTAATTAATGAATTAATATTTGAAAAAACTGTATTAACATCAAGAACCATCCACTACAAGTTTAAAAAAATGTATTTGAACTTGAGTGGGTGAATAAAAAGTATTTTATTAACGATTGAAAATTTGAAAAAGATATAGGGAGAGTGTGAACTAATAGTAGGAATTTAAGAAAAGTAACGTCAGTTATATCTTACATCACTTTAGAGATTATTCATGGAAAATTAAAATTTCAACAGATTCAATTAATATATTATGTATTAAAAATATATTTCATGGTTTTTTTTTATATACATGAATGCAAAATACGTCAAAACTCTTGACTTCAAAATCAACAATTTGTCCAAAAAAAATTTTTTTTTAAAAAATCGTTTCTCCTGGCAAATGAAATATTTTCGAAATTTTTGCGGACAAATTACTTTAATGCTTGGAAATGATGCATAATTTGACCTCGTTAACATGCGATATTCGGGGCCCTTAGTTACTAAACCATGGATTAAGGGAACCAGGATTGACAGTATTATTATAAATTGATGGATAACATCAGTTCCAACAAAAATTTCAATGTTCTGCATTTTTTTTACTTGAATTAAATTACAAAATAACCAGTGAATTCGAGAAATCACCATCAAACAATGGAACACCATCATTTTTTTTTGTCAAAAAAAAAAAAAAAAAAAAAAGAAAAAGAAAAAAAAAACCCACCAAGCAGACATTTGTTAAGATTGGTGTTTTCCGCTGTCCTAGCGCATTATCTGGTAATTGCTTTATCATTTTCAACGTTATGAACAAAATGACGCCTACTCTCATTTCTTAATCATTCATGTAATGTAGACTCATATAGACTGAATTCTGCAGCAATTTCAGCTTGTTCCGTCCCTTTTCGAATTAATTCGATTACATTGCTTTTTTTTCCCGGTCGTATAAGCCTTTTTGTGCTTCCGCTTACACTCGTTCTACATTATTTTAATTATTAAAGAAGTCACTCGTCATATTACGGGTTTGAATCCCCCATCACTCAAGGTCAACCAAACTTCCTCGACACGGGGTAGAAAAATATCCCCCAAAGGAAGAGCGGAGGAAACGTTTTAACAACCGAAACTACACGTATCTTTTTCAGATACAATTCCTGTGGTGTTGTAGAATCTTTTTGCATCCTTCGGTCTATTGTGCTAACGTTCCAAAATTCCAAATAGGATAATTATACTGGCTCCAACCGCTAGAATCTCACAATATTGAAAGATGAACGGTTTTCATGGTATTTTTCAATGGAAAATTCCATGTGCATGTGCATACATATGGATGGTTTGAGGATTGAATATGGTTTTTAACATATGCCTCAAGAATAGAAGCTTTTCATCGACTCTTTGAGATAAGCATTAATGTAGTATTCCTACACAATAGCAATATTAAGCAATCAATACCGATGACAATTTCAATAAAAATGAATGAAACGCGTACGAGAGATTGCCTGTGCTGATAAAAGAAATACAGTATGAGTATGCCACGTATGATAGGCAACTGTGTGAAAACTTGAAAATCGTAGGCTTCGTACTTAGATCTTTGAATGGATTTACAAAGTAATTCTGCTTCCTGTCCTATGGTACGGCATAGCAACAGACAAATACGCTACAATTAAGGTTCCCGTCTACGGACCATTTTGATTTCACGGACGTAGTGTTAATCCTATGGTATTTGTACTCTTGCTCTCAAATCTTTATTATATGATCCATTTGAATGCAATAAAGTGCATCCGAAAGAGCAAAAAATAAGGAATGCTTCTGAGAATTACTTTTTTTTTTTTCGATTTTTTAAAAAAAATTTACCCTTTTTTTTAATTATTCATTTGTGAGTTTTCGAGTCTTTAAATAATATTTTAAAATATTTTTAATGATCGGTGGAAAAAAGTATTATCACAGAAACCTTCCTTATTTTTTGCTCGTTCAGATGCACTTTATTGCATTCATATAGATCAAATAGTAAAGATTTGAGAGGAAAAGTAGAAATACCATTGGATTAGCATTACATCATGAAATCAAAATGGCTGGTATACGGGAGCTTTAAAGACTGACTCCTTTCAGAAAATTACGTGCCGGAACATCATAATATTGAATGCGCCCCTAAAATGAACCAAAAGCAGGTATTTCTTTCTACATTATATATAATTTTAAGTCTACCTAAATTTCGAAAAAGCTGCGGGCAAAAATGGAAAAGGTTTTGCTTATACCAAGAGTCATTTCACAAATGTAAGTCATGCTAAACTAAAAGAGAGAATATTCATTGGACAAAAGGTTAGGAATCTTTTGGAAGATGAAAATTTCAAGATAATTTAAATACTCCAGAGATGGCTGTTTGGAAGGCATTTGCTTCAGGTGTTCACGATTTTCGGGGCAATTCCAAAGCTGAAAGCTCTATAAAGAGAATTAGTAAGCGGATTTCTATTCAGTTACAAGATGCTACGATGTCATATGCCACTCAAATTGCACTTTCTGACTTCCCATTGGGAGCTTTTCCCTCGAAATTTAGCTGTAGGTCACGAACAACAAGAAAGATTTCACTAGAATATTCACGAAATGGAACACAGATAACAAGGGAGATGAAACTCCAAAATGACGAGTAATTTTTGTTGGTTTCTTCTCAGGAAGGATGAAATACCACGCTAGAGGAGAAAGTAAAGTTGCAGTACGTAGAAATATCTTCATACGTCCTTGATTTTTTTTATTAGCGATAGATATAAAGTTTTATTACAATTTTCTCATTAGCTATCAAAATATAACTTCTGTGTGTGTTGTGCTCTTTTCATTTTAAAAAAGGAGAATAACTTAAATTTGGCTTAAAATTAGTTGCTTTTCCCTCGATGAAGATATATAAATTACCTTAATACTTAACTTCTCCACATATAATAATAATTTACTTGCTAAGCTGATTGAATTAAAAAAACGTAAAAAATACCTTACATACTTCTGACTTGAAACAAACTCTCCCCCAAATCTTCCCGTGAGTATATATATGAAATTCTTGAAAGAGAACGCTTTCACTTAAAAAGTTTTGATTTTAAAGTAAAATTTATGTTAGAGCTTTTAATTAATTGTCATTCCTTTTAAAAGTTAAATATTTTTAACAAATTGTAAACAGATATATAATCTTAATCTTATGAGTAAGAAATGATCAATAGTAAGTAACATATTTTTCAGACACTTTTATGTTTCAATTTAAATCAATGCATTAGAATAATGTTTATTAAAATCCATTTAAAACTTTGAGAGAATTATTAATTGTAAAGCTAAATTTGTGTATTAAATCTAAACATTATAACTAACAGTTACATATTTTACTGGGCTTGACTACTGGAAAATATGTTCATGCTTTAAAAAAAAACTCTAGGATTTAACACCAAGAAACTTTTTAATAGCTACAGAAACATTTTTAGAAGCCATTTTAGTTGAGAGCTTGATAAAAGTATGTACCGGTGTTACAATTCCTATGTTTACGAGTTCGGTTGATTGTATATTAAATGACAAAACGAATTCAAATTGTTTACTTTGAGCAGGTTTTAAAATCTTTTTATTTACATTCGTGTGGTTACACGACACAGAAGAAACAACATAATAAAATGGATTACCTTATATTATATTAATTTCCTGCAAAGAAAAAAAAACGCTTGCCGTGACATATATCTTATCTAGCCGCAACCAAGTTGCAACAAAAGGTAACCACCGTATTACACGGCACTTCTATAACATGATTTCATTTCAACACTGCTTTCAAAATTGTGGAAAGTCCCCATACAACACGCATTCTTGAACATAGTTTCATTATAACATGATATGAGAATTCGATATATCCCTGTGCAATTCTTTAAGGTAAGTGAGACGCCTTTGACAAGAAGAAATTAACATATTTTATGCCAAATTTCAATATTCTTTCCTTTTTAAAGTTAAAAGCAATGGAAGTCATATTTTGACATTGAGATATCTGTATATTTATGTATCTATTTGTGTAAAGAAAACTCTTATTTCTAAACTCAAATAATTTTGTAGGAGCAATTAATAATGAAAAGATGTATTTACACACATCTGTACGTCATGTACTTACCTTTAAGTACATCTTGCATAAATTCTCATGTATGTATACAAGGTGTGGCTATTAAATAACTAGAATTACCCTGCTACAGAATAAGAACGCATGCGTCAAACGCCAGTGACCAACAGCTGTTAAGCATAAAGCCTTCTCTTTCGAATGCAGTGTCTCTCGTTTCTGTAAATAAATCCGTATACCCGTATTCTTCTTCCGCATTTTTTTTTTTTTTTTACCGGAAGAATGAGAAGTGAGCAAGAAATTGTGAAATTTCACATGAAACTTGGAAAAAACGATACTGAAACTTATAATTTATTGAAAGAAGTGTATGCAAATGAATCTTTATAGCGTGCGCATATTTTTGAGTGGTTTTAGCGTTTTATAGATGGCCTAGAAGACGTTGAAGAAGATTTACGCCCACGTCGCCCTTCCACTTAAAAAAATGATACCACGTCTAGAAAATTAGTAATCTGGTTCAATTCCATCGTCGATTTAGTATTCGTGCGATTGCTGGGACTGTAGGAATTGACAAAGAATCCATACGGCAAATATTACATAACAATGTCAAGAGGTTTCTATTCAAGTACAGCATTTTAGTGTTAAACCACCCGCCTTATTCGCTGGATCTTGAGCCATGCTACTTCTGTTTCCTTAAGTGAAATCTACATTTAAAGGAATGAGATTTCAGTCTGTTGAAGCTGTGAAAGAGAAAGTGGCACGCGTTCTGAAAGAACTGACAGACGAAAACTTCCAGCACTATTTCGAACAATGGAAGATTCTTATGGAGCGTTGTAGGGATAGAGGAGGGATGTTCATTGAAGGTGATAATAAATATATATGTGTGACATGAAAACAAAATGTTTTACAGCGTCAATCTCGTTAATAGTCATACCTCGTACTTATAAAAATCTACAGAAGGCTTATAAATATAACTATATATACGCTGAACAGAACCATAATTTCAAAAATTAAAATTAATAAAATTTTAAAAAATTTAAATTTTATGATTCAAATTTCCAATAATTTTTGTGAAAAAATGTTGGACAATAATTGAAATTTTTCTTGAAAGAAATTATTTAGAAAAAAATATGTTCACAGTAGAGGAAATAACGTCATTTCATAATGGCAAAATATCAGCAGTATGGATAAAGTAGATTTTGAAGAAAGTGAGCCAGAATCTTAAAAAAATACATTTTGAGAAAAACACAAATACAGATATTTTCTTTTGCAGCATGACAGGTGTATTTACAATTTTAAAATCAAATTTTCGAATGTTCTATGTATCAAATTCTCAAATGGTTCATGTATGGAATCAGCGAAGGGCTGTTTATTTTTGTAAGAGCAATATAAAAAATTGCAAAATTTGAAGTATTTTAATGTCTCCTTTATTTTAAAATTTTTGAGATAAATCTGCCCACACAGAGACTCAAAAGTTTATATTTAAAATTTCAAATTCAAAAACCCCGTAAAACACGGAATGAAAGTCATTGAAAATTCTTCATTTGATCGCATATGTCGCATCAAACTTGACTGTATAATTTTGAAATTTATTTGAATTTGAGATTATCTTTATTCGTGAAGAATGTTATTACATTTTAAATTTTCGTTCGTGTGTGAGAGTGTTTTGTATTTCTCTATCAAAACTTTTTTTTCTCACACGTATGCTTATTATTCAACCCTTTTCACAAACGATAATTTTGTTTTTCATTTTTGTAAATTAATTTGTATCTCCAAACTTAATATATGTGAATATATACTCTTTTGAAGAAAATTATTTCAATAAACAAATACTAAGGATAAAATATAAAAATATTTCTCCTAGATATAAAAACATGGTATAGCTTTTTTTTTTAATTTTTAGAATCCAATTTCCTTCTTATTTATACTAGTTCTTTGTTTCGTATAACACGGCATGTTTTAAGAATGCACAACTATGTTATAAAAGAGTAAAACCTGTATAACTTGTATATAACCGTGTTGTACCTGTACTAGGTTTAAGATTATTTACTTTATAGAGTGAGATTTAAAAAATATATCCATCAACAATTTGTCTCTATTGAGAAACGCCAAAAGCGTTCGAATCGATCACAGGCGCGCGCGTTGTCTAGGTTGAGGTCAAGCAAGTTAACCGGATGGACTGACTCTTCAACGTGATTTTTTTTATTCTCCATGAGGACCTTTTTCTTTTTCAGTAGGCCCAACCGGTCCTCTCTTTTTAATAGGCAACTTTTATTTGCAGTTTATTATTATTTTTTTAAAGTTTATTTGCTCGACGTGATTGCGGTGGGTGCGCCAGGGAACGGTGCTCATCGCCAATTTCGCGCCAAGCGAAAAGATCTCGGTCAATATTGATGTTGGAGAAACTTAAGATTGTCTTGGAGCTCAGTTGTCCGGATTTGAGGCAGAATTTCTCTTTCGTCAATAAAAGACTCAGGGTTGAATCCGCGGGAGTCTTATTAAGCACCGAAGTAAATAAGATGTGTTAGAGTTTTCCCTTATTACATATCATTGTAATACCGGAAACATTTTTTTTTTATTTGAGAGAGATTGTTTCAAAATCTTTTTTCGCATAATCGGGAAAGTTTGAATTAAAAAAAGAAAAGAAAAAAGTAGAAATTGGCTTTGCTGATTTAATTTTATCATTTACTACCGTTTTTTTTTACCCCCTGTTAAGTTCTCGAAAAAGTAGAATTATTCAAAATGAATATTAATGAGTGTAAATTAAGCGCGTATTTCCGACCTCAAAGCTCCTCAGGAGCAATTACTATAAACAAAATACCTTCTTCAAACTCTTAACGCATTTTTATTTTCCTTAGCAAACATTCTAAAGTGCAAAAACATTGCCAATGCTAACAAAAGGGAAAAAAAAACAGACGAATCCTGCGTCAAAAACCAATTATTAAATTAAATATTAAAATAAGAGCAAACGATAAATTATAAGAGTAGACAATAATATTCTGTTCGGATATTAAAATAAAAGCAGATAATAAAATATTAAATTAAACAATACAATCTTAACGTAAATATGCCTTAAGCAAACTAGTTGTAATATTATGATGTCAATCTTTTGAACCTAATATGGTGTATCCTTTATTTTAGACACACGCATTTCTGTTGGAGCCCTTTTCTCAAAACAACATGCTAGTACGTGTTTAAAAAAAAATTACAATTATAAAAACTGAAAAACGGAAGAAAATTAAAACAATGAAATACATTTTGTATGAATCCTTCATGTTCGAATATCAAAACAACAAAAAGTATAATCTACGGTTGATGAAAAATTGCATCTAAAACTTAATTTCATTTAAATGTACGGAATAGTTTGTACACTAATTGATATTAACCTTTGATATTGCTTGTGTGTGACGAAAATGTTTTTCTACTATTAATTAAATTAAATTTAGGACTCAATATTAAAATAATAATTAAAATTAGGATTTGGGCCTTATTAAGTTAAAAATATTTTATTTACAATTTTTCAATTATTTTCGGTAGCTTATATATATTTAAATATGGATAAATAATACTAAAAATTAAAGGTACTATTATTTGTTACAACAAAACACAATTTCTACTATATTATGTCATTTATTGAAATCGTTACCATATTTTTACGATGCGAAAATGAGCATCTGTATTTGTTCATTTTAAGTTTTAAATTAAATTTTATTCTAATTTAAAGTTCCCGTCTACTGACCATTTTAATTTCATAAACGTCATGTTAATTTCTGCTTTTCTCCGCAGACCTAGATTAGTTTTTTTCTCTTTGAGTGCAAAAACGTGCAACAGAAAGAGCAAAAAAATAATGGTTTCTGTGCAATTACGGTTTTCCTCCAATACTTCAAAAAATTTCTACGTCTATTATAATGATTCGTCAGTGGTTTTCCAGCCTTTAAAAAATATTTTTAAATATTTTCAAAAATCTGTGGGAAATGCATAAATCTACATTTTTTTCTCTCTCTCGGATGCACCATTTCTTACTCAAAGAGATAAAGTAGTCTAGTTTTGAGAAGGAAAGTAGAATTTCCTTACGATTAATATCACATTCTCGATATCAAAGCGACTGCTAGACGGAAAGAAGAAACAAAGCTAGTTTAGGAACGATTACTTGCCAAGATCAGACAGTTATCTGTATAGTTGTCAAATAAAAATAAATAAATAAAAATAAAGTAGTCCTTATACCAATGTCCAAAATCATAAAAATCAAAACTACGTTTATGAGGGTAAAAATGTAAAAATAAACAATTTTATTTAATGTTATTCATATATATTTTAAAAGAATAATTATCGCTTCTCTAATTTTGATTATGTCTATACTAATGAAAAAAATTGCGGTAACATATGGTTTTAACGAAAATATGTAAATATTTATATAGATAACTAACGTTAAATAAACCATCTATTATTTAAAGTGTAACAGAAAAAAACTTCTTATGCATATCAGCTAGCATGACGTCAAAAATCTGAAAAAGGATAAAATGCAGAAAGAGTGATTTCGCAGAATCTACTTTTCCCGTTGTCTCAGCTGTGAAATTCATTTATTCCAATTTTGTTTTTTAAAGAAGATGACTTGAAAATGTCACAATAACGTGACTTACCTGAATCCATAGCTTGGTGTGCTATAGGGAGACTTGAATATTTGCAAACAATAAGTAATGTAGCAGGCGCTGTTGGAGAAGCAAAGAGTGTCATTTTATGACTGTGGAATCAATTCCAAGTAACAGGCAATGTTATATGGCTACCAAGGAAAGATCATCCCCGTGTTTTCACAGCAACTGATGAAGAAAACAATAGCAATATACCCTGTTAATGGCTCGTCGAGATAGAACAGGCAATGCTTCTCCGCAGCAAAAACAGTTGCCTTTATTTTAGGACGAAGGGTGTCAAACCAAACTGTTCGAAATAGACTTTATCTGGTGGTCTTTATGATTGCAGGTCAATATTGCATATTCCATTGACGTCTAGACACTGTGCAGCCCGAAGAAAGAGGGCTTCTGGACATCATAAAGACCAGCTCTTTATGATGTCCAGCAGCCCCTCTTTCTTTTAAGAAAGAGCAGCCCTCTTTCTTAAAAGAAAGAGGGCTGCTCGGATGCAACCTAATTGGTGTTGGCTGGTGGCTCGAACTGGTATTGGCTGCAACCTAATTGGCTGTTTACTAAAGAGTCCGATTCGGTCTGGAATATGACATCCCTTCCTGTTTTAGTATGAAGAGTAAGGAACATTCTAAATAGCCCCACAATTCTTTGGTACATTACAGAAGAGATGGTTTAATGGTACGGATTGGAACCTGCCTAGTGAACGCGGTAGCTTAGTGGTCATGTGGCAGATTTCGTTGAGTAGTAGGTTCGAACCTTGATACCACTTGAGACCAGTCATGTAGTTGGGGCTTATGCACATTAATTCTGTCGTGGCTCCAAGTCCTCTCGTTGGCAGGGGTGGAAATTTGTAAATAGAGGGGCCAGTTCAGGTGTCGTCCTCATTACTTGATCAATGTGCAAAATTACGAGGTCCGTCACCAATAGCCCTCGTGTTGCTTAACGTTAATAAAACCAACCAAACCAATCAATTTACATAGGTGGACGTACGCATATGATTCTGATGCACGAGATACTGAGGCCTCATGTTGTACTTTACCCTGCCACCGTTGGTAATTCCTTCCTGGTAATGGAGGATTATGTCAGACCTCATGCAGCTCGTCTTGAAACAATTCAGCGTATGAAGTAACAGTATGTTCTCCTAACCTAAATCCAATCGAACATATTTGAGACACATTCGCACGACGCATAGCAATGAGACCAAGGTCTCCTTTTACTGTTAAGGATTTGGAGATTTCATTGCTTCTAGATTAGAACAGTATTCCTCAAAGTATTATTGATATCCTGATCACATCCATACCTAACAGGTGTGCAGCAGTCTTAGTTGTTCGAGAGGGCCACACGCCATATTAGGTATCTTGCATCATTTCAAAAATATTACTTTTTTTGTATTTTACTTGTATTAAAATAGTTGTCATGAAGCGTATTTTCATTTTCTTTCCATTTTATCAAAGAATTATAGTTCTCATACAAATTTTTTGCTTCTTTTTTTTTGTATTGGGTTTTGTAACACGTGTACTCTCTATTTTTTATGCCCAGGTTTGTTTGTCATGCATGGTTTTCATAAATTTTTTATTGTTCTCCTAATTTTTTTTATCAGTGTATATTCCTCCTTCTGATTTACTCATTACAAGAAGATTTATTACAAAATATTTGAGCTGAATTAGTCTGTAACAGATGTTTTGAGGTTTGTTGATTGAAGCCACTAGCTCAAGGATAATATTTTGCAAGCTGAGCTAAAGACTCGTTAGTTTACGAAAGCAAAAGGTGTGTATTTCTGATATCGAGAAACTGTAAAAGTAATAAAGGTAGAAAAGGGTGAAAGTTCCTTTTTTTCTGTCTTTCAGAACTGAGAATACTATGAATTAAATGATATAGTAACGAAACTACTATTTATAAATACTTGCAATAAATAAGAAAAGGCTCATTACATTCTTTAAGCATATCAAATAAAAATAAAATAAAAAATTTATACAAAAGATATTGATACCAAATTTTGTTTCCTACCTGAGGTGAAAATACGTACTAAATTCTTTCTGGTCCCACGTTTCATGTTTTGAATAGCATACTTCGTCTAACTTTAGGCAGACGATATTATTTAACTTTATTTTATTTTTATACAGTTAATTTGATTTCATGTTTTATATAAACGATTATTAATGCTTGTCCTTTTTGATTATTTATTATTCTTTTGTATTTTATAAGTTCTTCAACACTTGATAGCAGCAGTAAAAAGTTTTCCAAAATATTTAGTTCACCCTCAAGCTTGAAAAAACAAAGTGTTCTGCAAAGTTTGTGCGATAAAGAGCATGTAGATATGTTCTCCTAGCTGCAATATTATTTTGAGTTTGGAATAAATTCTAAATTAAGTAAATTTACCGAACTAAATTTTAATAACGAATTTACCGATTTATTTTTCTTTTTGGATATAGAACCAATAAAAAAGTATTAATTTCATTGGTTTGGTTTCGTTTTATTAACGTCGCAATGGAAGCAACACGGCGGCTATTGGCGACAGACCTCGTAAGTTGGAATCTCGGTCAAGTGACAAGGACGACATCTGTGAGCTGGCATCCTCTTCTCCTAACGTCCACACCACGCCTTCATTTTAGGGAGAACTTTCAGCCTGTACAGATTTAACGTGCATCGGCCGCACCTACACGGCGGATATTTAGTGGCATAAAGATTCGAAACCACGATTCAACAAAAAACACCAGCCACGAGCCCGTGGCAATTACCGCTAGGCTACCAACGCCTTTAATTTCATAGAAAAGTATTATTTAGTTTAAAATACAATCAGATTATTTTTGTTCCCAATTTTTTTCTTGTCAAATTTTAATAACGAAAAATTTATTTCGGTCCCAAATAAAATTGATAATAAACTAATATATATGCAGACTGTTTCAATGTTATTAAGTATTACAATAAATAAAAAGAAGTAAAGAATTCAGTTTAAATACTCTTTAATGACCAAAATATAATTTTAAAGAAAAAATTTTCGATGTAATGCGTTGCGAAGAAACAGATTTTGCCACCAAAGGAGCGTTTTTCTTTGTAACGCATTAAATATAATTTGTTTCCATTTATTACATCGTGTGAGCTGTTACAAAAGCCTCTTTGTTCGCTAATAATGACAAATCAATATTAAAATCATTTAACCCCAACAAATTCCAAGAAGGAAGCGAAATTAAAAAGAAGCAGTAAGAAATATTGATGCAAAAATGGCTGCCTCACAACTGTTTTAAAATTCTGAATAATTTTATTCATTTTCAGTCATTTTTTTTTAATTCCTTATTACGTACGATTTAAAATAATATATTAGAGTAGAAAGGCAAATAAAATGCTTGATTTTTATATATGTTTTATTTCAATTTAATAAAAGAAAATAGGAGAAATTATTAAATATTTTTCAAAATTGAATTCAGTACTGATGAAAGCAGGCATTACATACAGATGAAACGTATACGAAAGAACTCTTACAATGAAATTTTAAAATGTGGTGGGTTACAATACTTTGAAAAGTGGTCAGCTGCGACATTTTGTGGTTTACTAAAATAACTGTCTCTTTTGGTGGTTAATAGAACCTTTAATAGTTTGGTTTTCAAACTATAGGCAATGGATTCAAAAATTCAAGAGGGCTACCTTGTTACAAATATGAATACAAATATCTTCATTTAAAGAATAAGCACTTGAGCCGCTTTTAAATTATTTATGCATTCCACTCAAAATTTCCAAATTCATCCATATTTTTCTCTTAAACTGAAAAAAAGATCTATAAATAACTATAACAAATTCCTTTTCTTGTTAAATAACTTCTCAATTTTTTTTTCAAAAATGGCTTTTGATATCAAGTTATTATCTCTCTCTTTCTCTCGAAAATAACTATGCATTCTTCAAACACACTCAACTTTTAAACTTCATATATCTTACTTCCTCGTTTTTGAAAATAAAATGAAAAAACGAAGTAGAAAAGTAAAGGGCAATTCGTGATTTCCATTTCTAAGCCTGCGTTCTTTCCACTATTCTTTTTTACATTCCTTCAGCGTTTCTTAATTACGACCTTCTCCTCTTTTGCTTAATATTGTGTTATTATTTCGTAACCCAATAGAGTAGTTACAAAGAAATCTACATGTAATACCGTTAGGATCACAAAGGGGACGTGGAATAATGAATGTTGCATCCGGAATTTCAATTTTGTGCTTTTACTGCCTCTAAATCCCTGATATTGTGTGAGAATTTTAATTTTAAAACACAGCAGAAGTTTTATTATTTTACAACAGAGCAATGCAATGCACTTTGTATTCTTCGTTATGTAGAGAACGTGATTATCCATATTAATTCAAACTGTTCAAACTTCCGAAGTTTTATTAGAAATTTTTCTACATAATGTCGCACTAAAATTATATAACTCAGAATTACCTTTAAATTTCTTCCTCCTGAACAAACATAAAAACATAAAGAGATCGTGTACTTGATTTAATAATAAGTTTCAACACCCGATTGGTTTAAAATATGGACTTGTTGTGGCTTATGGAAAATTTTCACAGGATCCGTGAATTTCGAGGGGAGAAAATATAAACGCTACGTCTTTATTTCCAAATGATTCTTTAGTTTGATGACAAAGAAATGCACGCAATAAGAATTTTAGTAACATTTTTCATTTAGAATACTACATAGCTATTTAATGCAATTATTTAAAATCAAATTGTTGTAATGATCTTCACACCTGCATGTTCTGATTAAATAAAATTTTGCCCGAAATTTCATATATATTTAAGTTAATTCTAGAAATTTTCCGAAAACTAATACTAACGAACCTATGTATGACAACTGGATTCTATCCTTATCAAGTGGCAAAGACTACACCTGAATACTACTTCCCTAGAATAATAAAATGTTTCGATATTAATTCTTATATTTTGATTTTAGATATGTACAAAAAGCTTCTCATTTAAAATAATTACGATTTGAACCAATATATATATATATTTAACGTGTATAATATATTCCTTAATTTTATTTTGCTGTTTGTGTGATGTTGAATAAATTTTCGACTTTGAAAGTTCGAGCAGAAATTTGTATATTTATACAACAGTTCTAAATTTTATGGCAATACATCACAATAACTGGATATACTAGAGTGGTTAGAAAAGTATCCGAGTTAAGACTATGAAGCAGAGTATTGGGAATGAGAAATGCGAATTGGGAAACTCACTGTATTATCCATTGGCGTTTATCCTATTTCTAAGAAGTACGAGCATATGACACCCTTCTCATCTCAAAACTCCCATAACTGTTCCGGCCTTCTTCGCCTTCTTTGAAGTAAATTGCCGAAAATAAAACTTTGCTTGGAATATTACTTGATTTTCGGTGTATAATGATGGATCCAGTTCTCATCAGGTATAACCACAGTGGGAACTTGAAGCGATTGTGATCAAATATTGATTAGGCAGCAAATGTCCTCCAAATAAAAAAAAAATCATATGAGTTCATGTCAAATTAGTTTTGACATTTACCCATGTGCTAACAGATATAATGGTAACACCAAATCGCAATGCCATCTATCCTTAAAAACGTGCTTTTTTAGTCAACCTCGTATGGTTTCAGATCCGTATAACAAAGTTAAAGTTCATGTGTAAATAAATCGTAAACGTAATCATTATTACGAATATTAAGTCACTTTTAAATGTTGATCAGTAACTGTTTGGCTTTTGAAATGTATATATATATATATAAAATCTTTGAATCAAACAAAAAACACAGCCATGGTTACCGAGTAGCTAGTGATGTTTTAGTAAAGCCGTGTGTACGAAACTTGATTCCTAGAAATTATTAACCTGATTTTGTGCATCAGCTGTGTAGAAAGGCTAATACACGTTACATCTACCAAGTATCCACGTTTCTATGGCATGGAAGGAGAGAGTGGGGAGCCAGAGCTCTTGATCTGACCGGTGCTCAAAATTACGAAGTGTATTGGTTGTGGTTAACGGATCTTACTGTCATTCACTACAAGAGACAGCAGAAGGTATTCTGTACAAAGCAATCAGAAGCATCAATAAACTAACAAACGGTCACAATTAACACGATATTCATTAAAAATGGCAAAAACCATTTCATTATTATCATTGCAATGAATTTTTGCGCTAGTTTCTCTTTAATTAACCACTCGGGTTTCTTAAATACGATATTTGACACAAAAGTCTCGCCTTGACTTATATAAATGAGCCTTATATAAATGTGTGTGATATGTGTATATAAGTTTTATATAAATGTGTGTGATAAATGTAAATGAGCCTTATATAAATGTGTGTAATATATCTAAAAGAACATATAGATGTGACACATATGAAAGAGCTTTACAGTATTAGAAATGTGATGAATATGGAGAAGTTAAAATAAGATACTAAGGAAATGTAAGAGTCATAAGAATGCAATATTGGAAATAAAATCTGTAGGAAGGTAGTCCGAGCGCGACTACCTGAATCGAATCCCGTGCTTTGAAGTCCATTTGAATCGGATCCAATTATTTGTAGTCTACTTAAACAGAATCCATTATTTCAAGTCTATTATTAGAATATTCAAGATGAGTAGAAATCTTTATTATAATATTTATTTGAGCAAGGAAAAAAATAATGACTCCACATATAAATGAAGTTATTCTGGTAATAAATATGCAAAGGCTCGAATAAAAACTGATTAAACTTGTTGAGCTTATCTTTATTGAGTAATTTTGTCTAATATTTCTAGTCACTCTATTTCGTCACAACATTCACCTACAATGAATTTCATCTCTGCGCAATGAAATTGTTCGGTAAAGAAATGCAGAGTACTCATCGATAATCCAAAGACATTGAACCAGAACACTGCAGGATTATAACAAACGCTGGATTACTGGAAAATTAATAATCATAAAGCATTTAAACAGCAGAAGCTATATATTATTGTATGATATTTAATACATTACATACAAATAAAGTGTCGAACATACGAAATAGCTATAACTACAAGAAATGTACTGTTATGTATTGATAGCCTACATTATTCCATTTAAACTGAAGAGATGAAATAATTTTCTGAGTAATAATTTTCGTGTTTTAAGGCGAATTACTTGCAGGTCGGAAAGGTGAAGTGCTGGATTATAGATTGAGAACTGTAATATAATTAACACAGTCATTCAATCTGATTGATAGAAAAATGAATAAAATATTATAAAATTAACAAAAGGGTACAATTATTTAAATGAATCGAATACCAGAACTGTGTGTGCGTGTGTGTGTAGAAAACAATTTCGATTAAGACATTTGAATGCAGATATCTATTGTAAAAAAATGAAAATTACGAGGGGAAAATACATACAGTTCCTTCCAAAAAATAGAAACAGTTATCGTAAACCAAAGATTGTTATAGTTAATTTTCGGATTAAAAAATAAAAAGAATGTTTTAAAAATACGTCACCGATGAAAACAACCGATATTAGAAAAGCAAATCAAACATAAACAAACAATGTGAAATGGACTAAATTTGAAAAGAATTCGTGTTAGTTGATCTAAACCATTTTGCTATTGATAATCATTCAGTGGAAAGATTAAATATGACATTTTTGTTTCAAATAGATTTCAAAGTAATTATCTGAATAAATAAACTAGTAGAAAGAAGTAAAGTAATAGCTATTCGCTTGACTGGAAAAATAATATTTGTAATGAGCTTATATTTATGGAAAGACAATTTTATTTTGCGTTTTATATTACTTTAGAAATGTTTATAAAATAGATTTGAGACCAATTACAATGAAATATTCGTCCAATTAATATTAAACAACTATAACATTTCTCAAAATTAATGAAGCATACTTATTCAAATTTCATGTAAAATAATAAATTCGAAAAACTCAAGTACCTTAAAAGGTTTTTGAGCAATAAAAGCATTAAATATTAATTTTTAGATAAACTAATTCTGTTACAATGCATTTATCATTATTCTAAATAATTGTATTTATTTTTATTGTTGTTCCGCGTTCTTTTACTGAATAAGAATTCTAATAATTGAATAATTTCTCGTTTATACCCAAAACAGCATAAGTTCGATTAAATTGGTATTTTTACTCTTGTACTAATTCGAGTATGAGTTTATTTTACTCTTGTTTCACAGTTTAGAAGTATTTAGTCCTGACCCACATCACAAACACTATTTTACTTAGACATCTCTATCTTTTTCCATCTCACTTACAGCTCACTTACACTCTCTTTATAAATATATTTCAATAAAGTGATAGCAGGTGCAACTATTGGGATGACTTATGTATTTAATGATATATATATATATATATATATATATATGTATATTTTTTTTTAAAGTCCAACTAATATATACGAATTAAATGCTATGCACAGAAAGTCTAGATAAAATGTGTTTGGACCGTTGGACGGGATTATCAAGTTATATTCTTTGTCCAAATACTTCATCGAAGTTTTGCATTGGTCTTTCTAATGTAAATATTATAAAGAGAAAGTGCATTTCTTGTAAGGGGAAAATAGATTTGGCATTTCCTGGCAAACACAACGTTGAACCTTACTCCTATTTTCTCTTGTTGGGAGTTGGTAGGAAATGAAGCTACTGTCCATATCTATAATTGTTGGGGGAAAGCTGATTTTTTTCAAGATGACGAAGAGTGTCAAAGTGACACTTCTTGCGGATATTCTGAGGAAGAAAATACTATTCAAAATTATTTGTCCAATTGCGAAAATAAAATTGAAAAAAAGTTTGAAATATTTGTTCATGATTATCTAAATGTCGATGAATGAAGTATAGATCTTTTCGGCATTAGAAGTGATATCGCTGAAGTAGAAGAATCAAATGATGATTCCACCACGGTAAAGCCAAACTTATCTCCTAGAGGAAAAGTGTACTCAATTGATGCTCTTCATAACTTTCTTTCTAGTTTATCTAATGTACCAGAGGAGCATCTATATTCTTTAAATGCACTTCGTTCTTTTTGCATGAGATTGTCTTTGGATAATGCAAAAAACAAACAAAATCTTCTGATTTCTTTTATGAGAATTCCAAATGAATAAGAATTAATCAATATGTATACATTTTCATCTATTAATACTATCTAATATATTTTTTACAGAAAACTTTTTGGAGTTTTATTTATTTATACAGTAAAAATTTATTATTTAAATATGTAATAAATATTTATAGGCTATAGCGTCGGCAGAATCCTGGGCAAGAGTACTTCACTCAAACTTGGAAGGGGGGTTTCTAAAAAGTATTCAACTCTGTAAACATGTTGTTCTTACTCCATTTAATATATATTATTATTTGCGAAAATGCTTTAAGGGGCTGAATGAAAGCAGAGCACCCCTGATGTTGCCACTGAGTATAAAGATCAAAGTTCTTTTTGTTCCAGTATTTATTCCCTCTATAACGATAATTCTCTCAATAAAGATAAATTATTTTGCCTCCAAAAAAAAAAATATTGTTATAGAGGAAATTTCTACTGTGGATATATATATAGCATATATATATATATATATATATATATATATATATATATATATATATAAATTTATTGAGCTCTTATAACAGTTAGGTAATGAAAAGAATACCGAGTTGACATTCACTTGATTTTTGCAAGGAACTGTTTAAAATTTTCATTTGTTCAATATTTAAATGCACCAGCTATCATTGATAAAATACAGTTGTGCTCGAGTCTCTCTAACTTATATCCCTCTGACTTCTATGCAGAAGTTCCAGATCAGGCTACTGAGCTCTCAGAGACTTTTATAATTTGTAGTATCGCTAAGTCTTTTGATGAAAAGTCTTTGTTCGCTTAATACAACAAATATGTCTCGTAATTAAGAGCCACGGTCAGATGACGAGGTCGACATAAGAGCTAACACCCTTGTCTCTTACATGTGCATCTCGCTGATGTGAGAACTAAAGGAATTTGTTCTATTAAAAATAAAGAAAATTTTTGATAGATGTGTATGTCTTTTAATTGAAATATTGTGTTTATATACATTCATGAATTTAATGAATAATTGAAGTTACTTTAAAGAAGCATTCTTAAATCTAATATTGTAGGTAATAGATATTAGAATTTAATATGACAGTTTTTTCGTAAGTGCTGGTATATGATTGGATTAAATGCGGAAATAATGTAATATATTCTGGCTTATGCCTTTGTATGTTACTGTAAAAACACTGGTTGAAATAATACCTATTATGTTATAAAAATATTACTAAAATAACGAAGAAGTCAAATTAATTTAGTTGTATTGCTAGTAAAAGACAAACCATTGACCGTAAATCTTCAGGTCACGATAAATGAAGTGTAATAGTACACTTCTTTAGCACAATCAAATAGGTCGTAATATTTTTAATTCTAAAACGATATACTTAATTATTTATGCATTCAAAGAACTTAAGTGGAGGGCATATTTTTTTAAATGATGACTATTTCACTCCTCAAAGGTGTATAACTATTTTACTTAGCACAACAGGAAGCATTCTCCTGATTGCTTGGCAACCCCACTTGGAAATGATACCAGATAAATTTTGAAACTAATTTATGCTCCATTTTTGTAATAAAAAAATCTTTAGAATCATTATAATCACCTCCATGAAACATTGTAAAAACACATTTATGACTTAAAAATCTCATCGAATCAAAGTCTAAACAAAAATTATATTAATAAATGTTTATACTTCATAACTTTGCATCGTGTAAAAAATTTTGCGAGTACAATCACGGTCATTGAAAATAGAGCACCAAGAAGGAAATATTGCATACAAATTAAGTTTAATACACATGAAAAACATTAGTAATAACAGCAGCAGAGTAAGTAATCAGAGAAGCAAATATGGGCCTTAAGTCAGTTCTCTTCAATAGAGCTTTGCACTGCCACTTTCTGGAATACAGGCCGTGATACGATGTGCATCAAGTCAAACAAACTTTCGATATTGATCTGGGACAAATTGGCTCACGCTTGTTGAATGGATTTTTCTAAATCTCGAATATTTTGACATATTGAATCTAGTCCCAGATATGCTTTATAGGGGATAGCTCCAGAGATCGGGAAAATCATAAGAGTGTTTGCACTTGATGTAAGGCACTCATGGACAACTTTTACCGTATGAGGAGCAATTATATCGTTGAAAAAAGCAACAAGACTGCTGACAAGGAATGGCAGTCCATGAGACCGCATGACATCATTCACATACTGCTGGGATGTCATTGTGTCAAGAAACGGAACTCATAAAAGGCACTGGGATCTCACATTGGTTTTCATAGTCACTTGAACCTTTACCATAGCCACTTAAGCCTTTACAGCATCTCGAATAGAGGATCGATCGCCATAAGATTTGTGGAACCTGGTGAACAATTCTTCCCTCCTCTCTATGGATGGTTCGTCTGGTCCTTTCTGATTTGGTACGCCGTTAGTTACTTTCCTCATATGCCTGCTATTGCCAGCTCTGTCTAATATTATTGTCGGAGTGAATCAAGTGGTTGGCTATACGACATACCAACTACCTAGTGATTTTCTTTCCAATGATCAAACCTGTGTCAAAGTATGTCAAATGTTTAAATGATCGTCTATAAGGTTCAAAAGGCCTTATTCGTTTTCCGTACACAATATTGCATCATTCATCATCTGTCGCGTTCATGCTGAGCCGCCGATATTAATACCTATCGGTTGTGGATCGCATCACTGTCTGATGTGAGCGCATGCGCGATCACACAAAATTTTGATCATTTTTATACCAGGACAATTCCTTGTTATTTTCATTGACCGTAAGTGATTTAAACACAAATTTGAAAGTAGTAATTTTCTTGTGAAAATATTTTTAAAGTATTATAAGTAACGAATTAATATTGTAATTATATATCCTGTAAATGAGGACAGTGGGTGACAGTGGACTCTGCCCAAGATTTCGATTAAGAATTCGAAGTATACGCCTTTGAATGAGAAACTGTCAAACTGTCTTAAACACTGAAGAAGAGTGAAACTTTTGTTGTTGATTAATGATCTTAAGGCTTTATCTTTCTCAAAACTAAAGTGTAAATATTCATTGATCTCGTGCAAACGGTCCTTTAATGGACAAAGGAAAAGAGATCACAGATATTGAGATAACACGTTCTGCTAATAGCTGGTAGACACGCAATTTTTATTCTCGTAATAATGCCCCGTCAATGGCTAGGGATCAAGTGATTCTTGATATCGGGATAAATGGTGTTTTTCCTGTGGATAAAGAAAAACATTTTTATGCAAACTTCTTGGAGCCATCATGAAATTTATATAAAGAAGTATTTGTATGGATAATAGGAGTCAGATTTATCTCTATACCTTTTTGGAGCTGTTTCCTTTCATTTATTGCTTTGAATATTATGCTAGTTTTTGTGGGATTTGTTCCTTGTTATCAAAATTAGTTGTAAAAAAGGTTAAAATTGTGTGAGGATAAAACTGTAAAATCAGGCTCTTTGAAGAAATACTTAGTTATTTGAACTAAAATGTCCTAAAAAATGTCACTGAAAAATCGTTGCGCTTCAATTTTTGAGGTATTTGCACATTTCTTTCTTCTATGGGATAATTTCGTCATGTCAGGATTAATAATGAGCTGATTGACTAACATTGTTAACTGGAATTTTTACATGGAGATGTACCGATTCTTAATTTTATCGATTAACAAGTATTATTGGCACAAGGCAAACATTATTGTAGAAATTAAGCATTTTCTAGGTGATTAATCCACTATTGATTTAGCTGGTAATTCCCACTAGACATAAGCGGAGAGAAAACTGAAAAGAATCTGACACAGCTATCTCAAGGTCATTGTTAAGATGAAAGTCATTCCTCTATTTTATAATATTTGTAAAGTTAAATTGTTATCAGGCTAGAATTATACGAGTAAATAACAAGCTAACAATAATTTTATTTTGAATTACTCCCCCCCCCCCTGTTTAGGAGCAGAGGGGAAAAAATTGAATTCATTTCTTTAACAACCCTCTTGATAACTTGAGCGTAATTTCGGTGAACCGTGTAATAATTAAAACTGTTAGTTGCAACTTAGTCTCCATCTGCAAATACGATCTTGCAATTTTTGCCAAGCTTAACTGACCTTGTAAATTTTCGGTAAGAATAAGTTAGTAATTAGTATACGAAGGTGGTTCTCATTTCCCATTTCTAACATAGGTTCAAAAAGTACCCATTTTAGGAATGGGAAATAGGAATGGGAAATAGGAATGGGCTTACTCATACACACAGTAATATTGCTCATCGATCTTTTCCCTTTCTTCTGAGAAGTCCATGAGCATGCCGCCCGAAAATTTGTCGCCATATCTTTTCCGTCCGTAGAGACTACATTCGTCTTCTTTGGAGCAGACCTGTGACATCTTGGTTGTATTTTTTTCAGCTAATTATTTCATCTCTAATTAACAAGGTTCAGTCCTGCAAGAGACAGTCGAATACAATCAGTCACAAGTTCCTTAACTGGATATATAATTACATATTCTTCCTCTAATAATAACAAAAACACAATATGCTTATTTATCACGTGTGTAGAAGAAGTCCCTGCACACGCCTGAACATCAAGATCCATATTATAAATGTTAGCTTATCTGAAACTGCCTAACCGGATTCGAGCCAGTATTGAACTTTTAAACTGGATTCTATTAAACGTTCGTTCACAGGTGATTACTCCACATTAATTTTGAATAATCCAATTTCTTTTAACATATCAGTGCAAATGCACGTCTAGCTTCGATGTTCTAACTTTCAAATCTCCCATCCTCTATTACAACTCTTCGCTATAGCCGCGGTAGCCTAGTAGTCATGGTTACGAACTCGTGGTCGGCGTTGTTCCATTGAGTTGTGGGTTCGAACTTTGATCCCACGAAAGATCCACCATGCATCATGGCTCATTAAATCTATCGAGTCTCCAAGTCCGTTTGATGATATACAAGTTTGGAGAGGGAGGCACCAGCTTAAATATGTTCCTCAGTAGTTAACCGAGGTTCAAAATTATGAAGTCCAACGCCAATAGCTTTCGTGTAGCTTCTGAATGGGACATTAATAATCAATACAACTCTTCGCTGCTTATAAATGTTATCTCATCAATTTTATTTCCTATATTTCAAATTACTTATCTGATTTACATAAGTTGCTGTTGCAAGCAGATGTTCTCACATGAAATAAGATCAATTGAAAGCCCCAAGAAGTTAGTTGAAGGGAAATACAATAAGAATTCCGTTGTAGACTAACCGTAAGCAAACCATTACTATTAGCTTGTTTATGTTGTTTGGTTTCCGATGTGTAGAATGATTAATACAGATTTCATCGATGGTGATGTCACGGCTCACAAAATAACGACAACAACTTGACGTGACACCAAAAATTTTGAATTGGCTGCAAATATTGAAAAGCTAACCATTGAAAATATTTTGATAATATTTTGATATATTTTGATATATAAGGTAATAAGTATTTTTTGATCCACTTTTGTAACTTACAATTGATCATAGTCGCAGTCATGGCTTTAAGTATTATAAACTAAGAAACTACACCTACTTACACTGAAAATAATTTTTGTTAACATCTCGAGACTGTGTTATCTCAGGAAGCAATGGATTCAAAAGGTGTGTCCGAAAATTTTCTAGAAAGTCTCTACCCCGGTATTTTAAGATGGGCAGAAAATTCATGTTCGAATTCTTTTTAATTAATACCACACCAAAACTGCGTTGTTTACGGGTTGGGACAAATGTCTACGTTTGAATCCACGTTCAGGTGATGAAAACGACTTGGATCTTATTATCTAGATATGTACAACTTCTCACAAGAGAACTTAAAGAGCCTATTAAGTTTAAAATAGAAGAACACTAATTATTCTAAAAAACAAACTTTAGAGAAATTTGATTCAAGTTCGAAACCTAAACCACTACTCGACAAGAAAATTATACTCAGCATTTTAAATAATATAAATAGAGAACAGCCTAACAACAGAACTTATAATCCTTGGATAAAATAAAAGATAAAAAATTATTAAAAACCAATGACTTTTCGAACAACTTAAAATACAGAATCTATAAACCTTCTGTATTATTTTATAAACTATATATACTATGCATATTTCATATTATGTTCTAATATATTTCCATATTATTTACAGTTACTAATTTTATATTTGTTTCTTCATGTATATTTTGCTAACATGCCACTTTTTTACTATCGAAACTCAAAGCCTGCTTTCCACGCTTGCTTTGTTTCAAAGCGCGATATTCAAATAATGATGGATGACTTTGAAATGACTCGCTCGAGGATTTGTGACCGATTTCGGAGTCATTTTATAAACAACGGGACGAGATTTTTTTTTATTGTTGATTACTTTCCATGCCTTATGGAAAAAAGAACGAATTTCATGCGTCATTTGAAAAAGACTCGAACGTCAATGTTGACCGAATTTTTGTCCGGAGGCGCTGAACTCCGGATTCTTTTTTTTCTTCTTTTTTCCGTTTGACCGAGACTTGCTTTGGGAAAAAAAAAGACCTGCGGTAATTTTATTGTCATCCGTGCTGCCTTCACGGCCAAAATGCGCGAATTTCGCCTGCTCAGTCTACCTTTCACGACACACTCGCTTAACTGTCCCGGCAGCTGTAGGCTCCGCAAATGGATTTTACGGTCAGATCAGGCCCGACCTTTTATTTTAGAACATCAGAACTCACAGTAATCGCATGCAGATTAGCGAAAGGAAGTATTTATTAAATTAGGAATTGAGTTTTTGAATTTCGCTTTTATTTATTTTTAGATTATTATTAGACCCTTATTAGTATTATTTAATAACTTTATTGCTTATTGTTTTTAATAGTAATACTATTTAGTAACATTATTATAACTTTTTTCAATCATTTGTGTTTTTTTCAGTGAAACCACGTTCATTTCGTAAATTGTTCAGGAAAATATGCTAAGAAACTTATGGGAGCTACACTTTTATTTATATATATATGATACTGTTTTAGGATGCAGTCGAGTGAACAGACAAGAGAGAATGGAAGAATTTAACATGCTAAGATTTATCTCGTTAGCAACATATTTAACTGTATTTCGTCATATTGAAATTTATTCGTATTTAACGTTAAATATTTCGAATCTGGGTTTAGTAGAGCATGTTAACTTGTAAGTTAACTATATTCCTTAAATACATCATATAGAATTCTTTTTAACATTATTTTGGAACAAAAGTTAATATTTTGACCTATTACTTCGAAGGAGAGCTCATAAGAACTCAATGGAATTGAATAAGTATTAGATTAAGCCTTATGGACTCATGAATACGAGAGATGTGGTAATACATGATACTTTCTTGGTTACGATAGATTTCCCCAACAAAAAACTCAAGTAAGTATCAATCAAATAAACTTACAAATTAACTATTACAGCTTGCTGATTGTTTCTTTACAACACGGAAAAACACTCTCTAAAATTAATTGTGTGTACTTTTACTCGAAACGTTTTCTGGTTCAGAATATTTTTTTATATTAATGTAAAGGATGGGAGGTGTCACTTTAAGTAAATTAGTGAACTTTAATAATTGAAATAGTTTGCAAATAGTTGTCAAAATTTCATCAAAAAGCAATTACCGGTGGAAAGGAAATTATTACACGTTGAATACTCTCTATAATACTTATGTTCACGCCAAAACTCCAAGATTATAGTGAGAGGTTTCGTACAGATACATGTCATCTTCTGCAGCTAACATTTCGTGTCAGATGTTAATTTTTCGAAACTAATATAAGAGAGGAAGGCATGTACTGTAAATTTTTAACTATTACTAAGAAATGACCAAGATATATCTGGATAAAATTTATTCTGCATATTAAATTACCCAAATGTACGTAACGTTATAAATTACAGCTGTTAATATTGATTTGTATGGTTTTACGATGCCCGTAGATTGATGTAACCCTCAGCATAGAGATCACAGAGTTCAATCTGCTGAGTTCTACAATGTCGATCTTCGAAAAGTTAAGAAACGTTGAGAGAAATATATAACTTTGAATAGTAAATGTGTGGAAAAGTCTGAATAATAATAAAAAAACTTAAGTTACCTTCTTGATTATTTTTCAGTAATAATTGAAATGTTACGATACCCCTGGATAATAATTCAAGCATTACAATATTGCGGATTACTTCAATCCACGGCTTCAAGAAATCAAACCAATCAACATTAAAAGATATTATTTGTCGCATTAAGTACATAATGATCAATTAACATACAGCACATATTCTATCCAAATATCTCAATCATTTTTAGTAATTAAAATTTTACGATACCCTCCTGATAAACTAATACTCGTATTTATTTTATGATTATTCGGAATTAATAAACGAACACGCTGGTTCTTTCTTACTTATGTCCCCAATATTTAATGTATTGCTTATTTCTTGGGGAATTTACAACTAGAAATTAAATGAAAAAGGAAAAAAAAATTAGAAAGGAAGAGTAGCAAAAGCAGTTGCTTTATAGCTGAAGAATTAAAAGTTAATAGGAAGATTCTTCTCAAGACCATCATATTAAATATCAGTGACAATTAATCTGAGTTTCGAAGTCCTACCTTCGAGTGAAAGTTGGAAGATCGAATTGACAATAACGGGTCATCCTCGTGTGTGCAATCTTATTGTGCCTCTAGGTAAAACGAACGATCTTTTTATTGCAACAGCGTGATAATATCTAAACTGAATGAATATAAAATAAACAAAAATTTTAAGTGTTGGTAGACTGCAAGAATTTTAACGCGCTCTACAAAACTAGATTGATGATTAATTATTAAATTAATCGTGATATCTGAATTTTGATAAGTTACGTTTTGACAGTGGGTTCAGGATAGGGCATATTAATATTTATATGTAATGAATGTTATTGATTCTCCGTGTCAATTACTGTGATTCTAATTAACACAATTTGTCATCTAAATGAAATTTTTAAATTCATTGAAAACAGGTAAAAGAAACTGAAAATATTCAAAGAATCAGTTAGTCAGTTCGGTGAAGTGCAAAATAGCAAAATATTAACACTAGATTAAATCGAAAGCATGATAATGTTATAAGGATATCCTCTCGCACCTTTTCTTTCAGCTAACTCTATTGAAATCTATATCACCTTATTTGATATGAAAACCTTTTCTTGTAAATAAATCATGACTCATGTAAATTAGAAATGCTTTATCGAGGTGTAGTGAACAAGAGAGATCCGAAAGCGAGATTGAAAATATTTCTATATTCTAAGCAACGAAAAGAGATTCGAATTTAGGAGGGAAAGCAATTTGGGCACTACATACGTAGAGCCAAGAGATTAAACGGTCATCTGATACTGAGGCTGGAATTGAAACCAGCATAATTGCTCCTCACCTGGATCCGTTTTTAAAGTTATGCAGATAAGTTGAATTTTCAATTAATCTTTAGTTGAGCACGCGAGAAAGTTCTGAACGAGACTCGTATTAATATTTGATTTTGGGGTCAATCTAGGAGTGGAATAAATATCAGTTTAATTTTCTTTTCAGGCTCTTTCTGGTTGTGTGATTGTTTGTTAACGTCGCTCTTAGAAGAAACACCAGGGCTGTTGGCAGTGTTCCCCGTAATTTTGAGGCATCTCCCTCTCCAAACTTCCACTCCACTCCAAAGGGAGGGCTTGGAATCCCGACCAGATTTAAAGTGTATCAACTCCGCTAAATGGCGAATCTCTGATGGCATGGAACTCGATCCCTCGACTCGACGAAAACAACGCCGGCCACGATCATGATCATTAGGAATTTTTATTGAACTTTTATTAAGTTTCGATCACTCAAATAAATAATAGTGAAGAAGGATGTTACAATGTAGCTCATGGATTTGAATGTTGTAACATTCGTGTCATTTTTTTACGCGAATGGAAGTGCCATTCCCGTTGGCAATCGTGTTAAAGTAGCTTAATTTTATCGGTTAAATATTTATTCTCGTCATCATCTTTATAAACGGTGATTACGATAAATTACCTAATAATCATATCTTAAAATGCCATACATTTGCCGAGGGTTAACTGCTCTAACCGCGCTAACCCAGAACATAAGTCACTGCTATTCTCACATCATTCCGGGATTCAATGGCATTCCTGAGCACCGCCTCTTCATGATGAGCGGGTCTTCCCACTGTTGAGGCACCTACGCCGACGGGAGCCTTGAACCTTCATCTTCCTGGTCGAGGCGGAAGTCAACAATGACTCCCTTGCTCGTGAAATCGAACTCAGCCCCGGTAAACAAACGAAAGTGCACGAGCTGGGCAGCCAGGAGGAAGTGATGGCTGTCATGGGTGGATATATCGGGGGCAAACACGTTTCTTTAAATGTCACCGCCATCCAATATATTGGATGCCCACAAATAAATCATCATATTTTTTTGCATACACGATTAAATTATGGAATATATTTCCTCGTAGGTCGCCTTCTACGCGACTATAGTAACGCTTGTTTACAGATATGATACCGATGCATAATTATCCGACACTGTATTTTCTGTTTTTGTGATTTATTAATTTAATTGAACTTTACAACTACGTTTGTTAATATTACAGAGACAGAAGACCGAATCGGGAATATTGTTCTGTAGAAAAGATTAATCTAGGATTTATTTTGATTTTCAGTTACCTATCTGCTCGACACAAGATACGACAGCCACAACCATTCACACCTCATAACTAATTCTGAACCTCTTAGCTTCCTACTCTCTGCACTCAAGACACACCAACGTGAGGAATTCAAGTTCCGATAAATTGGACGTGCAGAATCCATCTACACGATGGCCCTTTAGACCAAAGAATTGCCGTACAAGTGTTCTTAACCCAAACCACCCAGCAACTGCTGCCACTTTCTAGGATTAATGTTCGTCATCTGTTGTTTTATTACAACACACACAAATAATGACTCTGTTACAATTCATTCTTTAATTCTAGGCATTCAATAAATATATAACTTTTCATTTTAAAGTATAATGTTAAAAATAATTGCTATATTAAAATAAACTGCTCTCTTCGTGAAATCTTGGCGAGTTATATTAATTATTATTATTTCTACATTTTGACTATTATGAAGTGTCTGAGTATAATATGAATAGGAATCATATTTGTATCATAAAAAATTATTTCGAGAGTTTTGTTTAATTTTTAACGTTATGCAAAAAGTGTCCTCAGATATCAGGTGTCAAAAGGTAATACTCAAGCCTCTAGCGGCGTTTAGGAGGGAGATAAAGTTATAAATAAAGGTTAAAAACAAAGATTATTGCAATAATTTATGTTAAATTTGAATTATGAATATTAATTTTGGAAATATTATGGCCCCTTAACGTTATAGTTTAAGCATCCTTCTACTTTTATTACCTTTTTAGGACAGCATTTAACTTGATGTATGGAAATTGCTGAAGAAGAACACTATAAAAAGAAAATTTATTTAGATCGGTAGATTTCAAGGGTCTATTGTAACTGCAAATTCAACAAAATATAAATATTCTTATTTTTAAAAATATTCGAAGTGTTACATATTTTTTAATCCTACGGTGAAGGCGGATCACGACTGTTCTCAATATTGCGTTAAACAACACATTGAAATCCTAAATACGTATAAAAACACAAACACAAATCAGCTTGAGTATTTAACATAAACAAATTACCTTAAAATAATCCTATTACCTTTTGATACTTCTCAAACTATGACGGAAAACAAAAGAGTTTTTTTGTTTCGAAAGTAAGCAAAAGGAAAAACTAACATAAGAGCAGCTGTGCTCCGTTTTTAGAAACTGGATTTAGGGATGGTTTTATGATTTATTGAAACACACAAAAGAAAGAGAAACCATTAAAATAAACCTACTTTTGTGAAGGTCTGCTGTAATATCGTACATAAATTTTGTCATTATATATTTTTTTATAGTTTAATATTTCCCATGGAGCAAGTTTAAGAGTGTAACCTTCTAAATATATAAATAATTAAACGCGACATGTGTATAATATTATAATAAAAAACATAAGTAGAGCAAAAATGTATTAAATATAGGCATAAATTACGTAGAAATTTCCTTATTAAACAATATTCTAAAGGCAAATTAAATCATTAACATTTAATTATGCAGAATAAAGTTATTTAATCAGCAATGTATGAAAATGTAAAAATCTTCGTGCAATTTACGGATTTTAACGTAATAAAATACTTCAAAAAACGAAGAAAAAGAACTTGTGACAGAATTTTTAGAAATAAATGCTATTGTACACAGTATTCAATAAGCAAATAAAAAAAATTCCCTTTTCTAAAACAGGTATATGCATATTTCTGCAAAACGCATATTTCTTTCAATGGCAAAAAAGAAAAGTAATTAACTTCATTGCTTTATTTTGAAACCAGACATCAGTACAAAAATATTTCTGTTTGAAAGAACAACGCGACAATGAAATGTAAGACAGAGTATCGTTAAGTTTTATTTATTACTCAGAAATAATCGAGATTCCAGGATAAAATTTATTTTGCATTTCAATTGATCCTCATGCACATAATTTTGTTAAGTATAGCTATTAATGATGATTTGTTTGGTTTCAGAAAACCCCGTAGTTTGAAGTACCTGCAGTATCGTAAATTTATATAATTATTACTAAAAATAATTGAGATAGAAACTTAGTTTTTATTTATTATTCTTAAGATTTCTCTATATATTCACTATATAGAATTACACATTTCTCCCAGCCTTTTTTGACTTTTCGAAGGCCGTCAAGATAGAACTCAGCACAGATAGAACTCTTCTCCATACTACGAATTACTTCAATTTACGATTTCCTGAAACTGAACGAAGCAACATTAATCGATGTAGTTTACAATATTATGTGCGAAAGGATTAAATAAATATGCAGAATAAATATTATACAGGTATCTAAGTTATTTCTCGGTAATAATAAAAACTTTTCGATATCCGCTCATATACACAATTCTGCTTGTTAACCTGAACTCTTATCACGCAATCAATCGCTGCTGGACTAAGTAAAAGAACGAGTTTGAGCGATAGCGTGAGCTTACAGAAAGGATTACAGGTAAGCTACTTCGAGTAAGTAGCATTAACTATGCAGGTTGCTTCGCTACTTTTTTATTAAAACTGTACTTAACGTTATCGAACTGGCATTTAATTTCAGATAAAAAGCAATCTAGATTTGACAAGATAAATTTTCTTTCGATAATGGATCTTAATCTCCTTGTTTCTGTCTGGTTGATTTGATTTATTTCTGTAGCTCTAGAAATACTTCATGGACTACTGGCAACCGTCAAGGATTCTCTCACCCGCTCTCCTCACAAATCGATTCTCGGATGAATTATATTTCCGAGGGGGGTTCAAATAATACCTGTCTTGAGAGAAGGGTATTATGAATAGAAAATAAAAATGCAGTATCATCCATCGATCGTTTTTTAGAAGTCTATGAGAACCATTCTCTTTGCGCATCCCAAAAAATTGTCATCATAAATTTTCGGGCCGTCTTCATCTTCTTTAAAAGAGATTCATAGCAAGCGAAACATTGTTTTGATAGTTACTTGGCTTCTGATGTACAATAATGAATCCAGGTGTCATCGATGATATCAATTCGACTCAAAATGACAACAACAGCTTCTCGCAGTAGCATTGAAATTTTAATTATGCTGCAAATGACTGATAAATCAAAACTAACCTATAATTGAATGCCAAATTTGTTTTGGTGCAATTTAACAGATTACTTACAGATGTGAGTGAATGTAAAGTTTATTGGCGCAAGAGCCAGATGCGGCCATACTGCGCCAAACAAGGTAAATCTGTGATCTAGACGTTTAACAATGAAAAAAGATTGATCGACTAGAAGTTCAAGTAAGGAAGTAAAATTTATTGGCGCAAGAGCCAAATATAGCTATGCTGCACCAAACAAGATTTAACTGTGGTCTAGACGAGAAGAAATTGAAGAAAAGACACAAATTGATTGATAAGGAGGGTCGAAAATAGAGAAGGATCGCTAGGGTATCCAGGGGGTGCATCACCCGTGTTTACCAAAGACGGTAAATCCAATGGGAATTACTAACATATTGGAGAGCCCTTTAGTATCTTCGAACGAACGCCATGAAAATTCTTAAGCATGTACCGCATTTATTTGTTTGCATATGTGTTAGAGAAAATATTACCTTGTTATAGCGTTTGATGACATTTTGATTTTAAATAAGTTTTTAGAAAAAAATCAGAATAAATTACTTGATAAATAAATTTAAGCATTTAGGTTAATATTTCATGTGGAGTAAAATTAATGTTTCTGTCTCACTTGCAATTAGTCTTGTAAATTTGAAGTGGAAAGCACATTTTACAATTACACGAGCTTTTAAACGATCTTACTACAAAAGAACTATCCTACTAAAGAGTAGAACTATATTACTACAAAAAAGCGTCATTTTTGTCAATGCTTAGGAATAGTTTAATAATTCGCAAAATTCTAAACAAAATAAGAAGCATGTAAATTTAGGTGAATCAAATAAGAGGAGAAAAATGTTTTTGAGGATAACGTATGGACAAAATTGTTAAACAGCGATTCAAAAGAATATTTATTGCCTTAATAAATCATACAATTTTTCAAACGAAAGCGAAATGTCTTTTCGTGACTTAAATATCTTTTTCTTAAGAAAGCAATAAATAAATTCTAGCATAACAATTGCATTATTTTTCAGCAGGATCTTACAATTGATTCATAAGAAAGTCGAATTAAAATGCAAACATTTATGCTATTGAAAAGAATTAAATGATACTAATAAATAAGTCACATAGTCACATTCTTTTTAAAACTTCAACATTCGATTCTATATATTTTTGAATAACGAGAATCATTTTTAATAAGAACAAAATGTAATTTTCATACATAAGTATTTGAATTATGTAACACAAAGATAATCGATTCTAATAGATAAATTAGAGTCACTTTTCGTATCTGAAACCTTTTTTTACATTGCCTTGTTTCTTTATCGACTGTTTTTACGGCTGCATTTATTTATTTTTTGCCCAGTTCAAAGGGGGTTCGGCTAAGCACAGCCGACATGCCTTGTAATTTTGAACCACGGTCAAATGAGTTCGACATCTGTGAGTTGGCACTCCATTCATCATTACCACACTACACCAAAAGGCCTCATTTCGAAGAAATTCGAATTAAGTTGGAATAAAACACTGATAGTTTATTTGCGGAAAGCGGATACTGAATTCAATTATGAAAAAATCATTTATTAGAGAAAACATGTAAACTGCTTCATGCTTAGTTTCAGTTTAGTTTTTTTTATTAACGTCGCACTAGAAGCAACACGAGGGCTATTGGGGACGGACCTCGTAATTTTGAACCTCTGTCAAGTGACGAGATTGCTTCGTGAAAAGATGTACATAAATTTAATTGTTAACGTGTGTTCCCGTAAGAAATTTAAGAACACAAAAAACTGTAATTTCAATTGATATTTTAATAAGGTATTTCCAGTTTTGATTGTAATTGCTTATTAATGTCGCATTGAGAAGCAGCTCGAGAGGTATTGGTGACGGACTGCGTAATTTTGAACATCGGTCAAGTGACGAGGACGATATTCTGAGCAAGCACCCCCTCTCCAAACTTCCACGGAAATGGGAGGACTTGGAACCTTGATCAGATTTAATATGCATCACCCCCGCTGTACAACGGGTCTTCAGTGACATGAAGGCTCGAACTCACGATTTGTCGTTAATAACGCCGACTGCGAGTCCTCTACTTTCTGCGACTACTTCCAGTTTTGATAATCATATTTAATACAGACGCCACGATAATCTCGTTGATTAGGGACTAATGACCAAAGAGTTATGGACTCGTGTAACGCTTGCCCATGGATCGTAAGATTATTTATGAAAATTTTATAAATTGAACTTCTAAAATTGAATTTTAAAATTGTAAGCAAACGTGTCATAACACAAGAAAAAAAAACGTCTTTTTTTTAAAAAAAAATATGTTTTCGTTAGATTTTTGCACACTTTCCTTACAAAATCTAATACATGCATAGTGTTGACATTTTGTTCATCATAAAATGAGGGTATTTTCTGTATATACACACAATGGGCATAATTTATAAAAATAAATAAACTCAAATATTAGGTATGACATAATATTTGAAAAAAATAGAAAATTTTAAAATTTTCTTAAAGTTAATGTTTTAAACTATAAATATATTCAGTGAATAGAATTTTATGTTTATTAAGTACTAGAGTAAATTTTTAATGATACGAATACAATGTTATTTATTCTAGGCTTAAAGACAAGCACTTGATTTGCAGGTGTAAATTGTTGCTTGTTAATTGCTCACATTACTTAATTAATTATGTTTATGAATAGGATTTTCTTTGAATAAACAATTATAGAAATATATACAGATATCACAATGTTAAAATAAGACTTCATTTGCTTTTAAAAAATTTGAGACTATTTAAACTTTACTTGAAATAGCACATTTTTCTTTGACAAAGACGTTTCAGTTACCGACAATTTTAAATCACGTAGTTTAGTTTCTTATTAACGTCGCACTAGAAGCAACACGAGGGGTATTGGCGACGGACCTCGTAATTTTGAACCACGGTCAAGTGACGAGGACGACACCTGAGCTGGCACCCCCTCTCCTAACATCCACACCACGCCAGCGGGAGGACTTTGGGCCCCGAACAGATTTAATGTGCACCAGCCCCGGCTAGTCTTTGGCGACCAAGGATCGAACCCGCAACTGAACGAAAACCGCCGGCCGCTAGTCCATGACCTTGACCACTAGGCTACCGTGGCCCTTTAACTCACGTAATAATGTATATGTCTAAAGGAAAGAATTCTTTTAAAACAGTATAATCAGTCGAAATATGAAATGCAACGAAATGTTAAGAAAATGTAACTTTAATTCCTCTATTAATTAAAGCCTGATTGAGGTATTTAAAAGAGAAAAAATCAAATACAAATAAAAATATAAATATAATAAAAAATAGAATAAAAATATTATTCACATATTAAATTCTATGTATTAAATTAAAATGACAGTATTAAATGTTACGAGTATACTAATTTAATCCCGAGACATCGTCTGGAGAAATCTTGTAGAGAATTCCAGAATATAATTGCTTTTTTTGAGGAGATAATGTTCATCATACTGTTTAAGTAACGTAATTGCTTTGCTTATGTCCTGGTCGTATAATTAAAGTTTATTTCTGCTTACGTTTTAAGACGCATCTTTCGCGTTTAACTGACGTCATACTTTTAAGAGAGCGATTTGTAATGTTCCTTAAGCTAGGAAACTCGACCGTAAGAAGTTTATAGAGATTCTTATCATATAAAAATGGATAAAATAACACACACACATAACTTTTGGCGAGAACTAAGACTTTATAGGAGTATCAAAATAAAGTAATATGAGTTCATGAAACTTAGCGGGCAAAATCTTCAAAGCCTTTCATTTTAATAACCCAGCCAAGAATATTACATAATTTTAGAGTATATGGCATTAAATCCTTAAAAAAGCTTCAAAATCAATTTGAAAAGATCACCAAAAGACTATTTTACATAAGACGAGTTATTATTGAGGCTAGATGATAGTATTACACATATCTTCTTTCTGAAAACAACCATATTTTTATTAATACTGTAGCTATGTTTTACGAATCGCGTATGTGATTGTTTATTGACGTCGAACTCTGGAAGCAACACGAGGGCTATTGATGAATGACTCGTAATTTTGAATCTGGGTCAAGTGACGAGAACGACATCCCAGCTTGCAACTCCCGCTCCAAACTTCCACACCGCAAGCGAGAGGACTTGGGACCTCGATGGATTTGACGTGTACAAGCCTCAATACACGACGGGTCTTCAGTGACATCAGGGCTCGAACTCTCAACTCAACAAAAACAACTCCGTCCGTGAGTCCGCAGCATCTGTATTTGTTAAAGAGGCAATATGAAGAGGAATGATGAAAAGTGTCGAGCCTGTTTTAAAATTTTTAGTTAAGTCTTTTATTTCATGAAACCGAAACAATAATAACGCATATATTTCTTTCAGCAGAAACAATAACATTTCTAGAACAAATACAGATGCAATATTTTATATTCAGTTTTAAAAATATGAAATCGCAGGGATGTTTTTTTTTTTTTTATATAGAAGGATAAAAATTCTTTACAGACAAATAGCATCGTTATTTTGTATGACTCTCTATAAAACTAGAAAAACTAAATTTTATTCAATTGCGTACACTTCTAAATACAATTACTTGAAAGCTAATTAATAATAATAAAAAAAGATAAGTGATTAAATTTAAAAAAATTCAATATTCAAAGAAATTGTTATATATCATTAAATCCTGTAAATTAATCATTAAATCCTCTCTCTCTCTCTCTCTATTATATATATATATATATATATATATATATATAGAGAGAGAGAGAGAGAGAGAGAGAGAGAGAGAGAGAGAGAGAGAGTCATATGTAAATATATCGGCTATTATAGTTTTTACACTTTGAGAGGTAACATGGCATATAAAATGTAAAACCAAATACTTCCCTTTTTTTTTTATTTTATATATATATATACTCAACGTGCATAATTTTGTTTATTTCGTCTCACTTAAAACTATTTTCGAGTTGCACAATCACTGAAGAGGTTTTAACATTGGCGGAATGTTTGTAAACGTTGGCGTCTTTTCCTACTTTTTGGCGATCGGCAACCAGCCGACCGAGATCCGTTCCCCTCTGCAGCTGTAAACAGACTTCGGCCCGCTGCGGGTAAAGTCAGCAAGTTGGGAGTGAGCGAGGCGATTTTGAACTTGAGAGTTTTTAACGGCGTTTGATAGGATAAAAGTTTTCATTTATTCGAAAGAGAAAAAAAACAAGGGCAAAGTGAAGTGTAAAACTGTGCAGTTATTTCTCAAAAGGATAAAACAAATTCGCTTCTTATTTGAAATTTTTTATTGGTCGATAGTAAATCAACTGATACGTAAACCAACCTGTGAAGTGCCAGTGCCCCTCAAAGTGTTTTTTTGCTGGAAGTGGCCCATACATAAATACAATGGATACCTTTTTAGTGATTCTGTGATTGTTGTTTTACCGGATATTCTTACTATGTGAGTGAAAAGTGTGCGCAGTATGGGAAATGAAACGTCCCATTTGTGCCAAAAATGTGAAGTGATGATTGTATAGTATGGAAGAATATTTTGGATTAGATAAGAGATCAAATTTTAAACGGTGTGTTTTACTATGGCCTGAATTTGAAAGGTGCGGTGGTTGTTTAGAAATCATTTGGTGATGGTAGGAATACTTATCATCACTAAATGAATCAAATTTATTCGAGTTAATGAGGTACAGGAAATCAAAAGTTTTGACAGTTTTTTTTTCTCAATAATTTTTGTGTAGATGTTTTATCATTGGGGTTGAAAAAAGTGAAATGAAAATTCGTTTTAAAATAAGTAAAGTAATATTAGTTTTGATTTCTTGTTAAATTTTTGAATAATTTAATTTTAATTCTTGATCGCTTTATCAATATTTTTTAAAACTTTTGTTATTGTTGTGGTCTGTAAATAGAAATTAACTGGAGTTTGTACCTAACAAGATTTTATAGAATAAATTGTAACTCTTGTCTCATGCGGAAGCTGAGGGAAAGTAAAAATTAGTATATTATGAATTAATGTATATTAAATATTAAAAATATAACATTTGTCTCTTAATATATATTATGAAGCATTTTTCGGTAATATAGTGATAAAAAATATTGAATGCATAGAAACTTCTGAAATTTAAGATATTATTCATCTCTATTCGAAGGTATATATCAGAGAAAGTAATTCAATTGTTTAATAAGATTAAATAGCTAACCTCAAATTTTCTGTGTTATAGAATTTTTAAATATAGTTTTAATGACAAATTTTATTGAGATTAAGTCCTGAAATTTTCTCGAGATTAAATTTATTAGGTTCACTATATAATCTACATTCGGAGAGAATGAATCTTTAAAATAATTTACATTACTTAAAACACAACAAATTACTTTGAATCTACATAATAGTTTCATATCCCCCTAAAAGTTTGTCCGTTAATAATAAAATCCCCTTAAAAATTCTTTTAAAGAGACTCGTCTTTAGAAATCATTTAATCGATTAAAAACTGCTAAAATGCCATGTAACTTTTAATAAACGTTTTGAAGGTTTTTCAGTAAATTTCAAAAGAAAGATAAGCTAATATACATTACTTTGTCATCTTCAAAAAACGTATCATTTGTGAATTTTTGTTAATATACATCCAAAGATATTATTAAAGGAAATGAAGACCGTCATTTAAAATATTTTAAACAGAATCATACTAAATTGGCCATTTTTTCAATGAGAATGGAAGCTGTTTCTATAAGTTGGTTAGTGACTTCTGCCAGTGCTCCGCTCGTGGTGGTACTGGCTCTTTGGACTCTGTATGTGTTCCACACGTACCGCCGACGATGGCGGACCGTTGATCTTTTTTTACTGGCCATCACCTCCCAGGAATTGGTCTTGGCCGTCTTTACTTTCTGCTTTGCTCTGGTCAGCCTGATCGGAAGCCCTGCCCATCCAGTGCCATGTACTCTGGCCCAGTTTGGATTGGTAGCGGTGCGGACTTTTCAGGTGGCCACCCTGGCCTCTATGGTGGTGGACAGAGCTCTAACGGTTAGATGGCCGTATAGGTACCGTTTTAGTGTCCGACGTAACCAAATCCGGTACCATGTCAGCGTACTGGCCCTCATTTCCATCCTGGTCGGTGTGGCTGCTGTATTCGCGCGCCAGCAGCCTGACGATCGATGTCGTCTGCATCCGACACAATGGGATGTCCGGTATGTACTGTTTCTTCTATCACTGTATGCCTTTCTTGTGTTGGCATCTCTAATATGCATGGTACAAGTGGAAGTGCACAGGGTCCGACATGGGACCAAGGCATCGGGATCTTTCCAATTGCCGGAGTGTGTGTCGCCGGACCTTCCATCGGCCACAGGAATGAACAGTCCTTTGGACACACAGAGTAGCACGGGCAGCACTCGGGCCCTCCACAGGCCCTCTCGCCAGGCCAGTAGACGGCCCTACGCCAAGAACAATAAGGGCACCTCCGATTTGAGGTGGCCTTCTGTGGCTCTCACCTGTCTTCTATGCTTCCTCATCAACCATATACCTTACCTGGTGAGTATCTTTTAAAAAAGTTTTTTGTACGTAATACACTAATTGGAGCAGGGAAATTTGAAAGTTAAAAATGCTTCTTTTTCTTTTTCCTGTTTTTGTAAGAAGGGATGGGGATAATCCGAAAATGCATTACGACATCGCAAGACGATATTGATTGCAATTATTTATTTAATGAAATAAAAATTTGTCGTCGAATTTTGCTTTCCAGCACTACAAAATCACAAATATTTCGATATGTATTGAAAAATAATTTATTTAAATTGTAAATATTCTAACTGTTTTGTAAAGTATACAAACCTTATCCATAATCATAGTTTCTGCAAGAAAAAAAAAGATTTATTAAGTTCAAAAATAATAAATTACTTGAGATTTAGTTTTGATCAAGAACACACTTGGTAAATTTCGTAGCCGTTTAATCTATTGAATCAAAATTAGACAAAGAAATTACAATCGTTAGATTATGTACGAATTTGTTATTAAACATATAATTGAATGAAAAAATTATTTATGAAATTAAAAGTCGCAAACCATATTGTATTTCATAAGTATATGGAGGCAATTATATTTGCTATTAACAATTTTTTTTGTGAAATGTTAATTTTATTAAAATAGCTAAAATTTATCATTTTTATGTATTTCTTCACTACACTAATTTGCACTAGATAACAAACGACAAAATGAGTTGTTTGCTAAACGAATTTATTTCAAGACTCATTAGATTAACTATCCACCCGTTTTTGTCTGTGCTAGTGAGTGAATGACAATAACGTTTAATGGAGCTAAACCTGGAGGAACTGCGCCAAATAAATATGTGTATGCGATCTAGCCGATTAAAAAAATATATAAAAATTGGTTGACAAGAAATACTGTTTAAAATAGGGAAGGGATCGTTAAGGTATCGTGAAGACGTGTTATCCGTCTTATTTGGGCCGACCCTAAATTGTCGTACCGAGTTTAGTTTATAACAATAGAAGGGGGGGGGGGAATAATTTTAAGTTGTTTTTGGAAGTTTTAACCTTTTGGGGTGAAATTTCTGAAGTCATAAATTAATATCACGTGTTAATGCTGTAATCTTATTTTTATGGAAAGAATATTGAGAACATACTCAGATTCCTCTAAATTAAATTTTTTGTCAAATCTGGAGAGAGAAAATATGTAACATGTTATTATATGTTACATGTATGTTATTATATGATTTAAAATGTATATAGAAGTGTCTTGGTCTTACATATACAGTTTTTACTTAATACATTAGCGAAATGAACTGTTTGATTATTAGAATATTTTAGCGAACATCACAGTTGCCGTTCATATAATAATATCTTGTCTTTTTTTTCCTTATTGGGACAATAGTTTAGTTTAGAATAAAGAACATTAAAGGTTCTCTTTTTTTTTTTATTTCGTGTGAAAATTCTATAAAATTGAGGTTTCAAAGATTTGCGACGAAAAAATGTTTATTATACTGCTAGAAAGAGAATATTATATATTTATTGTTTTTACAATTTAAAAATCCTAATATAATATTTTTGTTGCGTTTTCAAAACATTTCTTCACAAGTAATAACTATATATCTACAAATTTTGAAATAAACAGTTTTTCAAATGTTAGAATGCTAATTGAACGTTATAATTTTGTAAAAAAAGTTCTTAAAAACCATAGAAGTAAATATTTGTACAATTAAATGAAAAACTCAAATGAATTAAATGTTACAAATTAATCTCTCTCTCTCGATTTACATATTTCGCAGTGTAAATATTTTTAAAGATAATTACTAATTTTTTAAATCCAATCTAAATAGCACACTAAAATATACTGTTGTCTGTTTCTAAACAGTTTTGTTTTAATGTGTGTATAATTTCTTTAAATAACACTCTTTTAACGGATAATTTTTAAATGTTTCTTAGTTGTTTTTGTATTTTGTAAATCCAAGTTTATTTTAGAAAAAAAAAAACACATTTCAGTTCAATTAAAATCTACATTTTCGAATTCGCTGTTAAAAATTATTTTGATAATGTAATTTTATCCATTTTTATCCGAATTTTTGTTTCAATGTACTGTTTCTAAAACGTGAAGCAAAGTATAATTTTTGTATCATTATTTTGTTCTGATAGTTTTTTAATCGTATATCATTACATTTTTTTGTTTATTGCTATTCTTTAACTCTTATTTTTGCTTTAGCAAAAAGAAATTCTAATCTATTCGAGACGTATCAAGTAGAAAGAGAATAAATTCGGATATCTTATGAGAGCAAAATAATTATTTTGGATTTATGGAAAAATACCTTATAAATATTTAGAATATTCTGAAAAGAAACTGGGAACGAACAAATTTTTATCATGAATGATTTTTGTTTTGTGTTCCTAAAACTTTTTTTTCCTCCAATTATTACTGGAACATATTATTTTCGAAAACGTTCCGCTTTTTTTTTCCCGAATTTTATAATTTGCGAACAGCGAATATTATCGAACTCTGTTGTTTACGTGAATGGCCGGTTTTGCTACTGTACTTTCTTTTTCTTCCCGGTCTGTTGACATCTGTGAAGAATGGAATTTCAAGTTTTTCTTTGGAAAGACTAGAATTTTAATTGGTTTTATACGATATTCAAATCAGAAATCTTCTAGATTCCAATCATTTGCAGGTTTTATTCGTCTTGTCATCACGAATTCGAGTGAGATAAACGTGAGTTTAGTTGCATTTGTATTTCCCGTTTATTCCGAATTCACTTAATCATTGTATCAAAGAAGCATTCCAAGGGTCTTTAAGGGAAAAAAAATTCAAAAACTTTGCGTGTCAAAAATTATAATTGATTAATTAATTTATTTTTTGCTGTTATGCATAATTTAAATGCATGTGAAAGGTGTCCGAAACAGGACTTTTTTTTTTCTGAAAAAATCTTTGGAAGCATTCAAAATAAAAATTATGAACTTATATACATTAGTCTTACTTGCATATATATATATATATATATATATATATATATAATGTCATAAAAAGGTAACGTACAACAAAACATAATAGGATTTACTGCTTTAAAAAATAGGTCTGAAATGATACCATGAAATTTGGCGGCAGCCAAACTTTTACCAGTAATTACTAATCCAATTTTACTGATTCATCCAAAGTTTTTCAACATTTTTCTAATATGACGGAAATGGTTGACGGGAGTTTACGCTATTTTTTAAGAATATTTTTTATTTCTATGAATTCAAGCTTCAAAGTTGCTATGACTCAAGTTTATCTGTACATTGATAATAATTCTCGGGTTGCTTCTATGTGCGCGAGAAAAAAACGATGTTTTGCGATGTTTATTAAACAATTTGTAAATTGGTTGGTATTTACTTAAATACAAATTCCTTTGCCGTAATATTTTCAACATGCTATTAATATTTTTTCACACTAGTACTAAAGTAACATAGAGTTAAAATAATTCTAATAAAAATAATTTAAAATATTTTTATATAAGCTTATTTTTTATGTTAAAGTAGTAGAAACTTTTTTAAATGAAGATATGTTTCCAAGGTGAGATCTTTCTTTAAAAATAGCATCTTGGAGATGTTTAACTTTCTATTCAGAAACTACTTCATATATTATAAATGAAAAAAATTAACTTTTTCAAGAGAGCAAAATTGTATCTTTTGTGATAATACATATGTGTTTCAAGATGTAGAATGTATCATTTTAATAATAACGAAAAAAGAACACGGAAAATATTTAACGAAAACAAAAATGCGTAGAGGGTATGCTATGGAAACTTTTTAAACAAAAACTAGAGCATTAGATTTATTTATTTATTTTCAGAATGCTATTAAACGTGAGAGTAACTTCATTCGCCAAAATAGTTCCTTCTAACGAAATGAAACCACTGTTTAATATTTTTCCCGGGTTCCTTATTTTCCGGGAATTTCACCTCGTTTTCGCTTTTGCCCTCTCCAAATTATTCCGTAAATGCTTCGCTCGTTTCTTTCCGGAAACATTAACGAAGAATGAAAAGAAGCAGAATTAACTTTGGCTTATCTGTTATTCTACGTGCTGCAGAAGAGGTAAAAAAAGATGTTACAAAAGAAAACTTTTTCGACAGAGACTCTCCGTAAAAACGTCTGGAAAAATATTCCTCAGTTAAGCGAAAGGAGTGTTCGAGACGCTTAAGAAAATAAAGCAATGCATTTCTTTTTTCATTTAATGATTTTGAAGACTTAATTTCGATTTATTTTAGCGCGGTAGAAAGGGGATGGGAAGGAAAGAGTATTTAATTTTCTTAACATTGCACTAGAACGATTTTATAGGCTATCAGTGGTTACTCTTGATCACTCCCAGAGGGAATATTTCGCTCTAAATAAACGTCTTCTTGTCGGGCTTTTCAGGGTATATTTACTATCCTCATTGTCCATTACATTTTGCAATTAAGAGATGGCTTCGGTAGCTTAGTGTCAAGGTCACTGGTTTGCGGCAGACGTTATTTTCGTCGAGTCGGGGTTCAAGACTGATGCCACTGAATACCTGCTGGATAGCGAAGATAATGCGCGTTTATCTATTGAGGCTATAATTCCTCCCAATAGTGTGGTGTAGTGTGGAAATTTGGAGAGGGAGGTTCCAGATCAGGTGTCCCTCTCTTCACTTAACTGAGGTTCAAAATTATGAGGTCCATCCTCAATAGCCCTCGTGTTACTTCTCTTTGCAGTAAAGCAATCACTCATTCCTAGTAAGAGTCACTAGTAATAGTTCAATAAATATAAAGTCACACAATGATGATAACCAAGTTATTATATTCAAATGGTTGAATAATCAAAATTTCCTTCCTGGTCTTCTTTATCTGTGATAATGGTCTATATACGAGAGTCGGATCTAATATTTAATGCAATAATTTAATATTTGTTTTACCGGACGAATTGAGTTTGCGTCCTTAGGAGATTTATAGACGAGGGTTCGAATCCTTTATCCTTTGTAAATTCTTTTTGAGTTCATTCCTAAAGCTCTTTATTCAAAGCAGGTCTGACATAAATGTCTCACATTGAAAACTTCAGCTCAATGTTTACCATCAACCAACTAACTAAATTACTAACTCCCGTATTCAACGCTTCTCTTCTTATATTTGCATTTCCGTAATTCTATTTATTATATTTCACTAATTCTAATCTAATATAAGTCATGAACTGATTGTTTTGAAATTATCATTAAACTTTATTTAACGCTGTATGCACGAAAAAGGAAGAAATACTATTTAAATAATAGTTTCAAATTTGTTTTCTATCGATAATTTTCTAATAAATATCACTTTTATTTCACATTCCGTAGTATATTAAACAACAAAAACGTTTTTAAAGACCATAAAGTTTTGTTTAACGCCATATTTTCGAAAAAACAACGCGCATCAACCGAGATCTTATCTGTGATGCTTTTTCATGATTGAAGCCACTTTCACTTTTGTTGGGATCATGGTACCTCTCAACAGTAGAGGCCAATGAAGGGACCGCGCAACGAAAGAGAAAAAAGAGGCTGCTTCGAGTGAATACAGAGAAAAATATGACAAAAGGGGAGGAGTATTAGTCATAAGTTTCTGATCGTTTTGAATACTCTGAAGTGGGTATTCTCTTAATCGTGATTAAATATTATAGAAGCGCAACTTTATATCATTCCTGTTATATGTATGTGTTCTTCTGTACAATAAAAGTAAAGATTATTTTCGTATAAATTATGTCGTTGTAATTTATGGGTTTGAAATCTGCTACTGTAAGTACGTGTAGTCTTTTAGCTATTTTTAAAAAAAGCTCTACTTTTTAGCTCTGATTTTTAAAGAAACTATAATTGTCCAGAAAATTATTTCCAATATATTTTATCTTATTTATACTTATTTATTTTGTTTGAATTGTTGGTAAAATAGAGTTACGTGACAGTAATATACGTTTAAAAACACTTGAAAAATCTTTTAAATAATTATTTCGATATTATTATATTTTTTTTAATATCTAATAAACTCGTAATTTTATTTTATATTATCAAAGAAAACTTTTAAGTACAAGAGAATTTGATTCTTTAAAATTTAGTCATTGAAGAATTTTGTTGCTTTTCCAAAGTGCCTAAATATCTACAATAGTCTGATGACGAATTTGAGAACATGCTCTGAAGTTCACAAATTCGAGTTACGATTTCATTCCCAAAAAGTCCTTATACGTGGAAAAAAGTGTGTTTTTCTGCTTGCTGAATCGATTGACTAATTTTATTAACGGCGCACTAGAATCAACACGAGGTCTATTGGGGACGGACCTCGTAAATTTGAATTTCGTTCAAGTGGCGAGGAAGACACCTATCAGCTGGAATTTAGCTCTCCTAACTTCCACACCACGCCAACTAGAGGGTTCTGAGTCTGGACAGATTTAACGTGCATTCATCCCGGCTACACGTTGGGACTTTTGGAGCATCAAAGTCGGGGCCCACAACTCAACGAAAACCGCCGGCAGCGATTCCATCGATGATAACTACTCGGCTATGGAGGCCACACTTATTGAATAAAATTTGCCTCTTAGTTTAGTTTTAGTTTAGTTTATATTAACGTCGCACTAGAAGTAACATGAGGACTATTGGCGACGGACCTCGTAATTTTGAACCACGGTCAAGTGACGAGGACGACACCTGATCTGGCATTCCCCTCTCCTAACATCCACACCACGCCAACGGAAAGACTTTGGGCCCTGACATATTTAATGTGCATCAGCCCCGGCAACTCGGCGGATCTTTAGCGGCCAAGGATCAAACCTGCGACTGAACGAAAACCGTCTGCCATGAATCCGAAGCCATGACCACTAGGCTACTGCGGTCCCCTCAATCTTAACTCTAATATCTGACATGGCATGGTGAAAAAATATTGAAAGTGAGGATTCATCTTACGTGTCCCATGGTTCAAAATGAAACTCTTCAACCTGCTGTATAACAATTGTGTGATATAAAGGGCATTCTCTTTGCCTAATATAAGACATTCTAATATTGGATCATATTTTCAAACCCAAAAAAGTGTCCCATATTGACTAATGTATGAAAACATCCTAATTTAATACAATGCTCGCTGTTTATTTCAACCAATCCATATATTTTTTTGTACAAAAAAAAAAGAGTTTCAACATCCCTGCTTCTTACACTAAGTTCGATCGAAAGGCTCGTTAGTGAGAATAAAAGTCGAAAAACTAAAAGTTCCTCAGATGCTATCATGTACAAGGAACGAAGCACTTAGGATAGAAGTTATTTATATATCCAATTTCAATTTAACCCTCTTAATTTCTACCATCTTACATCCAACGTTTCCTTGGTCCCTCCCTGTCGTTCTCACTCGCCCTCCTGATCTAGTAATTTTGGGCGTCTTTTCAGTTCCCTAGTCTGATTAGCTTATTTCATTCCCGACGAAATCAACTGGTTTTGTGTTGTGGCGTTTGCTGCAGGGCTTACCTTATTTATGTAAGTAAGGGAATCGCCACCCTGAGGTATCCTAGTGATCTTTTTTCTCTCTCATGGGGTTTATTGTCTAGTAAACACAGATGACGCGCCCCCGGGATATTACAGCGATCATTCTCTATTTTTTCTTGTTAATCAATTTCTATCCTTTTTTTTCTAATTTTTTTTCAATCGTCTTTCAATCGCGTTGTTTGGTGTAGCATGGCCAGATAAGGCTTTTATGGCATAACCCTCAAATTTCATTCATTCATTAAAAAGGGAAGAAACCTGTTATTTTACACTGCGGTCAAGGGACAAAGATGGTACCTCATTGTCCAGTCTTCCATACCACGCCGTGTTTGTTGTTTTCTCGGTCGAGATGTGGGTTTGAAACCTGATACCACTAAATACCCGCCGTGTAGAGAGGGTGATGCGCATTAAATCTGTCAAGGCTTCAAGTCCTTACGTTGGCATGGTTTGAAAGTGTAGAAAGTGGGAAACCTGGTGACGTGCCATCCTCGTCACGTGATCGTGACTCAAAATTGCGAAGTCCGTTGCCAACAGTCCTCTTGTCGCTTCATAGTATTCATTCTTTCATAGTCGCATCATTCTTCGAACTCTATCACGGCATTTGTATTACAAGAAAAAAAAATCACGTATTTATTTGAATTTTTCTAAATGTTCACCTGAATAAAGGTAGCAATTGGAAATTTTTTTTCTGGAGGAAAAGACTGTTTGGGTTCTATTTTTTCAAATTAGATAAGATGCCTGTGCAATTGACTCATATTGAGAATCCAGATTCTATTTACCGTTCGATCCAAATATCGTTTCACTCTACAAATTCATAAACACTTTTGTCAGAAAACAGCAGGGATCATTGCAGCGCAATGATGGACGTGATTGTTGAATGTTTTAAGTGTCAAGTCGATGATTCTCTCTGATACATGAATGAAGCATTTTATTATGCTTCAAAAAGGAATGAGAGCAAATCTGTGGTGCGTCGACCCACTAAAGTGAGACGAAAGGGGGAGAAGAGAACGAATTGACGTCCCTGCCTTTTTTTTTTCAACGCACGCGTCGCTTCATTTCGCGAAAGACAATAAACACGATTTATGGCAGTGACATCGAAGTGTCACTTCTTTTCATTTCCATATCTATTTACGGCTTCTCTTTCTGAAAGAAAGTTTTCAAAGAACACGGCAATAAAAGAAAAGAAAAAAGAAATGGAGTAACGCCACACGCTGTTCGAAAATGTGCAGCTCAGACAGGCGTTGTTTGTTAACACGTAGTTGTCTACGCAAAGACGGGCAGGGGGGGGGGATTGTTTTTCTAGGTTTCGAGAAAATAACATGCATGGAATATTTTGCTGCATTGAAATAACCTCCTAATTTGCTATGGGAAAAAAAAGATTATCTATTATGAAAAAGGTATAGATACGTAAACGTACGTTATTTGAAAATTAATGATGCATTTTAACGCATAATCGAGCACATTACAACAAACATTTTTTTTTGTATAGGATTGTATGAATATATAAGTGACGAATGCTTTAAGACATAAATTGTTTGCTGACATCATTGACAAGTGTTTCTTGGCGTTAAAATGTTTGCTATAACAGTTTAAAATCGCATCCTCTGCTAGTATTGCATGCTGGGCTGTATGGGTGCAGTGTTTGGCATTCTGTTTCAAAGAAGCCAGATATTTTTCGTGCACTGGCAAGCATTACGGATATTCGAGTGACGATATTCTCAAGAGTCAACTATATCCTTGTCTATGAGGGCCTTCAGATATTAGTGCAAACAATTTTTAGCAATTATTGTAAGCAATACTGAAAAGTAGCACTCGTCAGTGATTCTGTGATACATTGTTTCCCTTTATTTCTACGTGTATTTTTGTTTCGATGCTTCCATACAATCATATTCAAAAGCATTTATTGTAGTGCTTCTTGCATCGCAATATAGAGTTTAATACCTTGTTCTGAAACACCTTATATTTGGATAATATAGCGACATTACGTTCAAATGTTGAGAAGGAAGCAAGTGGAAGTATTGTTTACTTAAAAGTTAATCGGCCACGTACTATTATTCAAGACTAACGGCGTACCTTGGAAATTAATGATTTTATTTAAAAACTATGCCCCGTAGGGAAAAATAATTTGATCACACACACAATAGTGTCGAATTACAACGATTATATTCTTAGTGTAAACTGTTAATCTATGTAGACTAATAACTTAATTAACAGCTCTGAAATGTCAAATTTATAATCTTCTGGAAAAGGAACTAGTAAACGTGCAGAATTCAAGAAATTCAATGCACAAATTGATTCATTAAGTTTTAAAATTTTCTCTCGTCACTTACCGAGGTTCAAAATTAGGAGGTCCGTCGCCAATAGTGTTTGTATCGCTCTTAAGTGCGATATTAATAAATAATCAATTATAACAATAGGATTTAGTTCTAAATATATATAATATATACTGGTTATATATATAATACGAACTTTATTTATACATAAATATGTACTTTTTAAAAGGGAATAGCTTCTTACTTTTAGATTTTAAACCTATCATTATAAATTTGTTGTTACCAATCATTTTATATAATTTTTCATCTGTTCTTAATGCGATTTTAATAGTTTTTAGATAACAGAGATTTCAATTTTAATAAAACTAGTGACATTCTGTGTTAACAAATGTGTGGCACTGCTCAGACAGATTTGGCGCCGTAATGTCATAACCCCCCCTTGCATTGACTCACTAGTGTCGTTGATTGAAAATCAACCAATTTCATGTAATCACAATTTAGAATGGTCAATAGCTTGTCGTGTAAGTTGTAATATTATGTAAATTGAACAAAATCAAATCAGTCTATATTACTACTTGTAAAAGTATAGTGGAGTTGATGATTGAGCGGGATTCATAGTGAGTGTGACAAAACAAACACTGTCATTTGAAGTCTAATACTGCTTTCGCACAAGACATATATTATAATTGCTCGTGAGAAGACAAAAAAAAAAAAAAAAAAAAAAAGAGGGGGTGGGGGGGAACAAAATTGCTGATGCTGTTTCGGATATACTCGTCCTACTCTTATAAAAACAAGCTTTCATTGCTTTTCAACACCTTTTCAACAAGAGATTTATCTTCAAGTAGTTCTTTGAACCTTTCCCTTTCAACGGTTCTCAAAAGTGAAACGGTTTCGAACATGGTTGAGGCGGCAAAAACGTTTTTGTCGCATCATCTACTGATACGAGGATGAAACGATTTCTTTTTCGGTGGTCTTTTGAACCACGATAACGAATGATTGAACAGAAATGATGAAAGAAATTTAAAATTTTAATTAGATTAGGCGAAACCGATCAGTGATATGGTAATGAGTAGTTACTGCTGTATGATATCTCCTCTATTTACATAGCCTAAAGAAAGTCAGTGTTCTAGCTACCAAAAGGGTTATTGTTTAGTCAACGACAGGATGGTCATCTGAGCAGATTTCAAAATTTTATCGCAAAAGTTTTTGGGTTCATGTTTGCCTGCTGTTACAGTAATGAACTTAATTTTCAAAAATATGTCAATGAATTTTTCCTAAATTTCTTATTATACTGAAATATATATATATATTTTATTTTACGGCAGCAATAATTACATTTAGCTTAAAATATATTCAGTTTAATAATGTATCGTTTACTTTAATTTTAATACCCAAAAAGAATGTTATTGTCTTATTCAAAGTTTTACCGTTTGTTTTGATGCTAACATTTAACTGATTAATTTGAAAATTATTTTTAAAAAGCAAATCACCTTTGGTTGCGAAATTTGTTGTATAGAACAATTTCTGTTTAATATTTTAAATTTAAATTGTGTTAATTTTGAAATATGCATTACTATCAAAGTATTTTAAAATTTAAGCAAATGCTTACTGAATTTGAGGGGATCCGAGACAAAAAAGAAAGTTAAACTTATACAAAATTTTTGATTAAAAATAGTAACTATTTATCATTAGCCTAAAATAATCAAATATGATAATTTTTCTGTCATGAAATGTTTATGATGTTTATGTATAGAGATTCCATGTTTTTAAATGGCTCTTTGACTCTTTTTTTAATTACGTTTCTTTTTCTTGAAATGAATTGGTCATGTACATTCAAAGTGCTCGATTCAATTTAAATGTTACTTTATAATTACATAAGCACGCGATGAGTTTTTTTTTTTAAATAATTATAAAATTTCATGGCCAAGAAAATATTTTCAGTTTGCTTTCCCCTCCCCTAAAAAAAATAGCTCCACAATGCTCAGTTTTTCTTCTCTACACTAATAAAGAAATTCAAAAATCAGTGTACCTATTTTGTTTGTTTTTAATGTAAATAGAAATTTTATACAAAACATTTTCAATTTGAAATAATGAAGGATATCTTAAAAATATATGATAAAACAATGAAAAACATTTTAAAAAATATATTTTTCATACAATTACGTGTATTATGCAAAAACTATTGGGCAGGAGGTGTGGGTCACGTTAAATTCCTCGTCCTCTCAGTCCTCACGTTGGCTAAGTGTATATGTGGGGAGAAGGGCGTGGAATAAAAAAAATGTGCTTTAAATTAAAATGACTTAGCCTTCAAACCCCTTATCTAACCTAAAGAAATTTGAGAGATAAATGTAACAGTTACGTTTTTCTCTCTCAGAAGGAGTCCTCGTCATTTAACTTTTGTTCAAATTTCTAAATCTATCGCCAGAGGCTCTCCTATAGTTATAGTCGTTAATTCAAATCACACAAGTTTTGTTGGCGTGGTGTGGAAGTTTGGAGATAAAGGTTGCAACTCAGGTGTCGCCCTCAGCACTTGAACGAGGTCCGTAGCAAATATCCCTCGTGTTGCTTCTAACTAGTGGGACGTTAATAAAACTAAACCAAATCAAGTTTTATGTGTGTGTGTTCTTTCCCTTCCAAAAGAAACGGAATCCGAAGATTAACATGAGAAAGTTTGGAATAATTGTTTTTTTTTTTGTAATTTATTTTCACCGCGTAACGTGTTAAATGTTTTAGTCTTGTTAAATATTTTAGTCTTCATATTCAGCCGCGGTCATTGGTTACAAATCTTGTTTGTTTCTTTATTGAACGTTTTCCGGCAATTTATTTCTTCCCAACACAAGGTTCACTTTACATAACAAATGTACATCGTAATTTTGAATCACGGTCAGATGACGAAGTCGATACCAGAATCGTTACCTAACCATCTACGCCATGCCAAACGGAGGTCTTTGAGTCTTTAATAGGTTTAAAGCGCATCAGCCTTCTACACGGGTCTTGTGTGGAAACAGAACTCGACTAAAACATCGCCTACTACTGAAACTAATGCTGCCATTAGGAACCTCGTCTTAGTTTTCTGAAGGTTAAATAGTTTCGGAAGATTATTTTTCCAAATTAGGTTGCATGAACTAATAAGAGCAGCTGCACATTCAAATTAATGACGTGAGTCTACACTAAAGAATGATTAAGGTATTAGGAACCTTGAGTATCAGGTGTCACTGTCGTCTAGATCGTAGTTTAAATTGTCAATGGTTCGTGCGAATAGTTTGTTGACGGTTTAAGAGCAATTCTCATTCAACTGAAACTAACTCGACGAAACAAAACTGGATGTTCGAAGTGCAATACTTTTGATTCTTTTTAGGGGATACATTCCATTTTCTTATTTCGGCCATCAAAAGTTTTTTTTGAAAAATGATTCTTTTAAATTCTCTGAAAGTCTGCTGCGACATTTATCTTGCAAAATGTGAGTATATGATAGTTTTAAATTTTCAGAATTTTGAATAGGTTGGGTGTAACAAACGGTTAACACATTTTCAATAGTTTTGTGTAAACGTAAAAAAATTTCATGTATTTTTACATTGACTCGGATGTGCGATATTAAATATTAATTTTAAATTAATGTCGCGCTAGAGCAACACGGAAGCTATTGATGATAGATCTCGTAATTCTGAACCACAGTCTTGTTAGGGGTTTGGACATTTACTTCTGATTAATCATACAAATTGGGAACTTTGCGGATCAATTCCATTCAACATGCAGCAATTCCCGTTTCTCCGCATGACAAGTCTTTAATTGAATTAGGACTCGAACACGTGGTTTCATTTGAACATCCCTGCCGTAAGCTAGCGAGCATGAACATTTAGCTACCGCAATTAATCTTGCGATATTAAATTCACCACTGTTAATTATTTAGAAATACATTAAAACCTCGTCGAATCTGGTTAATTGGAACTAGAGCTGAATAGAAATATCGCATTGGAAGAAATAAAAAATACTTATTGAAAATCTTCTTTGAACGAATTGAGTTTGGATCATATTTACAGAAGAAAAAGACTTCTACTTTGTGGTCAGTTGTAATGTGTGATATAATAGTATCTTTTAATGGTGCAAGAGCCAGATGTGGCAATGCTTCGACAAACAAGATAAAGCTGTGATCTAAACATTTGAAAAAATTGAGGGAAAAAAAAGAAAATTGGTTGAAACCCGGGTTTTCTAAAGACAATAAATCCCGTAGGAAAGGAAAAAAAATCACTAGGGTGTCTCAGGATTATGATGCCAAACTACTTAAAGAAAAGAAGCTTCTAAAGTCCCTTAATATAGATTTTATGTATATGGTCCCTTTATATAGTCCCTTTATATCCCCCATCAGAGGCTAGCTTCTCAGTGGAACCGACGTTAATATGCAATCACAATCACATCCTCTCTCTTACTTTTCTTTCATAAGTTCATAGCTGTTAGAAGATTTCAGTGAAGAAAATAATTTTTCACGGAACAAACAAATAATATTAAGAAAATTTTCAGATCGGTTCACAGATTTATTTTTAAAAAAATATGTTTGTGCAGAGAGAGACCAATACGAATTATCCAGAGATCCTTGTAAAAGAGATCCAACGTAACGAGGCTCAATTGGTTTAACATGTTTGATAGTGAAAGAAGGCCGGGTACCCCCCCCCCCCCATCTAGTCGGGGATTATGCACGTTAATTCTGTCGAGGCTTTCTTTAGGTGCTCTCAATAACGTATTGCGAAAGTTGGATGGGGAAGTGCCAACTCAGGTGTCATCCTTAGATCGAGGTTACAAAATTACGGGGTCCATGGTCAATGTCCCTCGTATTGTTTTGTAGTGCGACGTTAAAAACCCAATCAATCACTAATAGTCAGGAAAAAAAGCACATAACTTAAAATTAGCTTGAAATGACGCTACTAACTTGTATATCATGGGAGAACTTGCTGCAGCTCTTGTTTTGCTTTCAAAAAAATTTAATCATATAAAGGGAGTCATAGTATTAAAGTAGAATGCATGCTTCGTGGTCTACTATATTTATTTATTAAACTTTCTTGGCTACTTATTTCAGCCCGATTTAAAAGTCCGCGCCTCGAAATTTTGAACCACGGTTAGATGACAAGGTCGCAATCTGAACTAGTACCTCATTCTTCACATATACGCCAACGTCATGACTTTGAACCCCAAAAGATTCACTCTAATGCAAGTCCTGAATCCGCGATCTGGCGCTTACGGGTTCATTGCTCAATCGACCAAGCTACCTCTGCTTTCGGTCAGATTTGTTCTTATACTGTTTTCTTCTACTACCTTCACGAAGAATCACGGGAACTGCAAAACACTTAATTGGACTGGGCCTAAAATTTCAATCATGGTATGATATGGAAATTCAGGGGAGTTAGGTACCAACTCTGACATCTTCCTCGTCTTTCGACCATGGACTGAAATCATTACGTCAATCACCAATAGCCCATTATGTTGTTGAAATATGGCGAATAGATAAGCAAAAGGAAATATGACTGTGATTTAACGTATTGAAATGACTAATAATCCATTAGACATTTTTAATATGTGTATCCTTTTGTTAAGAATGATATACACTTTATTTCATGGGTACCGAGTGGTCACCAGCTCGCGTCTGACAATTTTGAAAGCATACCTCGTGTTCGAGTTCTGATTGCATTAAATATCCGTCGTGAGGAATAAAGGAGCTTTCTGAACGTTAAATGGAACTGGCAGCCAAAGTTTTTCTCTTGTATTTTCTAATGTGGTGTGGAAATTAGGAGATGAAAGAACTAATTCAATTGTCGTCCTTGTTTCTTATGAAGCCCGTCACCTATATCTCTCGTGCTACTCTCGCATGGTATTTATTTATAATTTATTTTAATTCACATTACATTTGCATTAGATAAATTTTAAAAGATTTGAGGCATCATATATATATAAAAAAGTTTACTGGAATTTCTACTACATGCTATATTTGTGAGCAAGTTCATATATAAATTCTGATTTCTCTGTATTGTATGAAGACAAGTTCGTGAATAATGAATTTTAATTTGCCTGTATTATATTAAGATGTTCTCGGAAAGCTTATAACTTTACCCAAATCTACATTTTGCGGAGCGAACCTAGAACCTCAAATGCAATCAAACCCAACCGCGTCTCTCCCCACGGGACCAGGAAGCTTCCTTTCCAATTATCTTTACGATCTCTTTCGATGGGACTACCGCGCGGTCTGTGAATAAAACTAATGTCAAAGACACTGCATTATTCCGGGAGCGAAGTAAGATTTCATTGTGAATGCGATTGGGATCGACCCCAATCAAATTAGTATCGTGTGTGTCGCTGACTGTGAGTGAGTCGTTCCTCATGGGAGGGGTGGTGCCGGAATCGGATTCCGATAGCCAACCCCGCTCGAAGAAGACTTCCCGGACAGATGTCCCGGAAGCTCGCTCCTTTGTTTTCTCGTTCAATATCACCTCAATCGATTAATCGATGCTCTATTAGAGAAGGACCGATGGTCTGGACATCCACACCGCTGAAAAATGGCAAGGGTTGGCCAGAGAAGAAATGAAATTGAACTTTTATTTTTTTGCTATTACTTACAATACTATGCCTTCTCTCAGTGAAAGAATGGGAACTCTTCCCACGTATCCCCTTTCTAATTGAATTTTAATTTTTCAGTATGCTGTCCTTTAATTTTCAGAAATGTATCCTTTTTTTATTGGTCAACAATATGTTTCTAACTGATTAATCAAGCAGGTATTGTTGCCTGATTAGTCAAAAAATTATGATTAATCAAGAAGGTATGAATTTACTGAATAGTTGATGAGGTATGGTTGTCTGAGTATAATTGGAGGTACGTTTATATGAATAGGAGATGATGGTCAATACGGTAGTTTTAACTAAGTGATCAAGAAGATATTGTAACCTCAGAAGTCAAGGTAGTATTGTATATTCAGAGTAATCAACAAGGTAATGTTATATAAACGTAAGCTATATATAAATTGAATCATGAATCTGTACTTGAATGCTACTTGCATGCAACAAATTTACTTTAATGCTTTTTTTTTATATACATATGATAATAATTTTGATAGGATTATAGAATACATTTTCTAACTTTTACGTTTAGGTAGCATCATTGCTACTCTATCTACAGAATATAAAGAAGCACAGTATTATAAATTATTTACATAGTAATAAAAAATTCTGAAAAAGTGATGTACAATTTAAGCATATCTAATTGAAATTTAACTTCTTGCATGAGAACTTCTTTAACTGATTAGTGCTATAGATTTGTTATATAGATTAGATCTGATTTAGTTATTAGTTCGATAGATTAACGAAGTCTTATTAGGTTACAAGTTTCCGAGAATATCTGCCCTTTTACCATGAGAAGACTCCTTACTTTTTTTTCCTTCGGTACTCAGATTTAAGACCTTATTTAAAACGAAGATTTTTAATTTTTTGTCATCTACCTAGTTTCGTCAGCTTACCAGATAAGTATGAGTCATTTTAAGCGTGTTGATGAGATAACGTTTCTAAATAGTTAATTTATAATATGAAGAAAAAACAAGGTAAAATCTATGTTGTTAACTGTTCCAAAACAAGGAAAATTGTTGAAAAACAGTGAGGGGAGCCTGATAGGTTCCCTACGTGTTTAAAAACTTCTTTTATAAGATATAGTAACTAATTGGATGTATTTCAGCAGAGGAAAGCGACTGGAAATGTCTGAATAAAACCAACTATAGTTAAAAACCTCAACTGTAACAAGCATAATCAACAACAATCGCTTACGTACAAAACAATTAATATGAAAAAAAATTTAAGTCAGTTCCTACTTAGGTCAACAAAGAAAATTTTTATTTTAGTTACTTTTCATTAAATAATTACAATTAATATAAATATGTATATACATATGACAGAATCGCAATATTAAGAGGCAAAAGAAATTTTTTTCCTGCGATCTACACGCTTCGTCACTGATGGTATATATTCCTAAATTTATATCATGCTTAATATCTTATGTAAGAGGAATTTTTTTTCTCCCATATAAAACTAAAATTAATTATTTGAAAATCAAATAAAAAAATTTTATGCTTCGACGAGATTCGATCCGAAGGCATGAAGATTCTACGCCGAAGCTCTACCAACTTTGCCATTGTAAGACAAATGACATAGTAGAAGAATTGGCTTATTTCTTACTTCATCCGGTAAATTAAATGGTTGGAATGCAGTTTAGCCCCACCACCCTTGAAGACAGGAATTATTTGGCGGTATTTTGCCAAATGGGGCTACCCTGGTCCACTTTGTGGACTTAACGTTCAGCCAAAAAAAAAAATCGCCAAGTTTGGCAATTTTTGAAATCGCGCCAAGTGGTTGGGCTAAACTGCATTTTCACCAAAATATGTATTTATTAAACTTAAGTGGTTGAATAAAAAGTATTTTATTAACGATCGAAATTTTGAACAAGATATATAAATATATATATAGGGAGAGTATGAACTAATAATAGAAATTTAAAAATCATATTTGCTGACAAACATAAACTATTAAGCGAGTGCGCAAGGAAACGAAAGCGTATAAACTGTTATCTTGCATAGCCTTCATACAGTAAGTTATGACGTTTTAGCTTGGAAAAGATGTATAATCGTTGGTGGTTACAGAAGCGCTACAATATCAAGATTTCTTTAAATATAAAATGAGTTATTTAACTTTTTTATTAATGATTTTAAAAATATTTTTCAGCCTTTCCAAATTATAGAATTAAGAAATGAGAATTTAATACCAAATTTTTAATCCAGTGATTGATTTGATTTCAAAATCACTGGTTCTTTTACTATATTTATGTAAAAGTATTCTTTCTACTGACCCGTAAAAAAAATATGTCATTTACAGACTGTGCATCCAACTTCCAGAATTTACTTTTGGATACAAATAAACAATGCGTAACGAGCCTTTAAATGCGCATTATTATTGTTCTTTTGCTTGATAATTATTCGTTATCTTTTGCTTGGTTTTAAAAGGGAAACAAGCTCTATATCGATCCTTTTAGCTTGTGTTGTGTAGTAATTATTTTCCAAAAACTGAAGGGGAAAGGCGGAAAAAGACAAACAAAAGAGAATGCAAAAAAATGATGGAGTATCTTTGAAAAATAAATAATATTAATTGATCTTTGTGACTGCGTGTTTCATTTTAACGGTTCATTTCTCGATTTAATTTGTTTTTTATACATATTTCGCTAAACCTGCATCATTAACTAATTGCTCATTCGTAGCCATGCTTGATCTTGTTTAATGTACACCTTGTTGAATCCAATGCAGAGTACACTGGAGGATCATTGTAAGATCTGAACATTCATGGTATTCTTGTATGTTTTTTTTTCGTGTAACACATTACAATTCCAACGAAAAAGTGCACCCATATGGTGACCGGGAATGATAGAATAGTCAGACTGTAGCTCATGCTTTTCGTAAGAGGCGACTAAAATGGATACCCAGCGTCTGGGGGTATAGCCGGCCAACGGGGATTATATCAGGGGACCTCAGGGACTTGCTTCTTTCTGGTAAGTACAGGCGTCATGACCCGATGCACCCTACTGATCTTTTTCTTTCCTATGGGGTTTACTGTCTTTGGTGGGTACACGGGTGACGCACTCCCGGAATACCCTAGCGATCTTTCTCTATTTTCGGCCCTCCTTGTCAACCAATTTTTGTCTTTTTTTTGTTTCTTTACGTCTAGACCACGGTTACATCTTGTTTGGCACAGCATAGCCATATCTGGCTCTTGCGCCAATAAACTTTACATTCACTCACTCACTCACTCACTCACTAAAAAGTGCGATAGCATTAGCCGAGTGATCTTTGTGGCGAGCTTGAGGCATACGCTATATCGAATGAGTCATGGATCCGAATCATGATGCCATTTATAACCAGTCGTACAAAGAGAATGATGCACGTTAAACCTGTCGAGATCTCAACTCCTCTCGTTTGTGTGGTGTGGAAGTTTGGATGGAGAGTTGCCAGCTCAGATATCGTCCCCTTCTCTTGACCGAGGTTCAAGACTACAAGGTCCTTCGCCAATAGCCCTCGTGTTGATTTTCAGTGAGTCGTCAGTAAACAATCACATCCGTGGTTCGTAATACATAGCTACAATATTAATTGTAAGAGTGGTTGTTTTCTTTAGGAAAATATTTATAATACTATTTAGCCTCAATAATTACTCGTTTAACATAAAATAATTCCTACTAGTAATAAAATTCCTCTGATAGTGTGGAAATTAGTATCCCTTGTGTTGCTTCTAAGTGCGACGTTAATAAACAATTAAACAATGAAACAGCAGAAAAATTATTTCATTATACTGTTAGTTTTAAGATTAAAGTACAATCTTAAATGTTATTTCATAAAAATAACGAGATTCGCAATCAATAATTTACTTAACCGTTCTAGTGGTAACTTAATTTAATTTCGCTGAAAAAAGAATCTTAAGCCAAGCATAGGAAGTCGCAACTTGTGAATTAATTGAATGTTTTTCAAAATGGAAAGAATTTCTTTTAATTATATCAGTAGGTTTCTGCTGCTTATTATATGAAATTAGTAGGTTGAACGATGACTACGGGTTCGAGCCTCGGCCGTAAAGACCCGCCGTGTAGCCGGGGCTGATACACGTTAAATCTGTCGGGGCCCAAAGTCCTCCCTTTGGCGTGAAGTGGAAGGTAGGAGAGGGGTGTGCCATCTCAAGTGTCGTCTTCGTCATTTGATTGAGGTTCATAATTACTTGGTCCGTCACCTGAAAGCCCTCGAGTTATTTCTCAGTGCGACATTAATAAATAATCACATTGAAGGGCCATTGTTGGTTGGAATTTATGTAACTCTGAAGCTTACATGAGAACTTTTGCCTAGCAACTGACGAGGAAGGTAGCTGAGTCCATTCTCGACTCTCCTAACTAACACGTCAACATTAAAATTTAGCTCCATTTATAATGAAGGAGCCCTTCATATTACGCACAACAGTGTTTGATTGATGACCAAAACTCGCGATTTGTCTCCGTCATCGTTGACTAAGAATATTATTAATCCTCATTGAGTATTCGCCGCCCATAATATAAATGTCTAATCGAAACTTCATGAAAGCGTTTATATTAGCCCCTAAATAAATTAGCATGGTTTGATTAAATTAAATATAACCAAATGAGCTTTTTCAGTTTAATAAACCCTTCCACCCATGTTTGATTTAATCATCACGAATAAACTTTTTCTGAACGAAAGTTAATCAAATTAACGCCACAATGAGCGATACATCTTTCTTTCTAAATTTCTAAAAGTAATATGAATGATAACGAAATAAGTGGAAGAAAGTTATCACTGATAATGAAATAAGTTGGAAGTTTTGCTTTTCTCTGTTCCGGCAACCATATTTATAGATAAAGAATTCACATCTTTCCCATCCACAAATATGCGTCTTTATTTTTTTTTTCTCTCACTTCTCTTGCGCGTCACTGTCGAAAGATGACTCTCAACGGATCTAACTCTGAACACATTTTTGTTTTTCCGACGCTGAGAAACAAGAAGCAATGCGCATTCCATTCGCATCGTCTGCCACGACTGCTTTCACCACAGCGGTTGGTTCCTTAATTAGAGAGAGACTAGTATCTCGTTTTGCTATGTCCTCTATGAAGGGAGGGTGGCACGCGTGCACAAACCAAAGCTTCCATTGTGCATGTTGCAGTTTAATTTTTGCCATTGGACCTGTCATTCGTTCGCCACCAAGGTTGGGTAATTATTGTCAGGCCCTTTTTTTGTTGTTTTTTTGCTTTGGATCGCGTCTGGTTTTCCTCTTGGCGTTCGATACTTCAACGCGTCGTTCGTTAGAGAAGGGGAAAATAGTAGAACGTGAATATTTCCTCGAGGACGTTGGTTGGAACTAAAAAATAAAACATGCCCGCTCATTTGTTTCAGTGCGTCGCAAAGTGGCTTTTATTTTATGTTCGGGGTCATAAAAGTTGTCGTAAATCATTCAGCACAAAAACTTTTTCCGCATTTCATATTTGCTGTGAAATGAATGTAAAGTAATTGCTGACTAGTTCGGTTTCGATGAACGTCGCATTACAATTTCCTGTTGAGGTATTCGAAGTAATCTGTGTTTCATTTGGGGGTGGGGGGAATAATCGCCTGGAGTGGGTTACAGCTCGATTGGGCTTCATTATATAATGTAGCAATTACTTGATTTGTTTTAAAGCTGTCTGCGGAATGTCAGATAATCAAAGACAGACAGTAAGTACTTTTTTTTGGTAGAAAAATACACCTATTTTTATTTCATGCTAATTACACCAACAAATGGAAAACATCTTAGATCAATGTATCACTCGTTTTAATCCAGGCATTCTCTGTATACGATATGCTTCATAATACTGTGATACCTTGGGTTTGTAGAATAACAGACTCATAACCAAAGGTAATGAGTTCACGTCCGGTCTTGGTGTGGGCATCATGACCCTAAGGCATCCTAGTGACCTTTTTTCTTTTCTATGGTGTTTACTGTCTTTGGTAAAAGCGGATGACGCGCCCCCGGACCCCGGAATACCCTAGTGGTGCTTACGTACTTTTGATCCTCCTTCTTTTCAATCAATTTATCTTTTTTCAATTTTTTTCACATGTCTCATCTGGCTCTTGCGCCAATAAACTTCTCTTTTACATCACTTCACGTCCGGTCTTGCTAAAGATCTTTGTGTTTAATCTGTTTAGTCTAAGTTCACGTAGTCTTAAGTCTTCGTATTGACTTGACTACGAACGAACGTATAAGAGTGTGACGTCAGATTAAGTCATAGTCTTCGTCATTTGATTGTGACTCGAAATTACGAAGTCTGTCACCAAAATTTTCATATTTCTTCTAGCACGATGTTAATAATTAATCTATATCGTTAATATGATTCATATTTCTTCTGTTATATTCCAAAATATGAAAATATATTTTGTACTAAAATAAATAAATATTTTATGTTTCTAAGTATTAAAAATTCGTAATGATTTATTGTATATTTTTAAAATTTCAAATTTATGTTAATTATGAAACAATTTTAATATAAAAATTTGTGGCCTGCTTTAAATATGAGATCGAAACAGCCGTGACTGATGTGGTAACAGAATGGTACAATATGTTATTGATGAAAGTCATTGCTATTCTGAAAGTTCGATTATTTATTAACGTCGCACTCAGAAGTAACACGAGAGCTATCGACGACAAATCTCGTAATTCTGAACCATGCTCGAGTGACTAGGAGAATATCTAAGCTGGCAAGCCTCTCTCCTAACTTCTACATAACGCTAACGGGATAATTGCTAAACCCAACATATTCATCGAGCATCAACCTCATCACATCTTTAGTCGAATGAAATCACGCCAATTACAAACTCGCCTCTAGTCCTGATTTCTCCAAAGACCTATCGTTTGGAGTTACATGGGGACTTCTACGCGTTAAATGGAACTTTTCCTCAAAATTCTAGCGTGATGTGGAAGTTTTGAGAGCGAGGTATTAGCTCAGGTAACGTCATCGTTGCTTGACTAGAGCTCATGCCTATTAGTGTTTTGCAACTTTGGACAGATATTAACTCGGAAAATTCAGGTTTAACTTTTTGCCACAATTGCTTTTTAAAATGCCACTTGTTTTTGCGATTGTTCTGAATGTTTTAGAATATCTTTGCCACAGAGCGCTTATTAAGGTAAAAATTAATTTTTTTTTTCATTTTTACTAACTTAAGCAGATATTTATGGCTGACCTAGTAAAGAAGTTTCTGCCAATACAGGATAAAACATTATTGCACGGTATCAATTCATTCGTGACTTCTAAAATATTAATCAACTATTGCATTAACATTTTCATTTCGATACCAAAGGCTGTGTTTTGAGTTATGAATAATCTGTAAAAAAATATATAAGCTGATTTCTTAATGTCTAACTCAAAAATTTTTTTAAACCAGGTAATATACCTTTCAAAGGAAATTTGAGCATTTTTTCAGAAAATAAAAGTTTATTTTAGTAATGAAAAAGAATCATCGAAAATTGCATAACTTTGGGTTTAATCGATTATTATACATATTGTATGCTTGTCTTTAAAAAGGTCTATTCCATAATCTTATGCAAAAATCTAAGGCACTTGCCTACAGTAAATTCTGTAACATACCTCCATACCATTTCTGAATATTTTCATCCTCTTAAATGCTATCGTTTAAACATTGGATTCATCACCAGAACGATGTTTTCATGTTCAATAAATGAAACAACCGCCGGGAGGTAATACTTTTATAAAATTTTGTAATAATGTTATTCAATGTAAAATAACATTGATATTGTATGCTTATCCCAAAAGACGATCTATGTCATCAGTTTCAAGCAAGAATTTGAGCTGTCTGCCAATATTCCATTCTATAACATACCTCCACACCATTCCTGAATATTTCAACCCTCTTAGGTGCTATCGTTTAAACATTAGAATCACCGTCAGGACGACGTTTTCATATTTAATAAAAGAAACATCCGCGATCCCGGATCCCGTCCGGCCAAGTTCGGGACTCGATAGGCGTCTGGCACAAATCCAGGGGAATCTTATCGAATCCGGCTCTTGGCATCCGACCAGAAACGAAGAGAAAAAAGACACGGCGCGAAAAAATTACCGAGAAAGGTTATGCATGTACAGATGTAGGAATCGCTCTCCCCTTGGTGGACCCCCCTGCCCTACAGGATGTATCGGTGGAGGATAAAGATTTTTCGCAGTTCACCCTTTTTTTTTTTTTATCAAATGCGCCGCGTTTATTTTTACCTGCATTTGGGATGCGATAAAAATCGTAGGAGGATTGTGGGATGGAGAACGGGATGGAGCTATTTTTTTTAAAAAAAAAAGTCTGTTCCGATTTAATCTGGGAAACAGTCTGGAAATTTTTTTTTAATGTGAAGTTGGAGAAGAGATAAGGTATGCACACTTACCATGGCATACTTGATTTCTTAAACGGTTCCGATTTAGGTGAACTTCCCAACGAAATTGTCAATTTGTTCCAGATATTTGGCTGTGCATTTTGTATTAGTTTTTTTTTTCCATTTACAAGTCTAATTTGGAAATGTACGAAACATTTTAAATTTGTTCTTTTCTTTTCCGTTCTAATTTATCAAGTTACATAAATATCTATTGTAACAGTTACGGAAAAAGTGGAATTACATGGTACTTTTGTATACATACTTTCAAAAAAAATCTTAATAAACTGAAAGAATTAAAGAGATTGGCACAATTTGCTGTTAAGACCCCTGTTTACCGGTCATTTTGATTTCGTGAATTTATGTTAATCGTATGGAATTTCGACTACAAGTCCTTACATCTTTTCTATTTCATCTAACTGAATTGTAGTAAAGTTCATCTGAAAGAGCAAAAAATGTTTCCTATGGAATTACATTTTTCCTCAGATTTTAAAAAATATTTTGGGGGTATTTTTAAAGATCCGAAATACATGGTCACTTTTGGAAGTCCATGGCCAACGTTGTTTCCGTCTATTAAAGACTCTTTGTGTGACCAGGCTGTTGCAAGTTAAAAGTTTCGAGACTCAAAGTCCTCACGATGGAATGGTGTGGAAATCTGTTGAGTGGAGTGTCACTTAACACTAGCTCAAAATTACGAAATCCATCGCTAATAGCCCTCTTGTTGGTTCAAAATGCGCTGTTTATAATCAGGCAAAGGTTATATCATTTTCTATTTCTTTTAAATCCACCTAAATTAACGAGATGAGCATTTGACCGATGTTGATGAATCTTGTGAACGAAATATTTGGCAAGTACAACTGTTACAAAGTTTTTCTGGATTATATTTATCTAAGAAACAGCGATACTTATATATCAATAAGTAGAATGATACGAAAAGAAGAAAAATCCCAACCCAAATTAAAGGTAATATCATTTTACGATGAAAATATTATTGAAGCCTACTCTGATATCAGGTTAAATATCCACCAAATAAAGAAACATTTTCGATTAAATTATGACCTCCTTTCAAATTAATGACGCCCTCAAGGGCCTGCCTTCTTTATGTATGTACGAAAATCATGATTCCGAGATATTCTAGTGATATTTTTCTTTCCCATTAGGCTTAATATCTGTAGTAAACATGAGTGACGCGCTGCTGAGATACCCTAGTGGTCCTCTATTTTTGACTCTCCTTCTTGTCAATCATTTTTTCATTTTCTTTCCTTTTTTCCCCAACATATAGATTAAAGTTACACCTTGTTTTGGCGCAGTATAGAAATATCTTGATCTTGCGCCTTAAATCTGCACCATCACTCACTCATTCCAATTAATGGACATTTTTGGCCATCGGTCTTACTTACTCTCAATAAATTCTCTGTTCTTTCCTTCCGATTTAATCTTGGACCATCGCCAATAATCCCATGAATTGCGTTTAACGAAACATGAATAAAACAACCTAACTTCTCTAGCCACTCGGTTAGTCTTAGCATTATATAGTGATCTTAAATTACCACTATTAAAAGCTCCAGTATTTTGAGTCATATTTTCTCCCTCGTATTTTAATTAAGGCTCGACAGATTCAGAAATTAATTCCACTGTACTATTTTCAATTTGCCACCTGCTTTTTTTTCCCTGTGTCGCGTCCATGCGTACTGTTCCACCATGATATCGGTTGTGCTTTTCAGAAATCTAATAAGTGGTCTGTTTCTCCCATCGGTGTCTATGCAAATGAGATAACCGCAATGACGCTCGTTAATTTCTTCCATGCTAATTACTTCTCTGGCACTTCTCCAAAATTTATGTCTGTCTGGGATCACACCAGCACCATTAATCTGACGCTCGGCACATTTACAACCATTTCTCACTGTTTTCCGAAACGGGAGGCGCTCAAGAAAAGTCCCTCGAACTTCTGGCCGTTTTTCTTTTTTTAAATAAATTATTATTTTTTTAAACGCTTTAAGAATCGTCTCTTTAAGGGACATCCAAGTCTCTTAAAGAGACGAAGTCCCTCTTAAGGGGACATGAATTGTTGGTTAGTTTGTATTAATTTCGCAGTACAGCTGCATTGTTTGTATCAAACGAAATTTAATAAAACAATCTACTTTTCCATGAGACGCAGCGTTTACTGGCAACGAACCATATAATTTCAAAATTCAGTCGATTTCATTAAAGACCCTGCGGCCGTGGTTGCCGAGGGGTCACGGTCGCGAGCTCATGGTTGGTACCGATAGCATCGAATTTATGGCGAATCACTCCTCCTACCCGACTCTTGTGCCATAATTCAGTCAAATACAACTAACTCTAAAGGTCAATAACCTACACAAGGATACATCGGTCAAATCTCACTCAATTATTTATTTATCATTTTTGTAATATAATGGCTAAGGAATATTTCCTCTCCTTGGTGATCCCTTGGATTGATTCACCTATTCAACAACTATCGAACTAATTCTCTCTTACCAAAATCTCTTCAGTAGAGGCTGTCTTAATTTCTCGAATCCTCTGCAACCGCTATCGCCCGTAACAACTCTTGATATCACCTTCCGCTCGTTCGACTTATACTCAGCGCTAGTCCCACTCGGCCTCTCTCCACTAAACTTCCTTTTGCTTACATACCGTCATATCTAACCCACTTCACTTTACTTCTACCTGCCTCTAATTATCATAATCATGTTTCATGTTGGTTGGGAAGAAATTGCTTATTTCGTGCAATCAATCTCAATTAAAGTCTCCAAGGTTAGTGAATAGAAAATCGTGAATAGCCTAAAGTCGCAAGTTATGAGCTCGAGTCTTGATGCTAATCAAACCCCATCGTTTAGCAGGGCTGATGCCTGGTCTAGGATTTATGTCCTCAAGTTGTTGTGGGGAAGTTTGAAGAGTGGGATTCCAACTCGCCAGTTGTCCACACCACTTGAACCAAGGCTTAAAATTACGAGGTCGCCAATAACGGGACTAATATTACTTCTAAGTAGGCCATTAATAAACAACCAATCAATCAATCAACTACAAATCTGGAATATTGGGAGTTATTGTACATTACACATAACTGGGCTTCAAACTTCTCCCTTGGTATTCCCTCATATCTTTTTAGATGAGTACGGGCTTCACTCACCCGAGACACCCTTGCGATATTTCTTTTCACACGGGGCTTTTACTTTGGTAAACAAATGCGACGCTCCCCCGAGATATCCAGTGAACCTTCCTTCTTTTCGACCCTCCTCTTTACCAACCCTTTGATCTTCATTCCATTTTTTGAAAAGCCTCTATATCACAGTTATACCTTGTTTTGAAACAGCATAGTCATATCCAGCTCTTACGCCATTAAACTTTACCATCACTAACACTTTCCCTTGGTATAGAGCAGAAATTAGAAGTCAAAGGCACTAGCTCAATTGTCGTCCTCATCACTTGAGCATGGTTCCATAATTACAAGATATGTGAGCCGAAATCCTCTTATTGCTCTAGTTAGTCTAATAAAACCAGTCAGACATCTTGTCAGAGGATCATGAAGCTGAAACCCTACACACAAAATTACGTAAAGACTTTGAGGTCCAGTTACACTTAAGGAGCGAAAGCCCCTATTATTTCTCATGAGGACATGGATTTGAAACTCGATGTAAACGTCACTAGTTATGGGGCTCATTAACCGAACCTCAGCATTCTGTAGTTTTTAGAACGGGACTCAAATGTTATGGAACCTTAAAGTATGCTATAGGTAAGAGAATGAAGTACCATTTCAAGTTCGTTTTTGTCTATGACCGTAGTTAAAAATTATGAGGGCTGTTGCCAATAGCAACCAAAAGCTAAAGCACGTTAATTCAAAAATTTACGTTACATCCTACGGCCTTTGGACAAAACTCATAGCTTTGAATAACACCGAAAAAATGTTATCTCAAGTGAGGTTTATTCTCCACGCTTCCATACAGCACTAAGTGAAGACATAATGGACTTGAGATCCAATTGGATTTCACGAAGAGCAAGTCCTATTTTTCAGTATATTAGTTTCTATTATCAGAATTCATTTTTTTTCTGAATTCAGTTTTTATTCTAAGCCAGATTCGAGAAGTCTCTAGAATCATTTGCATTAATTGAAATTTGCAGATTTTTTTTTTCTTTTATATTAATTTATTTTAAAGTTTACATTTTAAAAAACCAATGATACAATTTTTCACTTTTAAAAATATATTCTTTAAAAACTTTTTATAAAGACTTATTTGATATACAAATATGCAACAATAAAAAAATGCTGGAGGATTTTAAGTATTTTAAATTTTGAATTTTTTTTTAATTAAAAAAAAGTGTGATATTACCAACTTACTAATATTCATTACCCATGAAAAGTTATACTTTAGCAGTTCAGATATCCTTTTAACTTATAGTTTTTTAAAAGTAAATGGTGCATTAAAATTTTTACCACGTAATTATTTTAAATATATCTCCAGGTATGATATTTTTAAGCCGAATTTTTTTAAAGAAATCTTTGATTAGAGAAAATGAACTATGAGTATAGTTAAAGCCCTCTCATTATGTTTAAACCTGTAATTAAGATTTTTATCGCAGATTAAAAAACTAATGCCTTGAGAAATTTATACTTTATTTATACCTCCGCCCCCCCAATACAATCTATATGCTGCTTTTCACGTTTTGCGAACACGTCGTCTGTATTTCGTATTAGAATCGTGGAATAACGCTGTCCGTCGAGACATGGGTTCGAGTTCTGATGCACCAAAGACTCGCTGTGAAATAGGACAAGTTAAATCTGTCGAGACTCCCAAGTCCTCCTGTTGGCGTGGTATGGAAGTTTGGAGTGGGTGTGCCAGTTCAGATGTCGTCTTCATCACTTGATTGAAGTCCAGAATTATGAAGACCGTCACCAATAGTACTCGTGTTGCTTCTAGTGCGACGTTTATAAACAATCAATCAAAATTATGTTTCAGAAGAATTTGGCAATTATAGGAACAAATTTTAACCTTATAATTTCGTTCTGCTTGAAATATTATTCTGAATTAAGTATACCATGCAACAATAAAAATTTTAATTTCTTAAAGATAATTTTAATATTGAAGTGAACTAGTTGTGTGTTTTTCATCCACTTCCTTCACCATTTGATAGATTAGACCTATTAATTCTGAAATACTTAAGTGTGATAACTCTGATCAATAATAAAAAAGGTACTACAATTTTTGATTCGCCATTAGTATGTATCTCAGTTTCAATACATATCTAATTCAATGAATCTTTATGAGATTATTAATAATTTAATATGGTCTTTAATCTTGGAAAAGGCTCTCCACCCATGCCCTTAGCAAACAATCTAGTTGACTCAGTATTATGCTAACCAAAGCTCTCTGCATAATTTTAATTCTACGTTGATAGAAACAAACACAAACCATACTCTATATAAAATATTTATATTCCACACTAGTCGTGAAAGCTATTTGTTACCGATGACATTTGTTTGATGGGAACTTGATAATTCCGAACAATGTTAAAGATCGTTTTGAAGCTGCACTACAATTATTTTCGTGCACAAGGTTATACCTAGCAAAAAAGAAGGGAAAAAGTCTACTTAGTGTCCTGAATGCTTGAGTGATCTCCAAGTTATTATTCGCATATTAAAAAACCGACACAATAAAGAGCGTGCATAACAAGTTAACCTTGGAACAGTTTTGTAAGTTTTCATCCATCGTGTTAAATTATCCATTACGTGGTGGAAGGGTTCGATTTATAACGAGGTATTAGAATCCTGTCACGACCCTGGTTGTGAAAAAAATGGACTAAGTTTTACTTATTTATTCGAAGTGCATATAATGCAAAAAAATCAAACAAAAATCACAAAGGAAATTAATGAATATTCAACGTATAAAATTTAAATGAAAAGATTCAAAACCTGAAACAAAATCATACGCACTCACAATTTTTCAGCGTCAACAAATTATATGTTTAGATTTATTAACGTCGCGCTAGCAGCAACACGGGGCGACGGACTTCGTAATTTTGAACCTCGGTCAAGTGACGAGGACGACACTTGAGTTGGCACTCCCCTCTCCTAACTTGCATACCACGTCAAGGGATGACTTTGGGCCCCGATAGATTTGACGTACATCAGTCCTGGCTGCACTACCAGCCACGAGTCCTCTGCCTTATCCGCTAGGCTAAAGCGGACATTACAAATTTTATGTAGCATACATAAATAAAAGAATCAAATGCAAAATAAAGATGCCTGAAGCATCTAATTTTATTACATTGAGCAGAACTGTAAAAAAAGGAGAATTTCGTTCGCAATTCTTTGTCTTAAATAAAAGTATATAATCTCTTAGTGGGAGAAGAGGAATAAAAATGATAATGGTTTGTTAAAGTTTTAAAATAATGAAAACGCTCATAAGTATTTCATTTGCGTTTTTAAAAACAAAGAACAATATATGTATATTAAAACACCACCCATAGTTTTATCTTAACAAAAATCGGGCATCAGGACCCCGAGATGCCTTAGAGATCTTTTTCTTTCCCAAGAAATTTACTGTCTTTGGTAAATATGGGTGACGCACCCTCGGGATATCCTAGCGATCCTTCTCTATTATTGGCCCTTCTTGTCAAGCAGTATTAATCTTTTTAATTTTTTTCAAACGTCTAGATCACAGTTACATCTTTTTTGGCACAGTATATCTGGCTCTTTTTGAGCCATTAAACTCCACCATCGCATGTATAACAAAACAAACGGGTTGAAACACATGATCAACACGTCATCAAAAGCCTCCACTTCAGACATGTGTATTATTGCTATAAAAATTGGAAGGCTCCTCTACGGAGGCTATATATATATATAATGAATCATTTAAATGTGAAATATGTAAATTTTTAGCCCCCCTGCGTCATAAATCGTTGCAAACTATCGCCAAAGCCTTTTTGGAGGTTCGCGCAGTTAATACTTGTATTCTGTATAAAGAATTTATTAAGTAAAGAAAAAATACGAAGTGCCTTTGAATCATTTCAAATTTGTACATAGCTAATTTATTAATCCAAATGAGAGAAGATTTTCGAATGAAAAGGAAGCCATAGAGTCAATGTAGTACGTATGAAAAGGAAATTAATTACTTCTTAACGTCGCTCTTAGGAGCAACACTAGGGCTATTGGAGGCGAACCTCGCAACCTTTAACTTCGGTTAAGTGAAAAGGAGGACACCTTTTTTGAAAAGGAAAAGCGACTTGACAGAACACTATACATTTCACGTTCTTGAATTAAAAAAGATTGTGGAGTAGGACCCACTTCAACATATCCTGGGAATTCTTCACGGCTCTAAAATATTTTTGAAAAATGTGTCTTACTATAAAAGATTTTGAAAAAATAACTCAATAATACAGGATTATAGCTTCAACTTTCATGTATCTTTATTTTATTTTTTTAACTTTCATTTCTTTAATCCAGTTTCACACATTTTGTGTTGTAGTATTACTTCGAACATACTACGATGATATAACATCACACCCTCTATCTGTAGGTATACATTATAATAATAAATCTCGAATGTGAAAGTAACTTTTAATTTTGCTATTCAGAACCTTGTCCATATGAAAACTGGTCCTTTATCTTATCGTGATATAATATTATTGGTTACAAAGGATTTAAAAGAATCAATAACGCTAAAAATAAAGCGTATAATATACGAGATAAAAATGATCAAGGCTGTCTCGATAATATCCTGCTTTTCTATTATTTTCAATTGTCCATATTTTATAATGAATATTTCAAACTGAATTAGTGTTAACCTTTAGAATGGCTTCATTAGTATGTTTATATCAACATTGTTGTGTGTATGCAGATTTCCGCCTGTCATTGTTAACTCTTTCATTTGTAAAATTTTTTTTTTCGAAGTCTATACTTTTCAATCGGAAGTTTTTTTATTTTTAAATTTCATTTGCACTAGAAGGAGGGAGAGAGAGGAAATGAAATCTATTTCTAATGCATATCTGATGAAGTGTAAACACTAAACACACGAGTGCATATTCAGAGGGTATGAAAACACTTTTTAATATGCCCAAAGATAACTGAAAAATAAGGGAACGTAATTACATACAGCGTAAATATTTAAATAATTTCTTTGATGGTGAAAACATCTTTAGAGACGTTTCTTGGTATACATAAATTCTTGTTCAGTTCAGGAGATTTTTCGATAGGAAAAAGTTTTGAGTAATTAGATCTAACAACGTATTTCCATGAGGGAACTGTAGCATAAATTTGATAAACATCAAAAATACATTAAAAAAATCTAGGATGTTACCACAAACTTAAATAATAGAATAAAACGTTTACTTAAATTTGATTATTACTCTTATTTATTGTATAAATTTTTTGAATGAGGCATTTTTTGTTCCTTTCTTGTTGCATTAGATTAATACTGTTTTTACACGAGCTCTTATGAATTAAAGGCAAATAAGATCATTGGCTTATGCTGGCCTTTCAGCCTTTGGAATTCACATTAGACTAAGTGAGGAGTTCGTTGGATTTAAAGGCAATAATTGAGTCCCTTTGACGGTTTATGTTAAAATCAAGGACTGAAAATTAAACTCTAAACTATTCCGACTCTACTTTCCGCTCCATTGATAAATTAGTTAAGGGTTTATAAGTTACAAGTTGAATTCTCATCAACAAAGGATAAAATTCGTTTAAAATTGAGTATAACATTCTAGAAATGTTGCAGAAACATTCTTGTTTTAAATTCTTTGCTTCCCTAAACATTTACCCTTTTTAGTTCCTCAAATTGTAGTGGTCTAAAACTTTAAACAAAGCTTTCGAATATTTATTTTCCGTGCTCTAACTAGATGTTCTCGGGAGTAAAATAAAACGTAGAAGTTTCTTATCCTTCCCATGGCAACTAACCAAGTGTTCGAACACATTGCTCAGAATAAATGCCCTGAATTCCTCTAATAGTTCTTTTTTTAAGTATTGGGTCTTTACAATTTTTTTTTTGTTCCGAGCTATCCTTTTCCTTTGAAAATATTTATTTCAGCCGTTTTGTTTTTCCAGGAAACTATAAATACAAGTATTGTGACCACCTCATTAAAATAACAGAAATAACCTTCCTTGGATATGAAATGGGTCACGGTATCCTAGTGGTATGTAATTATAGTCAAAGAAATTTGCTAATGAGATGGTTACTTGTTTGGAAATTGGATATATCATAAATCCAAATGTGTGGAATCAGTACATGTATCACAAACATTCAATCCACAAAATAATACACAAAAGAACTCGCATGACATGGTGTAAAGTTTGAAAGAAGTTTTTTTTATAGAAATAAAAAAAACTGTTAGATAGAAAGCATAGAAATGGGGAAAATAGAAATGGGGGAAAGGGACTATTGGCTACGTATCTCGCTATTTCGAATAGTTCAATGGGGAACTAGCTGGAACTTCATCCTCCAAGATTCCATTCTATATCATGTCCAGTATTTAAGGTCCAGTTCGATTAAAAGTATTGCACCCCACACCGATCCCTCATGACGTTTTTTTGAGTCCAAGAAGCGATGAACATGATAACTACTAGGTTATGAAACCACGATTCATTGTCAAGGTTCTTCGAGTCAAGACTCCACCAAAGACTGTCGTGAGAAATAATGGGGGATGTTTTATGTTAAATGAAACTAGATCTTTTCACGTTCTTACATGAATGAAATGAAGCTTTCTCTTCACTATCCTTGGGCAATTTGCTTAAACTTTCCAATAGAATGATACATGATATTTTTGATGATGATAAGTGTAGTACATATAATTGAGTGCAGCAATGTACAAGTGAAATGTAATTGAAAGGAACAAGGGGATAGATAACAACGAGAAGTCGGTAGATCTTGTATGTTACAATTTATAATGGTAGATTAATAGAGAGAGAGAGATCTTGCACAATCTGTGACTAAAATCAATAAACTGTTTTTGTATTTTTTTTGTCATCTTTTCAACTGAAATTATGATTTTATTGACTACTTAATAAAACTTAACATGTCTGAAGAGTTTAATAATGAGAGGGGGAGACGTTGCAAAGCATCAATACAGCGTTGTTTTGATTTGGCACCTTATTAATTAGAGACAAAATTTCTTTAGACTATTATTAATTAGAGGCAAAATTTCTATAGATTACTGTTTGGAGAATGAAATGTCCAACTCAATTTTTTTGGCTTTGACTGTTACGTGGCCTTTATCTATTTCTAAAATTTATAACTCCTCTTGTAGAACGTTGAAGGAACTAAAATACTAAATTACTTTCCTGTGAAAATTTTCTTTAAAAATAAGGTAACTTAAAGCAATACAGTTTCTTAGTGGTTTCAGTGTTAATTTCAAAATTAGCCAATAGATGACTCTACTACTTTGAAAAGGAAGCTAAGAAGAAACTGCACGTATTATCATAAACCTTTCCTAAGATCGAGGTTATCATTTTTGCATGGCTTTCCAGAACAACCGTTTTGATCCTGGAAAGCTTATCTTTTTTGGATAAAAGAAATGCACTATTAATTTTGTTGCTTTTTTTTTATTGTTCTTGAATAATATGTGATGAACTTTCTAAAACTGCGTATGGTTCATGAATGAATCACAATGCTGTTAGAAATCTATTACTTCAGGTAATGCGACCATGGATGGCTGTATTACCATCACTGATTTCTCAAATACCTGCATATGAACTTTTTTGTCCCCTATATTTATTATATTTGATACGCTAATTCTTTCTCATCATATTTTCTTCCTTTTTATATTCTCGTTAAAATACCACTAAACAGAGGATTAGGGGAAACTGGCGACAAGAGAATATGAAAATTTATTTTCCTATTCCCAATTGACACATTTAAAATAGAAATAAAATTGCGGTTATGAAAAACTGTCTCTCTTTTGTCATTATCCTCTTCATTTAAAAAAGTAAAACTTGTTGGAAATATATTTATCGAAAAAAATAGGAAAATAGCCATATCACGTACAAAAAAAAAGTGCATTGCAATATTTAAAATTTCGAAGAGAAAATAAAATTATTTAAAAACACTTTAAGAGGAAAAATAGCACTAATAGTCCCTTGTTATTCATTTTTTCAATTTTATCACAGCCATTACAATTTCAATTTGAAGTAAGAATTGTCTATATTACCTTCTTGTACTTTATATAACAAAACTAGCTTGGGTATTGTGGGTGCGCCACACTTTCTTACCGATAAACTTAAGAATAAAGAAAGGTATTCAATTGTCTTCAAAACCTTGATGTGAAAACAGAAACAAATCTTGGCTGTTTTCCTTTTGGTTAGATTTAGAATAAGCCTATTATTTATTCAACAGCGAAAATTATTCAGCTATTTTTCGAAAACAAATGAAAATTTCCAACCGAATGCGAAGGTCATTGTACCAAGGCGTCACTCTTTAATGAGTTTTTCCAAATTTGTGCTTTCTAATTTTCTTTTCAAATTTTGAATTCCGCGAAGGACAGGCGTGGGGCCTGAAGACCAAAATAAGGCGTTTTCATCGAACATCGCGCTTTTGCTGCTAATTTCGCGCCCACTTTCGATTCTAGGGATCGTTCACCTTCGCAAACAAATCTTTCATTTCCATTCGAATGTTCCATTTTCTTCCAAGACCCCTGTCTGAGAACCCATCAATGAAGCCGAACGTGACCCCCCGCAGACGATAGTACTCCTCATCAACCAATCAGATCGAGAGCCATTCTACTGGGTTCATTGAGCCGCAAATTAAATGATTGGGCTTTCTTAAAGAAAAGCTTTTATCTTTGATGTAAATCCTTTGTTCTCATTTTTTTTAACAGGCAATTACAATGAAGTATTTAACTCTTTGATTTTATGTGTTTGGCTTCATTGCTGCGTAAATTCTTGAAGAATTTTCCCATCTACTTCGTTCTTGTTACTGACCGTATTACTGTAATAGATTTGGTGTTTAGTATTCCTCTAGTAATTAAAATGTTTTTCAGTTTTTTCCCTCCCCGAATTTGTGCATTATTTTTAATATGTTAATTTTAAACCTTAACGCTGGAAATTATTATAATGTATACCAACAGATAAAGGGTATGTGTTTAAATCATTACAGTACGTGTATAATTATAAAATAAAGTAAGTGTGAACCTGGATTAAAGTTGAAGTTATAATCCTTTATATTGCTGAATTTTTATGATCTTTCATTGAGTGAAATTGTTCAAAACAATACCCGCGCGGTGTAACGAAGGGTTCCTAGCACATGTTGAATCATATATTCTTTGTTTGTGTCCTCCAAACATTTATCTATCTGGAACGTACTCGACAATATCTTTTTTTATTTCTAGTTAGAAAGTGAAATGTGTAGCGTTCCATCAAGTCGTTTTTCCTTTTTAAATACACTGCGGTGACTTTGTGATTGACTTTTCAATTGAAAACTTCTCAATGAGAAAACCAATCGCGTTACTAATTCAAAATGATGTAAAGGTATTTCAATTTTATTAACATATTTTTTTCTCTTTATATGGAATTTAAGCATTGGTTGTACAAACCTCCATCCCCCCCAAACTCTACAATCGGTGATGTTTTATCATCGGTATCGTAAACTTGCGTATGAGCCTATTTTGCTTTATAAAAATGATTCGTTCATCTATATATAATAAACATGTTCATACAGCGGAGCCTTTCGAAAATTATGGGTTAATATTAAAAGGAGATCGTGATGTCGTTGTGACATATTAAGACTTTGAATTATCGTAGGTTCGAATCTCAATCCTAATCCACTCATAGAATAGCGGGGAAAACTGCAACATCCCTTGTATCACTTTATCGTCGTACATTAATTGGATCGTTCTTCGTGAAATTTATGCCCCTTGATTTTTGCTAAGATACGCGAAATAAATCAATTCGATAAAAATATAAAACGCTAGACTATATGACATAATTAATTTATAGCGCTTTAATGTAAATGCCGAAAAGATTTAGAATGGATGGACAATGCACAACCCATAAATAGTACAAATGTTATGTAATAAATTTTCTACAGTTAGGAAAAAAAACGGTACAAATTTTACCAAATTTTAAAATATGATTTTGATTATTTTATATTTATTACTGGTTTATGGAAAGTTGAAGTAATATAATTTCTTAAATAAATATAATCAAGATAAAATATGCGAAGTTCATGTTAATACTTAAGCCATTGTCAGTAATAGATACGGGAGGAATAACTAAAGCTTTTGAAACAAAAGTTTCTCTAATAAAGTGAATGAAATAGTTATTTTTTTTTAATTTCAAATTGAAAATGCTATACATTAAAGGATATTTATGTTTCATAAATAAACTAAACAATTTTTTTTTCTTTATTAATTTTTAATTTGTATTCATTTGACGAATCAAATCTCATTACTAATTTCTTAAAAATATCTTCGATAAAAAATAAACTTTATTGGTAGCATATGTATAAATGAAGATTAAAAAATTACTTCTGATATTGTAGCAACAAACTCAGGTTTCTGGCCACAGAAAATTCTATTTCACTAAACATATTATTGGAACAAATTCAAACAGACGTGTACAGTAAAAACAGCTCAAAAATATACCGATATTCACTAAATAGATGTTTCAATAAACATTTTCTGTTAAAATACTTTTTAAACTTGTAAATTTTGTTTGTTACGCATATTTCTGCCTGAATATATTGAAAACTATCATTAGGTTCCTCACCCTATACCCGTGTAAGGTGGGAGGTCTCGCTCTTCGTTCGACCTTCGCCTGAAACTGGTTTGAGTAATAGTCTGGGGCTTGGTACCTCAGAAATACGTAGTATCTTAGGAGTGGCAGGTCAGAGGATTACACACCTTCGCCCTCTCCAAGGTACTCTTCGCCCCTCTTCCCCGTTCCAAAGTAACGCGGAAGTACGCTCGACTTCTATAAATCTAAAAATTCTTGCTCCCCCTTTCTTAAATCGTCTGAACAGCAGTTTACATCTCAACTCCCGCCTCTCACCTGGGCTTCGATATTTTTAGAGTCGTAAATAAATTTCTGCGGCGGAAGTGTCTGGGACCGACCGGAACAAACGATAACGTTTCTTTGGGGGGAAGGAGTATTTCTAGAACGGAAAATGGAAAATACCTTCCAAGATGTGTCTTCTACTTAGATTAAGTACTGACGTGGAAGGAATACATTTTCGCAAATCTGGGTGAGCTAGGTTATGGCAGGAAAGACATATGTTATCTCAGATATGAATAAATGAAACACACAATTTATTTCTGTAGAATCTTGAATATTTCTTTTTGGAAGGGAGTAGATTTATACTTAAACCGATTTCAAACAAAGCATTTTGTGGTGGATTTTAAAAAAAAAAATAATTTTTTGGGTGTAATAATTTATTGTTTGATTCTTGTATGTATTTAAAATACGAATGGCAACACAGCCAATTTAGTAACTGTTGTGTCGTGGTCATGAGGATTGGTTTAACTAAAAACTTTTATATCATTACTTTACCGCGGCTCAAAATAACGAGATTTGTAGTCTATATCTCTCGTGTTTTACTCTATAATACAAAAACAAACCCCGAAGATAACCCGAAGCGTAGTATTGTGGATTGTTCCTCATTAAATCAAGCCTGACTTCGAACCATTTAACTTGAATTTTGAGAAATGGAACACTAACTTAAGTATTGTCTTCATCTGATCATCATTCTGAATTACTAGGCTTGCAACTATTAATCTACTATTTATTTTTCTAACAAGATGTTAATTTTCTAACAAATCACAGATAAGACTTCAAGAGAAAATAAATTCGCAGGGAAATAACAGTTGACGTAGCGAGTGAAATCCCTAAATTCATATGGGATATTTAAATAACAATTATAATAATGTAGTAGGATATAATTTGTTTACCCCTGTTATTGTCGTTCGATTTTGGCTTCCTGGCTTTCTATCTTTCTTTTTTCTAAACAAAGACTCGATTTTCTGGAGAAAGTTTATCTTTTTGGATCTTGGGAATTTTCATCTTGTAGATTAACGGGTAAAAAAAGCAAAGCATAAATAAAATCTGCTAATAATAAGTTAATTTTGAATTCTAACTTTCTGTCTATATTTTTATTAGGCTCACATAATGTACTATACAAAAGAATCGAATTTAAATGTCTTAAACCAAAAAATAATTTTAAAAATTATTATAAAATTATACTCTACATGATGGGAGAAAGTTTCTTGTAGCCTGCAGCTAAGATAATAAGCAGAGTTATGACTCGTAAGAAATATATAGCAAATTTTTAAAAATTAAAACTTTTGTAAATTTTAGTTTGAAATGATTTTCATTTAGCGCTAAACTAAAATGTTATGACTGAAAATGAATTTGAAACGATTCACATTTTTAAAAAATGGAATATGGCTTAATATAAAACTGCTATACACTTAAAATTAATGCTTCATCATTTAATTTTTTCCCTTTGTAACTTATTCGTGTTTTATTTTTTCGAGTCTCTGTAAAATCGATAAAATTAGTATACATATTAACTCAATGCAACTGTTCTTACGCTTTAGAAAGATAATATTTAAACAAATTAATATGAAGATTTTCTCTCAAAAAGTTGCCTCACGTGCGACAAAAGTTTCTCTCTCTCTCTGTCATTAAAAGTTAAAAATAATATTGTAAAAAATTAGCTTTCAACATCACGAGAGTTGAAAATCAATTACTCTTTAAAAATATTTGGAAAATATTTTTGTAGGATTTTAAAAACTATTCATTTCTACTAAAACTTTTTCATGAAACAATTTTTATAACTCTATCACCTTTTTCAGAGTTTTTTTTTTTTTTTTTTTTTTTATTTTTTTTTTTTTTTTTTATCTGTAAAATAATATCCTTATGATTGAATTTTGAAGGTTGCATCTGTAAAAAAAAAGTTAACTTTCTTAAGTATTACTTTTTGGGAATGAAATAAAATTTTCTCTCCTTAAAATTTTTCTTCGTGAACAGTTTAGAAAAAAAAAATCATTAAATATACTAGAGTATTCTGAAAACTTGCGGGAAAAGATTTTAAGTTTTAATTTGTATAAAATTCAGGGAGCATTGTAATTTTTTTTAGAATAAAGAAAAGTTTTCGTTCTTTAAATGTGATGGATTGTTTCAATAGAAAAGCGAGTGATTAGCGTTATTGAAAGAACATAAGTACCGCTGAGACGGTATTCAAATGGTGCAACAGTGTATGCCAGAGACATCATTGTTGTATGCGTGCTCTAGTAGAGAGATGTCTTAATGCGCGTGCCGTCGCATACCGGTTCAGTGACAGATGGTGACAGGAAGGGGGAAAGGACAACCGTGACCGGGGGTAGTGTCACGCGTCCGTGGAGGCACGTGAGAGACGAGCGCACACCCTCGACCGTAACCTTGGGGGGAAGAGAGGCCCATACCTAAAAAATGCTCCTTTCAGGTATGGGATGCTTTTTTTATGTGTCAGCTGTCGATTGGGTGGGCTTCGAAGGGTACTGATTCATCTGAGTGATGTCACGTGACTTATCCAGGTGTTAAATTGCATATGATGGTACAAAATACGGTCCTGCACGGGTTTCGTTTTTTCAGCTCCGTTCCCTCATTGTGAAAAAATTATCTGCAGCTGCGAGCTAGTCCTTTACTTTTGCTCAAATACTTCTATATCGAAGGTATTTTATAGAATATAACAACAGATATATGTATTTCTAGGAATTATTTAACTGTTACTGTGTGAGTATGAAAAACATACCATGAATTTTAACAACGGCTTAGTTTCTTATTTTATTTCTAAAAATAACTTACATTTATTCAGAATATGGATGTCTTCCTTGTAAAAATTCTTTATCTGTAATCGATTTTATTAAAATATCATTGTGTGTGTATTGGTTCTTTCAAGAAATTTAAATCAAACATGTGATTCAACAAACGAGAAAATAAGAAATCTTCTCACAATGAAAAAAGAAGCGAATATTATGAAAATGAATTATTATTGTAACACACACAATGTGTCTTTCTCTCTCTCTCTCTCTCTCTTGTAGGGTTTTTATATATATTGGGTTTTTTTTTTTAAAAAAAAATTATTTGCTATAGCTGCAGTGATTATAATAATGACGATTAGTCTATTACCTAGATAATTAAATGTAAAAAATACTAACTTGAGTTGTAATAAAATATTAAAATATTTTTTTTTGTTGAACCTGATCATGAATAAAAAAAATGGGCATATAAAAAGTAGAAAATATAACAATTTCTTTTTCAAAATATTCTTATCTCATGTTGCAGCGGAAATATTTGCAAAAATCGGTATGTCAAAAGATATTACATCATTTCCAAATAGGCTGTTTTCATTTCTAAATCATTAGTTGCTATATTCATTGACAACTGATAAGTTGAAATAGGATATAAATTTTCCGAACATACGAGGAAATTGATGGAAATGACGGATGGAAACATCTTACTTAACTAAATTCGTGTTTTATTAACAAACATAAACTTATGTGTATATTGAACTTTTGTTTCATGATAAAATTTTCGCGACATTTCGTTATTTCGTCACATCAGAGCTTGCAATAGATGTCAATAAACTTTACAGATACAATCGATTGATTTTATTGAATATATTGATGTACTATATTACATTCATCTTATCGGACACTTCAAAAATTCCTAACGGTAAAAAAAATCATTTAACTTCACATTCATTTTAATTGTAATGAAATGTAACACGATTAAAATAGTCTTCATTAGCAATTATGGATATAAAATATTTTCAAAAATGGATGTATTACAAGTTTATGTTTTATAATATAATATTAATTGAGTTTCAAATTTGTATATTGCTGTATAAATAAACTTTTCTCAGCCAGGGGGTTAATGGTAATACTCGTTTGTTTCATGGCTGGAATGCTCTGTTAGAATCATGTGTTCGAGTCCTGATGCCATTAATGACTGTATACAGTGTAATGTGAACCGTTGTACATTAAAAGGAACTGAACTTCTAAATTCTCTAGTAGTACAGTAGGGAATTCAGGACCATCGGTTACAGTTCAGTATTCATTCTTGTCTTTTGACCATGGTTCGAAATAATGAAGTTCGTTACCAGTACCCTCATTCTGATGTAATATTGAGTTGTTCTTTTATTTTCAAAAAATGTGACAGCCTCCGGATACTAATTGTACTCCTTTTATTGAATTTTTTTTTAAAAAAATTAATTTTTTTCCATCTAGAAAAAGGTGCACTGCTTTCTACCTTGAACAAATCACTGCAGTAATGACAATTAATGCAAACATTTAAATTGACGTACATGTAGAATATATTTAAAATGAAATACAGTCAATCTTGATGATATAATTCATAACTGAAGGTATCGGGGGGGGATCGAACTATCCAAAAATTCGAAAGACACATATTTTCCTAAAGACAATAGAAAATTTATTTGAAGAATTTAATTCCACGAGCAATGATTTAACACCCAAAATTTATTTTACAGAATACTTGCATACTTCAATACATATGTATTTATATTTTTCAGTTTAATTAAGTGTTTTAATAAGTTATGATGATGTTTTTAAAAATTTCACGTATTTTTACTTCCCTCTTTAAATGCACTATTTGTGAATTACAAATGATTCTATCCTATCAAGTGATGAAAAAATAGAATATTCAAAAGGAAAATAGCATTCCAACATCCCTCCCTTCCTTACGCTTAGGTGGCCTTGGTAGCCTAGTGGTCATGGCTGCCGGCGTTGTTTTCGTCTCGTCGGGGGCTCGAACCCAGATTGCAACTGAAGACCCACCGTGTAGAAAGACTAGTGCACGTATTTACGCCATTTCATGAAAAATTAAATTTTCAACAGATCAACATTGTGTCTTTGTGTTAATACATATTCTCTTTTTAGGATGTTGAATGTATTCTCATAATCATAATAAAAAAAGAACGCGGAAAATATTAAAAGAAAACAAAAATGAGTAGAGAGTAGACGATGGAAACTTTTTAAACAAAAACAACAGCATTAGCTTTTTTTTTCTTTCCAGAAATCTATTAGACGTGAGAGTAACTTCATTCGCCAAAATAGTTCCTCCTAACGAAATGAAACCACTGTTTAATATTTTTCCCGGGTTCTTTATTTTCCGGGAATTTCACCTCGTTTTCGCTTTTGCCCTCTCCAAATTATTCCGTAAATGCTTCGCCCGTTTCTTTCCGGAAACATTAACGAAGAATGAAAAGAAGCCGAATTAACTTTGGCTTATCTGTTATTCTACGTGCTGCAGAAGAGGTAAAAAAAGATGTTAGAAAAGAAAACTTTTTCGACAGAGACTCTCCGTAAAAACGTCTGGAAAAATATTCCTCGGTTTAGCGAGAGAAGTGTTCGAGACTCTTAAGAAAATAAAGCATTTCATTTTTTTTTATTTAATGATTTTGAATGCTCAATTCCGATTCATTTTAGTGCGGTAGAAAAGGAATGGAAAGAAAGAGTATTTAATTACACTTCAACATTGCACTAGAACGATTTTATATGCTATCAGTGGTTACTCTTGATCACTCCCAAAGGGAACCTTTCGCACTAAATGAATGTTTTTCTTGCGGGCGTTTCAGGGGATATTTTGTAATATCCTCTGTTATTACTATCCTCATTGTCCATTACATTTTGCAATTAAGAGATGGCTACGGTAGCTTAGTGGTCATGGTCGCCGACTTGCAGCCGGTGTTGTTTTCGTCAAGTCGTGGGATCGATCCCTGACGTCATTAAAGACTCGGAGTATATTGTGGCTGATGCACTTTCAATATGGTTTAGGCCCCAAGTCCTTCCGTTTGTAAGATGTAGAAGTTTTGAGAGGGAGGTTCCAGTTCTGGTGACGTCCTTGTCACTTGACCGAGGCTCAAAATTACGAGGTCCGTCGCCATTAACCTTCTTATTGCTTGTCAGTGCTACGTTAATATACAATCACTTAAAAACACAGTTGAAATAATAATTCTCATCATCTGGAAAATCTTAGTGTTTTAATCGTAATTTAATGCGAGGAAACGCGCGAAAAATGTGAACAATCCAAAACAAAATTTGGTGAGCTTGGCCATTTATCTGTCATTTTCGCAATTAAACTGCTCCAACATTCACTAACTCACTGCGTCAATGTAGATATTTTTCTAAGTATGAAATTTATTGAAACACTAATATACATCATTTTAAAATATATAATTGAAAAACACATTAATTTATTATAATTACTTCTATTATTGGAAGTAAGCACTCAATACTTTTCCTTAAAATAGTTTTTATCTAGCTATTGTTACCTATTTATTGAAGGATATTTGAAACCAAAATTAAATTTCATCTTTATTCAAATTTTTACTTTTAATGTATTCAGCTGCAAAACAATTGTATTCATGCAGAAATAACTCGGTAAAAAAAGATCTTATGCTGGTCAATGCTTGTGGGATAGGCGTGTATATATATTAAAAAGCTGAATGTTCTCAGTCTAGATGTGAACTTCGCGAATTCCGTGCTGCATTCGGTATTTTTTCATTTCGCAATTCGCTACGATTCGACATTAGGCAAAAAACGAATGTCATTCACCCTCCTCTCCCATTGTGTTCTAGTTTCCTTCTTCCTTTCCATCAAACCAACGAAGATGATTTTTTTATTTGGTTTTATATTTGAGGTATAAAAATCATTTCCTTTTCAGATTCTGACCCTCAGTGTTAACCTTGTGTCATTGTCATTCCATTGCAAGGAATAGATCTGACGGATTGAATTGATTTGGTTTGATTAACGTCGCGCAAGAATTACTTCAAAGTCTGAGTGTTACCCAGTTTTTGAAGGGTGAAAAGAAGGGCGTGGCATTTAATTTTTCCCGGGGGGATATGTATATAAAAGAATGAAGTTTTCAATTTATTGAAAAAAATCAAATTAAATAGCCAAGGTTTTGATTTTAAGCAAATTTAATTTTAATTTAGATATCTCATTTACAAATATTTCTTTGTTGAAACATCTGACAAGCACTTCAGTTATTTTAAGTCAAATTATGTATACTTACCTCGCGTATATTAGAGCTTCAGTATTGGTTCGAGTGACGAGGACGACACCTAACCTGGTACCTCCCGCTCCAACTTACATATCGTGCCATGAGCGGACTTTAAGAACCAGTGTGAATTAAAAATTAAGAGCCTTCATTTTCCTTTTTACTGACTTCCTCTAAAGACCAGTTGTATGTACAGAATATAACTAATAATAAATACGATCTGAATTAATGCATAAAAAATTACTACTCTAGAAACATGCAAAAAAATCCAAAAGATCGTAGAAACAAGTCGTGAAAATTAAAACCGGTGTTTTTCCTTCTGCAATTAATTTTACTTCTTAAAATTTTCTTTGAGGCCGCGAAAGCTGAATGGTCATGGTCACGAGTTAACGGCCGGTGTTGTTTCAGTCCAGTCGTGAGTTCGTATCCTGATTCCATTAAAAAGCTGTCGTGTAGCGAGGCTGATGTTTAAAGCTTAAATTCTTCATATTGGCGTCGTCTGGAAGTTTGGAGAGTATTCAGGTGTCGTCCTTATCTATTGGCCGGGGATTAAAATTACGAGGTCTTTCGCTAATAGTTCTAATAATAATGATGCCTTTTCTGTACAATTTTATCGATGAATTTTAAAATTTTACTTGGCAAGCCGTCGATTTTTCCATCGATTTCTCTGGAGGCTAATTTGATGATATAGGGGGCTCTCTTAGGGTGAGTCTGGTTTCTTCAGGCGATTTAGACAATAAACCGATTGATTATATATTAAAGTCGCAGCACGAGGAACTGCAGAGAGGACTCGAACCTATAATTCGACTTGTACTCTTGTTGATCATGAGGTTCTTGGTCATGATGATGGTATTTGAACTGGAACTTAATAATCACACTAATTTCACAACATTATGTATAAAAACTCGTTGAATTTAGTATATAGGTGCCTTGAGAGCTTGCCTTCATTAGGCAGGTAAAGAAATCATGGCCCCAAGCACATTAGTGATCTTTGTCCAAATGGAACATTATGAAACAGTGCCACAGGACTTACTTTTTCATTTTTATATTTTTCTTCCATTTTTTTTTTTAACATCTAGATCACATTTACACCTTGTTTTGGTGCAGAATAACCATATATAGCTCTTAGGACCATTAAATTTCACCATCACTCATTCAGTGTATGTATTCACTCAATCATTTTTTAAAAGTTCTTAGAATATCGAATTTCGAACCAAATTCGCTACTAAGGTGCTGGTGGATGGCGCATTAAATTCGCATTCATACCTTGAATTCAAACAAATCTATTCATGGATCGAATTTCTTATTTAATCCTTGATATTTTAAAATGTCCTTTAGTGATATTTTAAAAATTTCATCCGGTTTCTGAAATAGAAATTCGAACTTTTAAGTAAATACATTCGTACTTTTCTGTTATTTTTCAAACATAAGAACATTCCTAGATAAAGGAATGGATTAAATATTTTTTTTATTTTATCAAAACAGTTATCGTTGTAATACTATTAAATTTGTGAACCATTTAAGCCGCAACCTCTGCAGATAAGAGTATCTTTTTTTGTAGTATAGTTCTAAAAAGCATGCTGTAACAAAAACCAATGCAGCATTTATTGTTCTATTTACGCAAACTGAAAAATACAAAAATAAATCGGTTAAAAGTTCATTTTTATGTACGAAATATATTCTTATCTTTTTATTTTCATAGCGTCATTCATATCTTAAAATACAAATGCGTAACCTCTACAACCAGTCATTTTTATTTCTATGCTGTTATTCTTTAAACACAAACACAGATACCTAAATAAAAGGGATTAAATGTCTCTTTTGTAACAATCTCAACAAAAAATCTATTTTGAATGAAGTTGGCAGTTCTATGAAAACTATTCGGTTTGATGTTCCTTTCCGGTTTCGGGTTATTCAACGTAGCTTACGCTTAAATCTCTGCTTTAATGGCCTGTACCCTGCGCATTACTGACCAATTTATCCCCATGATTTGACCTTGCGCTTTGCAGACGATTCTTTATGCCCTGATGGATTAACTTCCAAATCGTCTGCGTTTCGAATGGAAACTCCTCCCCATCTCTGGTCCTTTAATTCCTCTTTGGTAATTCATCGGAAAATGGAATGGAGGGAGGATTTCGAATCTCACTGACCCTTCGGACCCCACTCGGCCCACTGGACCCCATAATCGAAATTGGAAATGCGTTCACATGAACCTGGGTCCTTGCCAGAAGGGGGAGGACCACCCTTTTGACGTCATTACCCGTTAACCGTTTTGGTGTAGTCCGTGAGCAACATTTGGCGAAATTGTATCTATATGCAGTCCCAATAGTTATTGGACCAGAGCGGCTATTGGAAAGATGAGTGGGTTTTGCTCAAGCATCCAGACTTCGGGGGATGTTTCATTGCAAGACTGAGAAACTATTGCAATTATGAATAAGAAATCCCTCTCTGGGTGTTGTTGCCAGTTTTCGTTCATTATTTTATAATAAAAATCCAATTAATCTGTTTAATGTTGCAGGTTCTATCTTTAATTCCTAATCAGAAGCAGGATGTATGCAGTTTTCGGAACGAAAGTGAATTTTTTGGAATGAATCCAATCATTTTCACTCGAATATTTCTTCTGTGATCCATCAATATAATATTAATTAATCAGAGGAGGGGAAATTTTTATGTAAGAAGACTATAACAGAAGATATTGGTTGTGTCTATTTTATAGCTATTAATTTATCTGGAACCAAATAAAGTGTATTTAAAAATATTAATTTAACATTTTTACGATTTTGTACATGATTTCGCAAAATTCTTGCTGTTATTCAATTTTAAAATTTCTATTCATCTAGTTTTAAAGACAGATATATCACTCAAACAGAAAGTGCATTAAAATCAGATTTGAGAGCATTATAATGCAAATAGAAGATAGTTAAATAATTTGAAGTACACACAGATGAAAATCATTGTTGATAGTCATAGTTGGTATAAATTAATGTCTTTCTGAAACAATACGAGAGCTTTTCGTCATGAAATTCTTAATTTCGAGGTACATTCAGATGATGACGATATTCAAACATAGATACTCAACTAACTTCCACACTACACCTTTGGGTGGATTTCAAAGCTCAGTTTCATTTACTATGCTGCAGCTTCCTATACCGGCCGACATATCTTTAATCGGACCAAGATTTGAACCGACGAGTCAACTTTAGCATCACCAACCATGAAGCTCTCAAATTTAAGAAGACTTTAGTATTTCGCCAATACCCAAACACTGCTGCTTTGCCAGTAGGTTGTTGCTTTGCTCTAGTGCATCATTTTGAGCGCGATTCAAAAAGTACCCGTCCCTCAGGGGCTTACCTTCTTGAGGTAAGTACGAACGTCATGACTTCTAGGTACCCTGGGATCTTTTTCTTTCCCACGTGATTTACTGTCTTTGATAAACTCGGGTGATGCGCCCCCGGGATACCCTGACTATCCTATTTTAGACTCCTCTTGTTATCAAAATGTTAACCACTGGGTGTGAAAGAATAGTCCCACTGCACCTTATGCGTATCGTAAGAGGCGAGTTAAATGAGTACCCAGTGTTTAGGGGTATAGCCGGGCACCCTGCCCCAGGGAATTATATCTGAGGACCTCAGGGTCTTGCCTTCTTTAAATAAATACGGGCATCACTCACCCAAGACACCCTAGTTATCTTTTTCTTTCCTTTCGGGTTTACTGTCTGTTGTGGTAATCACGGGTAACGCGCCCTCGGGATACCATAGCGATTCTTTTCTATTTTCGACCTTCCTTCTTGTCAACCAATTTTTATCTTTTTTCTATTTTTTCACTCGTCTGGATCACAGTTTTACATATTACTAACTTTATACTCGCTCACTTACTTTGTTTGGCGGAGAATGGTTTTATCTGGTTTTTGCACCATTACAAATACTATCACTCATTCAAACGTCTAGATCACAGTTACACCTTTTTTGGAGCAGCATGGCCACAACTGGATCTTGCGCCATAAAACTCTACCATCACTCCGTCACTCAAAAACTACCCGTTTCTAAGGAATGGAAAATGGGGTATTAGCATTGGGAAATGGAATGAAGTAACTCACTATGATTTTGTCCATCGATCGTTTATCTTTTTTCTTAGACGTCAAAAAAATTGTTATCTCTCTCAGTAAAAAAAAAAGTCACTGTAATTTTTCCGGCCGTCTTCGTCTTCTTTGGAGTGATTCAAGGCATTGTTTTAATTGCTGAACAGTTTCCAATGTATAATGATGAATTCATGTCTCATCGACTGTGATAACTGGACGCTGCAGCAATTAGCCTATGGTTCAGTGTCAAATTTGTTTTGACGTCGTTTAAGAAATGGCAACACCAACTTACCTTAGCAATGCCAACTGTCATCAAAAAAATATATACTTTTTCAAAACTTTCGTAAATTTCGCTAAATCATTTCAAACTCCATTATATACGTCTAAATATGCGCTTTAGATATACTATATATGTCATTTGATTAATTCTCATTCTAAGGAAACAGTTTTTCTTTCTTGACACCTCTTAAGGGCTTAACATTTTAAGCAAGGTACAGGAATTACGATCTTAAAGGTAGTTTTTGAGATATTTCCTTTCTCCCATAGGAAGGGAGAGAGAGAGAGGGTTTGCTACCTTTGATAAACATGGGTGAACTGTGCTTGGTATGTACTAGCGATCTTTCCCTTTTTTCAACACTTTCCCTTGTCATTCCACAGCTCCCTCTTTCTTTCACAAAATTTTGCCCACATCACAGATTCACGTTCCTCCCCCCTCCTCCATAAATTAAGCGAGTGACTATCGCAGCCTCACAGAATTTTGCCCTCTTTCTCTGTTTACTTATCAAATTAACTAAGCTACCACCCTTTCGTAGGGGGGGGGGAGGAATTCCTTATGTGGCTGGTAATTTACATTCACCTTTTTTATATTTTTGATGAACGCGAGTCTACCGATAGTTTATCGACAATCAGAATGAAATTTTAAAAAATCGAATATTGTTAGCTTTTTTTCGTCTTTCTTTTGTGTGGAATCCTTTCGAACACGAATTGACCAAAGAAGATTCTTACTGAAGAGGTAGTTAAATTTAGAGCCACTGCATGGGAAAGCACGGACAATTGGTTTTTCTGGTTCACGAGGTTTCGAACATCGGGGTCACGGGCCATTGTTCGCCGAGAGGCAATTGTTCGATTGAAATTTTCTCTTCCGACCACGCGTGGCCACACGATTTAATGCGCATTAAGAGAAATCTCGAGCATTGGAGTATTTTTAGATAGACTTCAACCCAAAGGAGAAGATGTCGGTTATTCAATATAGCAAGGGCGATGCTATCGATTCTGTTCAAAGACAAATGAGCCTTGCAACGAGTCCAGCTTTGATTATCCGCTTAACGATCATTAACCCCTCCTGCAGATGTGGGATGCAAGGCTTATTTACTCTTCCATATAATTATAAAGTAAAATGACGTGGCGCGCTGATGAATCGTCAAATACAGTCGAAATTTTATAATTCGAACTTTTATTATTCCAATATATTGCCCGGTTCCTAGAGCAATGATAAAAAATCACCGGTAATTCGAATTTTATTTTGGATAATTCGAATTTTTTAGGTGATTCCTCTTAGATCACTATGGTAAAAATAGTAGACGAGACTTTACAGTTGACGTGTATTATTATTTTAAAGGTGTTTCTGAGGGTAGGGGAAGTGAGAGAGAGGCTGGATCTTTTTTGAAGGTCATTTTTATGTTGTTGTTGAGTCTTATTCCAAGTGGTCTAGTCGAAGGCTAGACCAAACATCTTCAAGAAAGTATAAAAAAAATATTAAATTTATTAATTATATATGCTCTATCAAGCCCCATACAATTTAAAAGGTGCTTGGGAGAAGGTCTGGGGAAAATTTACATGAGCTGGTAGAGTAGGAAAGTCTTTTTGATCCTTGTAAAAGAGACTCTAAAATTATGTCCATTAGCAAGTTCATACATGGTAATTTGGAATCCTCTTAATGGAGGTGATCCCATTTTTCATCTCTTGATATGTTTTAATCTGTTGCAGCGATTCTAAGACTACCTTCAAAGAGGCAAGTAGAAGTATATGATTTTCTTGAAAGTTGCAACTTTTTTTTTTTTTAATTTCTTGAACTAATAGCTTGCTTAGATGTAGGACTTTGAAAAATCTTGCGTTGTACTGATTGATTGCTTCAATTCGGGACGCAGTAAAACCTATCTGAGTAAAAATTGTTTGATTTAATCGAGATGCTGGGTTATTAAAAATGATAACCTGCCATTTCAAAATTCAATATTTTCAAAAATAAACGACACAGAATGATAAGCAATACTCAAATACAAAGGAAAACTGGGGAAATCTTATGTTGTGAACAATAAATAATGGCCCTCGTGTGTTCTTCGTGAAGCTATTTCACGAAAACTGTTTTAGAAGCTTTCACGGAGTTTCCTTATTGGATAGGTCGCAATGGACCGGCTGATTTTATGTCACATAGTTGGTCACTTAAGTCAGCTGATAAGAGATTCCCGTGTCTAATCACCTGATGCCTCATGCGATTTCCTATGGGAGGGTTGTAAAAGATAAAGTGTATGCGCCTCCATTACTCACAAATTTTTCTGCACTTACACAACGGATATCTCTTGTTATACAGTGAATTACCACTAACACTGTACAACGTGTTTGGCAAGAATTTACTACCGAATTGACATACGTGTAACTAAAGGAAGAGTTATATCGTACACTTGTAAAAAAACACATGTATATTTTCCCTTTACATTCATGTATTACTTATGGTTCCGTGTTCTTTATTTATGAAAATATGGAATTTTGAAATCGAATGAATCATTTTTAATAACCCTATACATAAATACAAATACGAGTAATATACATGTGTTTTGTAAAATAAAACTTTAGTGTTAAATATTTAATAGCGAAGTTAACTTATTAAAATCTAATCTCAAGGTGTTGTGCGAACGTAAGAGAGGGAGGATGACTGCGTTAGAGATACCCCTACCAGTGGCAGTCTTTCTCTCTCTGAATGACCACGGAAGCTGAGTGGTCATGGTGGCGAACTTACGGTTGATGTTGTTTTCGTCGAGTCGTTGTTCCGAGTCCAGATGCCGCTGAAGACCCAACGGGGGTTGATGCATGTTGAATCTGTTGTAGTCCAAAGTCCTTCCAATGGCGTGATGTGAAAGATTGGAGGGGGAGATGTCGGCTTATGTGTCATCCTCGCCACTTGACCGAGGTTCAAAATTACGAGGTTTGCCGCCAATAGCTCACGGGTTGCTTCTCAGTGCGACGTTAATGAAGCTACCATCCATTCATATATCATTAAGATCTACCTTGACTCTAAGTTCTCAATGGGTGTGGTGTAGAAGTTAGGAGAATAAGATGTCCGCTTAAGTATATCTCCTCTTCGAATTAAGTATCATTCTTCACTTGATTTAAAATTACGGTCATCAGTTGCCAATACCCCTCGCTTTGCTTTGAAGTGCAACGGCAACTTACAATCAAAAGCGAGGACCGTCGCCAATAGCTCCAGAAAATCATTTAACGCGATGTTAATGTTAACTTAACCGAAACTTTCCAGTAACCTGAAATTTTAACCATAAGCATGACGTCAATTAATTGCAAAACAAATTTGTTTTGGCTTACTTTTACGATGCATATATTATTTCAATATTCTAAAAAGTTTTAGTATTGTGAATAGTTCCATTGTACTCCATAGCGGGAACTTCGCTTGCGCCGGAAAAAAAAAAAAATTGCCGCTGGTGACCTAGACTGCGCAGGCGAAAATAAATATTTAGTTTAAGAGGGTACGGGAGGGGGGAGCGAATCCTTTCTTCATTTTGAACTCGCTTAATATGCGCCACTTTCTCTTTCTTTGGCGGCGGTTGGCGTAGGTAAAAACTCGTGGCGACAATAAATTATTCGCTGCTGAGACAGGAAAAAATAGCTTTCCTTTCTCCTGCGCTATTCACATGCAAATGGACTGGTCCAAAACACCCCGCTCCTTTGCCTTTACTTATTTATTTATTTATACCCGAGCCGTTCGCTTTCCTGAAAGTTGTTTTAAATTAACCCATACCCAACTGTTGTGGGACATGCATCCACTTTCTGTTTTCTTCGGAACAGTTTTGTGTGAGGAAGAATAAATAGTTTTGTTTTGGTTTTTATTCTCTGAACTGTTCTCTCGTAAAGGGTCAGGATGGTGAAACTCACCCACCTTAGAATGGTCATTTGTGTAAAAAAGAACAATGGATGTCGTGAGATTCACTCGGTACTGTGCTGCCCCTTTCCGTTTATTTAAAAGCGCATTTATATAAAAGGCATAAATTTTAATCGCAGAAACGTGCATTATTTTGAATTCTCAAAGAACCATTAATCTTTCTTTCGACTTTGTCCGACACTTACATTTTCTAGTCTTTTTCAATGTCTACCATAAGCGAAATTTCATCATGATTCTTAGATGAATAAAGTTTTTGAAAAAGCTTATTTCTTGTTTCTTTGACAACATCGTGGTTTAAACTTGTCTTTCATTTTTTGGTTGTAAAGTATATGAAGTTGCAAAGGCTATTAACCCCTTTTCACAATATTATTTTTGTTTAATAAATATAAATTGATATTTTTTTTGTATTAGATTATATATATATATATAGATATACCCGTATTTACCGCAGGTTAATAGAATATTGTTCCACATATCATTTATATGTTTGCACGTGCTATACGTTGTAAATTATCCTGTAAATTAAAGTTGTACTTAAGTCCTAGGAGTGATGATTATTTTGCTGGCGATCCGAATTCATGGAATCTTCTTTTTTTTTGTTGTCCGATTGGATGTTAATATCAGTGTGTTCGGGGTGTGTTCCCCAAAATAAAATATTTATCTGATAACATTTATTCTACAATTTTTATGCTACTCTCTTGAACTGTACCACCACGGATTTGTGGCTGGCGGTTTTCGTTCAGTCGCGGGTTCGATCCTTGGTCTCTAAAGAACCGCCGTGTGTCCGGGACTGATGCACGTTAAATCTGTCGGAGCCCAAAGTCCTTTTGTTGGCGTGGTGTTGAAGTTAGAAGAGGGGAGGGCCAACTCAGATGTCGTCCTCGTCACTTGACCGAATTTCAAAATTACGAGGTCCGTCGCCAATACCCCTCATGTTGCTTCTAAGTGCGACGTTAATTAAGCAGTGGATGAATCAATCAACCAAAAGTTTTTAATGGGGTATAACACAGCTTCTGCACAATCATTTGATTTAGGTTTCGAAGCTCTTACGTGGTGTAGGGTGGAAGTTATAATAGCGAAGAACCAATTCAGTCGTCGGCCTGGACTATTGCTTGCCGATGAATCTTGTAATTTTGTTTGCTAACTTTTCACGGAGCTCTCTGAAAGGTTATTTATCAAAATAATCCTAAGTAGTTGTTACAAAAAATTATTTATTCTAAGACGTAAACACAATTGGAAAAAATTGAGCAAAATTTGTTTATTTTTTGAAGATTTTTAACTATATCACATGAAGGAATACGAAGCGAAGTTGTGTTAAATGGGCGGCAGCCTCATTTTTCCACACGACGATCTAAGTTCGAACCCATTATTCAATTCGAAAATATTCGGCTTTGTGCTTGCGATTTTATCGTCTGGTATTTATTTTGGTATTCCGAAATTTCTATAGAGAAAATAATTTCAATCAATGTTTCGAAAATTTTACCCATTTCTTCAGGATTATGAAGAAAGAAAAAAGTTAGACTGTTGTCATTCGTTCAAATGCATCATTCGTTAAAAAAAAAAAAACACCACATTACACAAACATTCAATGATTAAATGAGACACCGCGCAATCAACAGAGCATGAAAATGACAAATAAACGATGTACAGTTACGGAAAAATGCCATTCAACTAAAGAATTCCTGTTGGAAAAAAAAGGTCAGGTAACATTCTTCTGTCATCGAAAAGAAAACAAATTCCAGTCAAGACCACCAGAGGGAAATTTTTTTTAAAAAAAAAAAAAAAAAAAAAAAAAAAAGGAGATTTGAGGAATCACAAATTTATCTGTGAGAAAGAGTATGTACTTTTTAAAAATAATTTTAAGGCAAAAATAAAACAATTTTTTATAAAAAGTTCAATGCAAAGTTTTCCAAAGAACAGATTTAGCCACCCAAGGTGCGCTTTTTTTAAAGTAATTATTATTAAATTACTCAATTAAATATAAGAATTAAAGTAAACGATAAAATATCAAGGAATGGACAATAGTAAACTTTAAAATTAAAGCAAACTATAAATTATTAAATTGAATACATTTAAGCTAAATGTAATTAAAATTGAAGCAAACGATAAAAAAAATTGAAAAGTTATCTGATATGCCAAAACACCCCACCTAAAACAATAGCGCTTTAGGTGGCTAATAATAAACAAAATAAAGAAATAAAATTCTGATAATTTGTCTTTTGAATTTTAAAAAGGACTCGTGTCAACAAACATTAAGTTGAAAAGTTTGTTAACTCTAGTTTTCTTGAGATAATAGCCTTTGTTGCTCTATAATCCATAAAACCAACTAACCAATTGTAGTTTTCTCTACGAATGAAGAAAGTCTATATGCAAAAATTCTTGAAAGTACAGTACTGTATCGGTAAACCGACACATATCAGACAAGAACAGTGCCCAATTACTGGAAAAGCACTAATAATAACACATTTAAAAAAAGTAAAGTTTAAATTATTCCATTGCAGTACGACATAAACATCTGTAAGGCTTGTCGGTCTGTGTAAAAACGCTGGATTACTTGTAGGTCCGGAAAGATGACGTGCCGGATTATAGAGGGAGTAATTAATTATTTATTTATTCGCTTTGGATTCTTTGTTTAATTGTTATTGTGTTGGATTGTGGAATTCTATATAGAGTATCTTAATTATTTTTATGTGGCTGCAGTAGCCTAGTGGTCATCATCGAGTCGCTTGTTTGAGCCTTGATGTCACAAAAGATCTGCCGTGTATCTGGTCCTGATTCTCCTTAAATTTATTGTGATTCAAAGTCCTTCCATTGGCGTGGTGGGGATATTTGGGAGGTTTCGGATCAGGTGTCTTCCTCTTCACTTGACCGAGACTCAAAATTACGAGATCCATCTCCAATAGCCCTCGTGTTGCTTTTCGTGCGCCTTTAATAAAACCAATCCATCAGTGAAGAGAAAAATTAACCACTCATTTGTCCAATGCATGTTGTTTCTTAGCCCAAAGTAGTTGCGCCTCCCTACGATGTGCTTTGAGTATTGGTGTTCGCCGCATACTATGGTAAAAATGGAAATTTGCTTGCTTGTACACAATGTGAATTGTAGATCTGAGATCATACACAAATGCCAGATTATTAGCAATTCGACAGACATTCTTTTATTAGCAATTGCATTATGTCACGTTTTTAGCCATACTTAATAAATGCCGAACAAAATTTAAATTATTTCACTTTTATATTCACAATGTATCTATTCATATATTATTTTTATAACTCTTGCATTTTTATCGTAACTGTTACCTAAAAAAACCCAGTCCCTATACTTATGAGGTGCGTTACATTAATTGAGGTCATCTTAGTGTCATTATGTAAAGGCATGTTGATTGCTGGCAATGAATCTCCATAATTTGAAACTAGCATCAAGGGATGAAGAGTACACCATAATCGTTCATTCTTTTGACTGCAACACCACGCTATATTGAGACTTTTAGACCTAGGTATAATTAATATCCAATACAGTTCCATTTTCTGAGGGATGAATAAAATCTCTATGAACCGCAGATCTTATCTAGTATTATTGTTATTTTAGAAAAGGTACGCACGTTAACACTCTGAAGCTTCATCTCAAGTATTTTGTGTCAACTTTGTAGAAATCTAGAGGGATAAGGGAAGCCTTAGTGTAAATTACTCGTTGTGAAAAATAAGAACACTTTTAAGATATTAAAAAAGGGGCTGTTTGGTGTATTTTTTTACTTTCAATCATTCTCTGTCTAGTATATAAGATAGTTTAAGCTTGCTTTTTGTCTAACAAATAATCTATCTGTCAAGTTATTGACTATTTATCTGTAAAAATAAGCAGCTTACGTATGTGAAATATTCATATATGTAAACATTTTATTTTTATAACTTTGTTATTTCATGTTTCACTAATTTGTTTATTTTGTTTCATCTCTCAATTGCGATGATATTTATTTGGGATTGAATACAAATGTAGTTCTAGTATATTTTTATATTATCCTCTATATAAGAGTAATTTCTCTTATCATTATACTGATTTCTACTTCTATAAGAACTTAAGCATGCACATTGCTTTTTTGTATTCTGGAACAATAAGAAATACTGTTTTTTGACCATTATATAGCCTGTAAATACTTTTAAAGGATTTTCTATAGTATGTAATTGATACAAATCCACAGTTTTATTCCAATTTTGATGAAATTTCACACACTTGACCTTCAAAACAAGAGAAAGGTCAATGTCTACAAAAAATTTCGAATAACCATCCCACGGGGGTAAATAATCTCTCTTTCTATGAGATGTAGAAGAGATACAGAAATATATGTTGAATATCTATTCATAGCTATCAATTTATTGATGCCAAGTATAAACTTTCAATAACAATACTGAAAACGCGAGTGGTTAAAAATATTTTATTTCTCAAACTACGAAATAATTCATTTGAATATATTTTAATGCGTAATAAATTTTAAATTAAGAAGAGTTTGACTTTTAACTTTGATAAGCAAATCGGACGTTTTCATATAGTTGTCAAAATAAATTTTATAAAGCGTTTTTCAGGGAATTTTGAAGGAGTAGTTAAGTCTAAGAATCATAAATTAATGTCCCTCGAAATACCATCGAAGAAAAGAAAGATTATTGGTCAGTAAAACCGTGCAGCTAAAAGACATAGCTATCAGCAAAGCCTGGATTACACCGGGTTCTTCTGTTAGTGCGGAATAATTCTAAACCCATGTTCTTTCTGACACTCCTCCCACGCATTTGTTTTATCCAAAGACAATCAAAATTTAATCCTTTCATTGAGGATTCAGAAACAAAATTAAAATCTTTAGATTAGGATTCCGTTCCCTAAAATCCTTCTAAAGCGTGTCATTCGGCGAGAAGCTAACTTACGTCTTTCTTTTACATTCAATAAAAAAAAATACACTAAGTGTATTTGTGTGTGGTACGTAGTTGCCAGGATATTCAAGGCTCTCACTTATAAAAACACATCTGCTGTTGACATTGAAGGGATTAAATATTGAAGGGTGTTACTGAAACCACGCTGCCGTTCTGAAAGCATTGAGTTGGATTTATTTTAAGCCATTGGTGAAAAAAACTGGACAAAGAATAACTATTAAGTTATAGCATTAGTTGATAAATGTTATTTTCTCGTTCGTTGATTAAAACCTTTGTAAGAATTTTTAATCAGTAATTACAGATCTTAGGCTTGTTTGTGTTTGGAGAGCATTTGAAAAATGTACGTACGATGTGAAAGCCCAATATTATTATAAAAGTACGTATACGAAATAAAAATACAAAAAAGACTAAACTCAAAAACATGTCTTCTCTTAGAATAAAAAATCGAATTTGTCTGTAGATGAGCATGAAATATTACGAAACGGATTAAAAAATTTTAAAAATTACTTGGTTTTTCTAATTCAAAACTCAACTGTTGAAACTGGTAAGTATTTTACTCAGATATTCTATTCGTATTTGTAATTTCTTTTAAAATTGCGTAAAATAATTTCTCTACAATTAATGTGATTCAGTTACTCTGCGTCATTAAATATTTCATCCTGTGTGTGTGTGTGTGTCACATTCGATATCCACCTATTTTCTTCTATGCCCAACGTAACCTTAGCTATATTTGCATAATTTTCATACATGCCTTCTAATACAACAATCACTGAATCATCGCACTCATATTCCAACATTTTTAAATGTGTCACATGTAATAGATTAAATGTCATCACATTTACCCCGTACATCGATTTATTAAGATGAAAAGTCGAATGTAGGTTCATACAAATATCTCAAACCTAATGCAATAAATTCGTTGGCGTGGTGTAGAAGTTTGGAAAGAGAAGTACCAGCACACGTGTCGTCCTCATCACTTGACCGAGGTTCAAAGTTACGAGATCCTACCCCAAAAGCCCTCATGTTGTCACTCAATGCTACCTAAATAATCATTCAATGAGTCAAAAACTCCAAACAAGCCAAAGACGCCTCATCGGCCGGAAATGTTATAGTGGTAATATTTTGGAATACGAGCTGCGTCATTCTAAAAGAAATAATGAACATTGGATCATGCTATAAATCACCCCCGTTCGTATCACGGGTATTTTTTTAACTGGCCTGATATCCTCTCCTCCCTTTATCTGTTGTTTTTTCGAAACACCTTGTCTGACGCAGCTTGCCCAAATTAAGTCTGTGTGTGCGAAAATCATACATTTACTCGCTCGACAACTGTTCACTTTTGTTGAATTAAGTATACCCATGTTTTTTTCCCGTGTATTCATCTCTTTTTACGTTAGGAATAAAATAGTTAGGTTGCATAAGAAGGTTGCTTTAGATTTTACAAAGGACATTTTTCACATATTCTTTCAATGGTGGTTATTTCATTTTATTTGTCTTTTACTCCCGTACCTTTCTCAAATATAAGCTGTTGTTTTTTAACGAACTTGCGAACAAATTGCATTTTCAAATCATATAATTTCGGTTGGTCTTGTTGTTAAGGATGTCTCTGTGTGCTGCTCAACAACTCGCACTGATTGCTAAAAAAAATGAAACAAAAGAAAAATGCGTAGCTCGTACGCTGGAGAGAAAGTAATAACTTTTTCGTACGTATTACATTGTTTTCTCAACCGTGTAATAGGGTTTTTGTTGTTTGTACTTTATGTGCGGGGAATAAACCTGGAAAATTGTATTAAAATGCGTTTAACATTTTTTTTTCTCTCAGCCCGTCGTAACTTAGAACGATCCCGCTTTACTGCACCATTTCATTTCCTCAAATTTCCTTTTCGTGTTTTGGAAAACTGTTTGAGAGATTTGCAATTGAATCCAACAAGCAAACAAACAAAAATATTTTATCTGTGAACATTTTTTTTATTCCAGATACGCATTTAAATGACTGGCTCATTTCTTGTCGAAGGAGTTTCAATTTTACGCCAAGTTTAGATAATTCTCACTTTTTTTTTAATGAAAAGCAATAAAAGTTATATTTTGACATTGAGATATCTGCATATTAATGAATTGGATTGTAAAAGTAAAATCATATTTGTATAGAAAAATCATGATGTGGAAGCAATTAATAATCCATTCTTCATCTACATTTTTGTAAGTCGTGTAAATTTTGGGTACATCATGCATAAAGCATATTGTGCGTTCTACACTGACTGCACATAATTATAATTTCAAAACGGTTAATCTTTCAAAACTAAAAAAAAAAGGTTCATTTTACGATTCAAATTTCCAATAATTTTGATATCAATAATTGTTAATAAATTCGAAGTAATATAATTTTCTATACATAGTAAATAGCCTCATTTCATAATGTGGAAAATATTTGCACTACGGAGAAAATAGATTTTCAAGAAAGTCTCCTAGTCTAGACTCCTAAAAAACACACCATTTTGAGAAAAAAGCAAGCATAGATATTTTTCTCTGGGGAGTGGTACGTGTGTTAACAATTTTAGAATGCTCATTTTATTAAATTCTTGTAAGTAATACACCTACGGATTGAACAAAGCGTTATCTATTTTTATAAGCAGCAATATCACAATATGCAAATTTTTAAGTATTTTAGTGTTGTTTGAGAGATTTTTACCTTCAGCTGATTTTTTTTCTTAGGAGATTAAAACAGTTGGATTGTCTTATAAATATAAATTCAAAGTTGGGTGTAAAGTTCCTTTGAATTATCTTGGATAATTATTGAATAAACGGCCTTTTATATCCTAGCGATTCTTCTCTATTCCCGATCCTTATCGTCAACCATTCGATATCTTTTCTTTTCTTTTTTTTTTTACTTTTTTCTTAAGAGTAGAACGAAGTTGCTCCTTCTTGGACCTGGTCACGGAATCGTGGCTGGCGTAGTGTTGGGCGAGTCGGTGGGCTTGAGCCTTCATGCCACTTAAGACCGGCCATGTAGCCGTGGCTGATACACGTTAAATGACTGATATGCATCTGTCGAGACTCAAACTTCTCCTGTTTGCGTGGTGAAGTAGTTCGGAGAGGGAAGTGCCATCTTACTTGAATGAGGTTCAAAATTACGAGATCCGTCGCCAATAGCTCTCATGTTGTTTCTAGTGCGACATTAATAAAACCAATCAATCAATCAATTTGTTTCAAACAAATTCGCGTGACTTAAAAGGTATATTAGAATATTTCAACTATGTGAAAAAAAAAGTAAAAATATTCTCTGTACTCTTGGCAAAAACTCTCCAAAAATAGCCTTGTTGCTGTAGTTGCATACATATGTGGTCGTTCTGCTTGTGTACACATTGTGCGTGTGTTTGCCACTATTTTTAGCCGCGTCTTCCGTGGGGATTTTAATGTACAAAATGTCTTCAATATTTATTTGGATGGAACGTCGCAAACTTCTGCACGTTATCGCTAAACATTCTACTGTTAGACGAAGTGTACAGCTGTGCTTATCACCTTCGGACAACTCATTTTACTAGTTAAGAGGTACTATGAGTGAGGTGGTGTGAGCGCAACTCGGGAACATTTCGAATGTTTTCTCAAAATGTTTTTTTTTAATTCAAAATAAACTATTCTTTGCAAAGTATGTTTAAGCACCACAAAATTTTAAAATTTTATTTCTATTATAAAATAAATAATCTCTTATGAATTTTGATTATTTTTATGCTTTATTTAAATTGGTGTTATTGAAAGTTAGAAAATAACAGCATAATAAAGTTCAATTTTCTCTATAATCATTCAGTTGAATTAATCCGTGGGCAGTATTCTTTAAATTTTATATTTAAATATAAATAGAAATTGCATTAAATTATTATCTTAAATAGTAAATAACTGTTTCAATATTTATGAAAAGAAAAGACGAATAAATTTATAATTATTTATTAGTCAAAAGTCCTAATTCTTTTTCAAAAAATAGGTCGTGTACGATACAAACATATATTACATATTATTTTCATTGGTTATTGTGAAGTAAGAACAAAATTTAGAGATTTTAATATTTTGAATCTGTCAGATTACCTTTCTTGAAACCGAATGCCAATATGAATAACTGGATTTGCTTATTTGTTTGAAGATTATAAAATAGAGATTCCTTAATATGTAAAATCAAAACAAATCATGTGATGCAAATGAAACTAACAAATCATGATTAAATTTTGAAACATTTTTTGCTTGAAATTTTGGAAAAACGAATAATATAAAAAATTTTAATATGTGCTTTGAATTGGTTCAATTAGTGTATTTAAAATCCTTTTTGTAATTTTTATTGATAGTATATTGCATAGTAAAATATTGAATTTATTTTTTTAAAAAAGAAAGATTATAGGACATAAATAAATAATTCAAAATTGGAAAGTGCATAGATAATTCTTTTTTTCACAAAGCCTTGGTTGAAATAAAAAGTTCTTACAAAGTCTTAATTTTCATATTTAGAATATCCAGGACCATCATAAATACAAAAGATAAAAGTATTTTGATACAAAAATAACTGTTTCTGTTTTAATGAGACAGATTTATATTTAATTTTTACCATCCAATAAATTGAAAGCTACTTTATTTGAAAAGTTTTAAAACTATGAAAAGTTTAAAGGATAATGTTTCTTCACATTTTGATTGATTAAGTCATACTCTTTATTAGAGGTCAAAATCATTTGGAATCTTCGATCAGTTGACTAATCCCCGCTCATCAATTACAGCCTCGAAAGAAAACGCTTGATGCGAAATCCATCTTTAAGATGGAGCTCCGAAAATATCCAAATCGAGAAGCACAGCAGAATCAATTATGCTCTGAGGACGCGATTAAGAGTTTGACGGAATTTTTAATTGTATAATCGATCTCCTTGCGTGTAAATGATTTTTAAAATGCGCTCAAAGAGGAAAGGGGGCGAAACTAATCTCAGAAAAACTTTCCCTTAAACAGGAAACAATTAAGCGAGGATCGGTTGATTGGGGACGTTGTAAGCGATATTCAATTTCCGATTAATTTCAGCCCGAAAGAAATCCAGTTTAATGATGGCGGATTCGGATTTTAAAAAAAGACGATACGGCCTATCTGGGGTTGGATTAAACTAATCGTTTCTCTAATTGATTAAAATAAATAGTTTTTTAATGGAATTGGAACTTCCAGATATTGGAGAATGAAACTTTCGGAGCGAATAAACTTGTCGTTTCCGAAGAGTTTTTTTTGTCTCGTTCGTGCTTATTTATTTACTTCTAGAAACCGGGCTGATACTTTTTTAAAATCAAATTATTATTTTTGTTGTTGTTGAGGGAAACTAAGATAATGAGTTTTCACCCTCCTTTATTCGTTTTTAGTTGTGTAATATGTGGATAATGTTCTTCCGTAATGCGACATTTATTTTTCTAAGACTTGTTTTAAATTTATTAATGCAGAAAACCAGATTTTTAAAAGAAAAAATGTTTAGCTCGTTAAGTTGAGTATATACTCGGATTACATTTACTCTAAAATTGTCATGTTTTTTACTTTCTGTTGCGAAAATTTGATTTTAAGTTTTTAATGTGACAGATTGCATAAAATAAATTGTGGAGTAAAAATATATGTCTCACTGATGTAGGGAAAGAGAAATGTTTTTAAAAATTCTCCATATACTCTGAATTGAAAAACATTCTTCTATACTTAAAAAAATCATTTGTTTACTAAATTATAATTTTTAATTTTCAACTCGCGTATTCTAAAGTTCTTATTAGAAGCGGCAAAAATTTTATATCTGTATTCAGTTCCACATATTGCTAATTAGTATCAATGAGAGGCTAAAATATCCTAAAATTGCCACTATCAGATTTTTAATTGCTTTCTTTTTTCGTCATTAAAAAAGGAAAGGAATAAATTTATGCAATGCTTGTTTTTGTTTTCTTTTCTTTATTAAAACTGATTCATTGTTTGACCATGAATGAATTATATTTTTCAATCATTCATTAGTTTTTATTCAACACATTGACTAATAATAAACATAAATTAGATCATTTATAATTTATAACTATTTCTGAAATCGGTGCGATCGGTACTATTGCAAAATTTCCTGTAAATCATGAATTTTAAGTTTAGGGAAGAAGCAAACAAACAAAAAAAGAACATATCACTCTATTTAGAACTAAACATTTTACTGCAAAATAATTTCTTAAAAATGTGCAATGAAAATCGAAGTTTATGTATAACAAATGAATGTGAGAATCATTTTAACTGATTAAATTATCACATAAACGATAATTACTGATAAGAAATTGAAACGGATAGTGTTATTAAAGAACAATTTTGCTTTGCATTAACTAAGTTATATTTCTTATTTAATCCAAAGCTAGCTATTTATATAAGTATGTATATTAAATTTATATATAAAAAAAGAGGTAAATCCATATGAGAGAGAGATTTTTATAAAACTGCATGTAAATTATATCAATCGCGAAAATAAAACTTCAGTTCCATCATTACTTTTCTCTTAATATTGTTATTTATTACTGTACGGACACAAGTAATTTCTCTTAAATCATGGATTTCAATTTGTTTAAAAAAGATGAAATTTATACTTTTATTGATTGTCGAATTTTGAAAAAAATATTTCACGCGCATTAATTCTTTTAATCGATATTTGTCACAAATTAACACAAGAATCAAACAACAAATCGAAGAACAGACTTTTAATTAATGAATAGAAATACACAAGAATAGTTCACTTCGATGAACAGCATCGCATAGCATTAACTCTCTTATCTTTCAAGTAAACATAGAGCTAGAACCTCTTTCAATCTGGGAATCAGAAGTTATTAGAAAAATTGGACCAATCAGGTTTAAGAACGGCTCGTTTCTTATCCTTTAACGGTTTCGTCCAGGACTCCATTGTTTGACGAAGTGCATCTTCATTACTCCAGGAAGGTAAACAATGTCCTTTGTGTCTTCCCACCAGAGGAACATAAGGCACTTTTAATGGCACTCATTTGCATTCTAATGATGGCAACGCTCAAATTTTGGCTTTTGTCTGACACCGGGAGTTCATTTTTACGTCTTTTCACTCTGTTGGTGGAGAAAGATGTTCTTTTTTTACTCTTTTTCCCGTGTCGTGTTCAAACGTGAGAGAAGCTAGTTCGTTTTGTTTGTTCTTGTGGCGGCAGAATCTTTGAAATAGGTTTGTTCTATTGTAGTTGGGAATGTTTGTAGCAAAGTAAGTCGAGTTTTAGTGATGCGAAATTAATTCAAAGCTGTCTCCTCCGTCTAATGTTAAAGAGCTTCATGCACACCTCATAAATTTCTTTTGTAAAAAAATGTTCCAAAATTAATATGAATTTGAGAATTCTAACAAATATGTCAATTTTATGTAAATTATCGAAACATTCAATCAATATGCGACTCTACACTTTATCATGTAAAAATAATAATTCATTCAGAAATAAGTATCACAGTGGGGATGTGGAACAAATTCGTCGAAAGAAAAATTGATCGATTCATTTAGAAATAAGTCTAATAAAATGCGATAATATTTACACATCAATGAACAAAAAATACATTAATAATGAATGAAATTTTTTTGAAAATTTATTAAAGTTTGGATGCGTAAGACTAAAATATCTTTGAAACTATGAATACGCATGCTGCACTTTTTGTAAATTAAATACATTTACTCAACCCGAATTTATGTATACAATAAAAAGCGTTTTTACGAAATATTAAGGAACATTAATTATACTACTAATTTATTGCGACTGTAGAAAACAATTTTGCTGAAAAGAAACAAAAATTTATTGATATAATCATTGTTATTAAAATACATGATTTTAGGTTATTATTTAACTTCTCTTGCCGTTCAACACTTGTTCAAATGGTAGCCGATTGGTCATAGCCGTGGGCTCGTGGCAAGCATTGTTTTCGTTGATTCATGAGTTTGAGTCCTGATGCCCTTGAAGACATATCATGTAGAAAGGCTGATGCTCGTTAAATCTGTCTAAACTTCTGGACCCTCCCGTTCGCTTGCTATGGAAATTTCGAGATGCGTGCCTGCTCAGATATTGTCTTCGACACTTTATTGAGATTCAAAATTACGATGACCATTGCCAATAGCCCTCATGTTGTTTCTAAGTGCGACGTTTACAAACAATCTAAAGATTATTCTAAAGTTAAATATTTTTCTGAGACATAATAAGATAAATAAAAATGCTGATAAATTGAAATTTATCGATATATATCAGAGCAAAACCCTTAGAAGCTTACCTTCTTTAAATAATCATGACTCTAAAGTAACATACATCTGAGAATTATGACTCTAAGGTAACATAGTGACCTTTTCATTTCACATTAGGTTGACTATAAACACGGGTGACGTACCTACTGGATATTTTAACAATCATGTTCTATTTTCGACTCTTTTCTAACATTTTTTTTTTCTTTTTCTTCCATCTTCCTCACATAGCTCTCGTGTTGCTTCTAGCGCGACGTTAATAGAACCAATCAATTAACTATCTTCTTTACATCTAGATTACTGTTAAAGATGGTTTGCTGCAGCATAGCTAAATTGGGCTAAATCCTAACTTTCATTTATGTGTCTCATAGCAATGAAGAATGGTACAACGAAACGATTCTGCGAGGTATAAGAAATTTTAGGAAAATCGTATGAACTTAGAGATCCTCGTCGTTTGTTTGTGGCTTGAAATTGAGGAATCCATTTCTAATTATGTATTTTCATGGCTCTACTATTGCATTGATTTTTTTTTTTAAAAAAAGAAGCTCTTTATAGTATTTTGGTTCCAGAAGGCATAAAATACCATTTAAAATAAAGTAACTTGTTAGTAAAAATTATTCAGAAAAGTTTGGAACCAGTCAATCCTTTATTTCCGGATAATCTTTGTATAACAGCGCAGGAATTTATTCTCCGTAACCGTAATTAACACAAAGATTGAGAATTATTTATCCTCTTGTAAATATTTTTTTTATTTAATTTGGATCATATATAAAATAGGCTCACCAGTTTCACTCATTCATCTGCTAATTTGAGGATGTTGATAAGGTTCCAAACCTATTAATTTTAACTAACATATTTTGTGATTCCATTCTCTGTATCAGAAGACTGTAGTTAAGACTTCGAGCCTCGCAATTGATGGTATGTTTATGGCTAGATTCCGAGCCATAAACTCCTGTCTTTATTCAGCTTAAAAGCAGTTGTGAGAAAGAATTGGAATATCCCTCTTGTAGTTTTGCATGATCATTAAAACAAAGCTTCTGATAATATTTAATTGAAATTTTGAACAAAATACTGGATGCTTTCTTTTTGTAAATGATTTTCTAAAGTGTCATTTTTCAGAGAAAGTAGATCTAAGCTTTTTTTTTTTTATGAAAAGAGAATTCTGTTGCATCTCTAAGTGTATTTATTGAAAATTAAGTCATATTAATTGATGTAATTTGTTTACGCTTTTAAAGTTTATACTCCATAGCACTCTGTTCTTGACTAAAGTTTTCCAGTTTGTCACCTATATAGTTTACAAGTCTTTTTCCAGGAAGTCAATCCACTTCAGTTTTGGTGGCCCTCTTTTCGGGTACCAGATGGTTTAACCAATACCTTTTTCGTGCCTCGATTGTCAATCAATCTCATTAAATGACATGCCCATTTAATTCTCTGTATTGCTATATATGCAATGACATTTGGCTCTTTAAATGGTTTGTAAATTTTTTGAGTTGGTTCTTTCCCAATTTAGTTTTTAATTTAGTTTTTATTAACGTTGCACTAGAAGCAACACGGGGGCTATTGGCGACAGACCTCTTAATTTTGAACCTCGGTCAAGTGACCAAGACGACACCTGAGCTGGCACCCCCCTCTTAACTTCCACACCACGCCAACGGGAGGACTTTAGGCTCCGACAGATTTAACGTTTAGCGGCCAAGGATCGAACCCGCGACTGAACGAAAACCTCCTGCCACGAATCCGAAGCCATGACCACGCGGCTGGTTTCCCCCCAAAGTTATCACATTTAATTCCGGTAATTATATGCTTCTTTAAATTCTTTCAAATATTGCGAGTCTCTTTTGCGAATTATTTTTCTTAGTCATTGAGTATGTTTCAGCATCGTGTATACTAAGTACATTATGTACGTATGTATGCATAATATATATGTGTGTATATATATCTATCTATATATGTATGTATGTATATAAAGAATTTGATGCGTAATAAAATTTAGTATGCACGCATTATGGTAACCTCTTTGAAAAATCTTTTTAAAAAGTGAAAAATGTTATTAAAAAATTTCTGCTACATCAATAAGATCTTAGAAGTTTTAGAATTGGAGTTTTTTAGTTCTCTTATTTCTTCCAAAAATGAACTAAAGAAAAAACTTCCCTTCGTTGTGTTTTCTGATGGCAGGATTAAATGTATTGGTCTGCGTTGATAAACTATTTGACATTTGAATCTTTTCGTGATATCCAAGAATGACCAAGCCTCGCTTTTTCGCCAACGCCCCCAAAGCACCGTTTTGCAGTCGCAGAGACGAAATGTCACGCCATTTCGAAAGGAAACGGAGATGGACGCACGTTTCCTGAGTGAAAAAGATGGGCTTCTGAAAGGCGGAATCTGCCCTCAGTCACGGTTTATTCTTTTGTCCCTTTTGTCATTAGCACAGGTCACACGGCGATTTTGCGCCTCTACATTCCTATGGAAACTTGTATATCCAGAATTCCGTGACTTGAACCGGCGCCAAGAGTTTTCTGCCACTGTTGCCAAAAAAGAATTATGAAAAACTACAATATAACACAGCAATTTCTTTTCCTTTTTAAACCCACAATGTACATTTGGGTTTTACCAAGAGATCCGTGGATAGATTTCCTTAAGAATTATTATCGAATTATTCATCGAAAAGAAGAATATTTAGGTTAATATCATCTCCCTCTCAAAGATAGTCAAATGTACATTACGATTTGTACCACGGTTTCGAAAGAAACTGAAATAATTTAAAATCGGTAATTACATTCGAGGTATAACATTTTCCAGGAAAGCGATTCCAAATGACATCTTCTAGTTTATTGAAAGTTTTATTGCTTTTAGAAAAATCGTGCTACAAACGTCACTGGTAACGAAGACGAACAAAGGTGCCAATGAATGATACAATGAAAAACTAGGTCAATCGCAAAAAGTTAAGGGAAAAAATTTACTTGCAACTAGGAAATTGGAATGCAGAATCATTCCTCATTGTTCAGATGAATCATTCGGTCTTTCATTCGAAAGTATCAGAAAAGTCAAGAAATGTAATTTATCTTCATAAAAACGTACAAATCAACCGGTTTTCTTTTAAAACTTCTCGCCCTATCTTTCTTGGAAATGGATTCGAAATAGACAGCCAGAAAGGGAATTATTGAAGTTACAATGTGTTTCGCAATATTCGAATATTTTGTTCTAGCAAGTTTTTAACTCATTTTGATGTTTTCTAGCATCAAAGCTCGGATACAGATCGAAAATTGCAAACTTCCTTATTAAACGTATCATATTTTAAGCATGCTTTCCTAGGGGAAAAATAATCATCAATCAATAATGTGGCCGTGGTAGCTTAGTGGTCATGGTTTCGGATTTGTGGCCGGCGGTTTTCGTTCAGTCGCGGGTTCGATCCTCGGCCACTTAAGACTCACCGTGTAGTCGGGGCTGATGCACGTTAAATCTGTTGGGGCCCAAAGTTATCTCGTTAGCGTGGTGTGGAAGTTAGGAGAGGGAGTTCCAGCTCAGGTGTCGTCCTCGTCACTTGACCGAGGTTCAAAATTACGAGGTCTGTCGCCAATTGCCCTCACGTTGCTTCTAGTGCGACGTTTATTTCAACTGAAGCTAAAGCTAGTGGTCATGGTCGCGGACTCGCAACCGGCGGTTTTCGTCGAGTCGTAGGTTCAAGCATTGATGCCATTAAAGACTCGCCGTTTCACCAGGGCTAAAGCACGTTAAATCTGTCGAGGCTCAAAGTCATCCCAATAGCGTAATGTGGAAGTTTGGAGAGGGAGATACCTGCTCAGCTATTGTTCTCATCACTCGACCGAGGTTCAAAATTATGAGGTCCGTCGCCAATAGCCCTCGTGTCGTTTCTAGTGCGACGTAAATAAAATCAATCATTATTTATAGAAATGTGTCTTATATTGCGCTAACATATCCCCCTTTGTCTTCCGTATTTTGGACATAAAAGATGAACTTCTGATCCAAATTCATTAGAAATATTCCTAAAAGGCTCTTAATAAAAAAAGTAATTTATATACCCTTGTATTTAAACTGTATAATGAGAATTTAAACATATTTTAACAGTACCGTGAATAACTGTTTCATGGAAAATAGGTCTTAACACGAAGAACAAATCCATGTTTGTTTGTGTACAGTATTTGTAAATCAGTATTTGAAAGTTAATATAATTAGTCAGAATCTGTTGGTGAAGAAAAGTCGCCAGATAGGAAATTAACATTTTATCAACGTCCTGTGGATATTGTTTAAAACTCTTACATAAATTCTCAAAACGCGACTATATTTTCTAATGTAATCAAAATAAGCAATAGAAGTTCTTCAATACAAAACAGATTGTTTCTATCATTAGTCTGGTTTTATAAATCTAATAATACTTGCTGATATGGATGAGGAAATTTTGGAAAAATAATCGAAATTTCTAAATTCTGCAATGCCATCATTAAAACCATAGTTTAATTCCTTTCATTTGACACTTTTTTGTTCAAAGATCTTTGTCAGATGTGCGAGAGTGATTTAGAAATTACTCATGTTAGGAATGGGTGTTCTTTGATTGCTTTCCCCCTTTTTCTATGAGAAAAACGCCCTTTGTATCCTAAAATCGTCACCATAACATTTTCCTGCCGATGGAACTGTCTTTGCCTTCTTTGGAACAGACATACTGAAAGCAATCCATTGTTTTTTATTGTTACTTGGTTTTCGATGTATGATGATGAATCCAAGTCTCATCGACGGTGACAACTCGATGTGGCAGCATTTAAAATTAACTTATGAATTAGTGTCTCTTTTGGTTTGGCCCATTGTATAGATGGTACCACACAATGACAGCACTAACTGGGACCTTAGCAACGCCTTCTGTCTTTTAAAACAAATACGTTATGAACCACCTCGAATGATGCAAGATAATGCTATAATTCATACTATAATGACATTCTTAGCTAAAAGCTAGAAAAAGTCCTGTGCAACAAATATTTAAAAGCTGTTATATTAGTTGTAAGGGAAAAATTCACCTAGGGATATTGTAAACTTAAGTATTTTTGAAATACCTTATGCAGAAAACATAACTTAAGGTCATAAAAAGTCCTGGAGCCGCTTTAATGGCCAATTATATTTTCTGAGTTTTGCATTCAATGTAACATGCTACTACATTTTATGTACTTTTATAAATAGAGAGAAATTTTCCAAAAATTCATAGAAAATAGTAAATAAATAAAATTATATTTCTTACTATAAGTTATTATTTCTTTGTATTAAAACATTTATATTTACATTACGTTTAAGTTTTTGAAATTCATTATTTTAAAAAGAATAATGTTTTAAAGAGTTTTTCTAACCTTGTACTTAATTTTATTTCTTCTTTTTTTTAGGTAAGTACTGAATTTTCTTCAATTGAATTCTGTTTTCTGTAGAGGTAAGTTGTTTTTAAGAAAATGAGGCTTTTTTAAAATTTTCTTGTGGTATGTGTTTACTCATGTATTACTAAGTGAAGGTGTATTGGGAAGTAAACTAATTCATTAGATTAGGATTTAAAATTCCCGTCTACCAGGCATTTTGAATTCGTGGACGTAATTTTAGTCTTCCATGGAATTTCTACTTTCCTCTTCTATTTTATTTGTCCTCCTGTTGGCGTGGTGTAGAAGTTTGAAGAGGGGTGTGTCAGCTCGGATGTCATCCTCGTCACTTGACCATGATTCAAAATTACGAGTCCGTCGCCAATAGCCCTCGTGTTGCTTCTAGTGCAACGTTTATAAAAAAACAAAACTAAATTAAACTTCTATTTTATGTATTTGAAAGCAAAAACGTGCATCTGAAAGAGCAAATAATAATAATAGTAATTTAAAAAAATAAATAATGAAGGTTCCAACAGAATTATATTCTCTCTCCGATTTTTGAAAATAATTTAAAATTTTTAAGACCGAAAAACCCGCAATTAAATCATTAAAATCGATGTAAAAATATTTTCAAAACAAAAATCCGAGGAAAAATTTAATTCCACGGAAATCTTCATTATTTTTTTTTCGGATGCACTCTATTGCATTCAAATAAATACCGTAGTCTTAAAATTGAGAAGGAACGTAGAAATTCCATAGAATTAAGTTTACGTTCACGAAATCAAAATGGCCGCTGGAAGGACGCCTAAGTAAAATACATCTCGCGTATACTGTTTTAAAATGTCAAGATACATGCAATAGATAACTTGAAGATACTCTTTTTTGTATTTTGTTATTTGAAAATTAAAGCAAAAACAATATATTTTTCTTTAATTTTGCGTATCAGTACGTTAATTGCGTTACTTCAAATTATCACTGTTATTGATGAAAAGAATTTCGAAACATGCATCAAAATATTTATTTACAAAAAAAAAAAAAAAAAAAAATTGACTGAAAAATTTGTTTTGGAGAAAAATTACAAATCATGACAGAATTGAATGACACAGAAACTAAATTAAAACCTGAATTCCGTTCTATCTTTAATGTTTCTCTACTACCTCTACTGAATGCGACTGGTTGACGCCATTCTGTGATCTAGCGGTTTTAAAATATTTCTAGCTTTCTCCTTGTTTCTCTCAATTGTATATCAGTTCTTAAGAATAAAATCTTGGTATCTCTCCTTGTAATTTTCTGACAATATTCTGTACTAATTGGGCAGTTAAAAATTTGGATCCGTTCTTAATTGTGCAATGTGACTGTGATTTGTTTTTTTCTGCATTAATACTAGCTTCACCAGGAAAACATTTTTACAGAAATTTTTGGTAATAGATCATTAAATGATTTTAGCATTATTTTATGATTAAACACTGCACTAGCACTACACACTGGCGATTTGTAGCAATTCGTTATTATAAATTGTGATAGGAACACTAGTATGTGATATTAAAGTATGACCGGAAAGTGCAAACTAGTATGATTTTTTACAAACATCCTCACCTCTTTTTATAACATTCAGCTACTTTAAAAGAGAAACTACGATTAAATCGGCCATTTTGAAAAGGTGTCTTTATTTTTAGAAATTTTAATTAAGAAAAGCAAAAAATCATTTTTTTACATAAATCAGTAATAGAAAAATGTAATATTGTTTTTATTATTGCACGCTTTTTTTTTTTAAAAAAAAAAAAAAAAAAAAAAAAAAAAAAGAAATTCGAGTTCCCACCCCCATTTTAATAAATTTATTATGTTCACATAAATGTTATTTTACACATGCTCAGTTACGCTTTTGTCGTTATTCCTATCCGAATTGATAATATTGCATGTCATAATCTATTTTTACGAATTCGGAAACAGGAAATGACTCCAAAAGTCTTGTTTTCTCTCTCATTTTCTCCAAACAAACCATTAAAGATTTTTGCTGGCTCTGCTGAAATTGAACAACCGGAAGAAAAAAATAATCATTTATCATCGTTTTCCATTAAAAAACAAGTTAACTTCAAGATAACGGATTTTTTTCTCTTACGAGTGATAAAAGAAAAACAACTAGACATTTCTCTATCTGAAACTAGTAAACAGAATAAGCTGCAATCGGAAAATAAAAAGAAAGAAAGAAAGGGAAAAAATAGAAAATTTGGATTCCCTTCCTATTTCTCATTTTTTACCCTTTTTCGGGGCAATTTTTCCGGTCTAGCTGCGTCTGACTTCCATTGATACAACTAGCTATAAAAAGCGCATAAACTTTGAGAAAAATATCTCATTTACGCCTGAGAAAACTATCGTCTGCAGTTCGCAGTTTTCGATTCGCGCGTAATCGTAATCGTATCGAAAATGGCCGTCCAAAGCAATCAGACCGGAGCTACAGCTTATTAAGAGCATTCGATGAAACGAAGGAAATAAATAAAGGTTGAATTCGATTTAGCAACTTCGATTTGTTGTAGGGAACGCTCGGATGGGTGACCTTTAAGATGTTCTCTTTCATGGAAGAAAAATTCTGGAAATAACAAGTTTCTGACTCTGTATTGTTTTGCAAAATGAGTATGTCATTGTTTCGTTAATGTTGTTAGTTAAATTGTATTTTTGTTGAGGTATATCACGACTTCCTTCAACATTCTGATGTAAGACAAATATTGAGTTACGTATTACGTACACGCTTATTGTCTAGAAAATGATGTAGACAAGATGAAGTAATAAAGCTCATTCCTATTCCTTTGTAAACAAAAATTAAAGTGGGATTTTGTTCATTTCTAGAATCCTGATATTTTTAAGTTTTCTTTTTGTTAAAAGATATTGTGATAAGACAAACATTACGATAAAAGTTAATACGCTTGCGAAACAAAAGTCCTGAATATCTTTCAATCTAAAGGAATAAATAAGATAGCTTAAAACTTGGA